>JAAEAF010000040.1:0-280350 GCA_011037195.1 Triatoma infestans
ATTTAGTTATAAAGTATTCTTCAAAACATGCTATTTATTATACACTATTTTCTAATGTCTAATCACGATTTATAATAATTCCACTTTGTCATGAAACACACATACATAGTAACATAACCTTATAACCTTCCCACATATATACCAACAAGTGTGAATCTACAGAAACATTTCGTTGAAGTGAACTCTCTACACGAACTTGGTGAATTTGCTCTGACGATGGATGAAATCCGAAACCGGTCAGGAACAAAACTAATATGCATGCTACGATGGATAAAATAGCGGATGTTATTCAGCATTGCGGACCCACCCACATTTTAAACAATCCAGGCTTGTTTGTTTGCGTTCTATCCTTCAAAGATGAAAAGTAAGTTTGAACAGTCACCCAGCACGACCGAAGTGGCCGGCCTACAGAGACTCTAGGCTGATAACTCACAGAACACCGGATAAATCCTACCGAGACCAATCTCTTTTTCTTAACTTTTTTTTCTATTCCGCTCGTTTTTTTTCTCCCTTTTCTCTTTATTTTTTTTATTAACTATTATTAATATTCTATTAAATATTTTTACCATTATTATTAGTAGCCCTGATTACCATCGTTGGTAATTCCATACTTATACGAAGGTCATTCAATAAGTAACGAGACAGATCGCTGTAGCACAGAAACGGATTGTTTAATCAATACAATAGTTTCAGTGCGTCAAGTTGGCAACCTTGTACTTTCTCATCAGCTGTTCGAGAGAATTTGGTAAGCATAACCTCAAATGTATTCAGTTAACAATGGCAAGTCCGCTCAAGTATTGCACCTCGAAAGAGCAACGCTCCGTGATTAGATTTTTAGTTGAAGAGGGTATCAAAGATAGTGATTTCCACGAAAGAATGTTGAAAGTGTACGGAAATAATTGTTTACCGTTCGAACGTTTACAAATGGGTAGTTTACAAGTGGCCGTTCAAGTGTCTGTGACGAGCAACGACGAAGTGGACGACCAGTTGAAGTTGCAACTTACTCTCTCGAATCTCGCATTAACGCGTTAATTCAGGACAACTGGCGTATTACTGTCGAACTGATAACTGAAGAAGTGCAAGCGAGTGTTGGAACTGTCCATAACATTATTCAGAATAGGCTGCAGTACAAGAAAACTTGTGCGGGAAGGGTCCCAAGACAACTTACGGACGCCCACAAAGAAACAGGTTGAATCAGTCAACAGTTGAAAGAACGATGTTTAATTGAAAAAGAATTTTTCAGTAGAATTGTAACATGTGATGAAACATGGATACACCATTTTGAGCCTTAGTCTAAGCGTCAAAGCCTTGAGTGGAAGTATACGGGTTCTCCCATTCGAAAGAAATTCAAGGCCCAGCCGTCTGCAGGTAAAGTCATGCTTACAGTATTCTGGGATTCGCAGGGGTCTATTTATTGTGACTATCTGGAAGATCAACGAATGATCAACAGCCAGTATTACAGTGATATGCTTACAAACAAAGTGAGGCCTGCCATTCGAACGAAACGTCGTGGACTCATGACTAAAGGCGTGATTTTGCTTCATGACAACGCACGCCCACACTCGGCACAGTTAACTCAAGAAAGAACTTCAAAAAGTGAAGTGGGAGATCCTTCCACATCCCCCCTACAGCCCGACCACACCCTATCGGTCTTCCATTTGTTTGGATCCCTTAAAAAAGCCCTACGTGGGAAACATTTTCAATCCAATGAAGAAGTTAAAAATCAGGTGCAAAAGTGGCTTCGAGATCAACCCAAAGAATTTTATCCCAGAGGGATAGACAAATTAGAAGAACGATGAGACAAGTGTATAAATGTTGCTTGGGACTATGTTGAAAAGTAGCCAAAGTTTTGTATTGATTAAATAAATCGTTTTTGAGCTACAGCGATATGTCTCGTTACTGATTGAATGACCCTCGTAATTCCTGTTTTTTTTATTATTAATACTATTATTTTGCCGACCTATTATTATTGTTATTATCCTCCTATTATGTTTATCATTGCTATAATCTCTCCTCCTTTTTTTCCTTTCCCCCTCCCTCCAACTTCCTATAGCAAAGGACCCCCACCCGTCTCCCTCTAACCGGAACGGCACCGCCCTAGGTTCAGCGGGCTGTAACAAACTTTTCTAATCGAGACTTCCTAGCAGATCTACGTAGACAACCCATTTCAGCTGCCTTCAGCTTCTTTTCCTTATTACTATGAATTTATAAATTTGCTTTTTCGTACTTTCTAAGATGCTGTTGCTCCATAGTACAGATTACGTATGATGAAGCCTTGACGCCCCTCACTTACTCTTTTCTTTATGTCACTATGCAGGAGGCGTTTAATTCGGCTTAATTGACCTTAAATATTTAAAATTGTCAACGTTTTTTATTTAAATTTTTTTATTCTATTACCGTCCAGTATTCTCTTTCGGTCGACATATATCGCTTTTTGGGGGATTTATTGTTGAACCTCATTTATCGAATTCATGAACCAGTCGTCTACATATGAATATCATGTCCTTCACTTTTATTTGAAACATTTTTTCCAGGAAAATTGATTTTTGGGGGTTGTTCGGAGAGCAGCAACGTTAAGCTTTCCACTGAAGTGCATAATGTATGGTGGTACCACCTGTATTATGGATACCTTATAAGCATTGCTAGAATTCCAAATTTGAAGAAAACTGGTTAACCAGAAGAGCAACTTTCTAGAATAACCTGCATGTTTCTTTGAAATTTTCTTGAAAACAGCTACACATATTTTCTTTAAATTCAGAATGCTCACTGCACACATATAATCAGATCACTTTTCTTTGAAACATTTTGTCCAGGAAAATTTAGTTTAGCGTGAAAAGAGAAATCAGTGCGACGTTGTATTTCAAATATTTCAGTTTGTTTAATGATTAGATTTTTTTTAATAACGCCACCACCTCTACACTCATTTTAGGTCAAGTGTGTAAAAGTGTAAAAGTTTCCATGTTTCAATGTTTAAAGAAAACTGTCAATTTATAATTAAGTTTCCCTAAAAACTAGTCTATACACGTTAAATACAGAAAATTATAATTATATGAATACAATGTGATAAGTACATTATAATGGAAAAATAACTTTAAAGTGAGTTAATAAAATATTATAGTGAATAAATAAGTAGCCATATATATAATGCAAAGTACAACTGCAAGGAGCGCCACTATACAAGCTATTAATGAATTTTATTTCATTGCGGGATATCTTTTTTTCTAGTTATTTAATTATTGTAATAAAAATGTTTTTTTTTACAAGTTTGGGAAATACTATTCTGGAAATTTTTTTCATTAATAAAACCTAATAAATAAGAACTGTCGCATTATAAAGGAACATATTGTCCGCTGTACAATGAAGCAACAAAGACCATGCAATGCAATATTTGTACCAACTTATTCTTTAAAAACAACTTTAATAATATCTTATATAAATGGAAGTGGAATAAAAAAGATTTGTCAATATAGATAGCACATGGTATATTAATATAAAAGACAAGAATAAAACGAACACATAGATATAAAGTACCATAATGTAATGAAGAATAACTATAGAGCATTATAATTGTCGGAATAGTTATGAGAGAGTGGCATATATAACAAAAATAACTAGTAAACATGAAAGGAATATAGTACTCTCTCAACTGATAGAACAGAAAATTAATGCCTCCTCTATCACTGCAATATCAATTTAACAAAAAATAGAAATTGTTATCAAATACAGTTAATAAAAAAATTCACAAACGCATTATGATAACAAACAACTCTGCCCTTCTGGTTATCAAGATTGTTACTCCTTTTTAGAATGAGAATACAATCCTTCAGTTAGTATCAATAACAACATCTATTTTCAACAAATTATATACACAAATAAGGATAAAAACATTTGTAGATTACTTCGTTTATTTGGTTACAAGGAAAATGAGTTCACATTACACAGAATAGATCTATTTTTAAATGGACAATAATCTACAACTGCAACTTTACAGAGTAAAATTCTAAAGCACGTGTCTTTCGATCAGTCAGGGATGACGAAGATGAAACAACTTGTCCGCTTCCATTGTAACTGGCACACTATAGATAGAGATATGGAAGAAGTGGCGTTACGGAAGCAGAACGTAGCCCCAAAAGAATGATTGAACACCCTTGTAAAAAACCAACCATGCCATACAGTGCATACACATGGATCTTCATTGGACCGAATTCATTCCAACCAGATCATCCACTACTAAACGCGTTAAACAACTGCAAAAATTATTTGGTTTGCCATCCATCCTAATAATGGATAATAGTTAACGGTTCACCTATGACACATTTAGCAATTTTCTTAGAAAAATAGGACTCTTCATAGAACAATGGCTCGCTTCCAATCATCATCAAACGGCAGAAGATCAAAATCGAATATACTCCTCAAGTGATTAAGTGAAACACCGAATCATTCAGGATATTTTGCCTGCGATTCGAAAGCGATCGAATTTAATAACATATAACAAAATACCCATTATATCTGCAAAGAGAATACTACAAATTGAAGAAGTGCAAGCCTGAATCTATGGAGAGGGACCGCGTTGAAATTTTGGGAAAATTATTTTCAGAGAAGTAGGTGAAGTTATTTGTAAAATATTAATGAACAATGGGTGATTTGGAAACGGCATCCTGAAAATCAGGTTTTAAAGGGGGAAGAATTGATTTGAATATTTCTTTATCTATTTAGTAATTCGTCAAGGAATGTTTTAAGCAACAGCGCTATAAATGAACAGACACAATATGTTTTATGGCATATTCGTATTAAGCTTATACAAAATTATTATTTGTTTTTCTCAGCAAAGCTGGCCTCTCATCTAACGTATGAACTCTGTACCCGATATAATAAGAATGATTATCTCCAGTCTGGAAACTTCGGGATTCTCAAAATATGTATTGCCAGAGAAAACTCAAATTCGAAAATCTGACATGAATTATGAATAACTGTAAGTTTAAATACGGTTAAGAAAGTAATGTTTGCATTTTATGCTTTCTCCCTTAAAGGCCCATAGTGGTAGATTAGTAACTCTGATCTGCATTCTAGCAGCAACAATCTACTATGTGTTATACATGGAGCAAAATTTGTTAGGCTGCTAAATGAGAAACAAAGCGTTTATTCTATAATTTAACGTACGACCAGAAATACACTTGGAAGGTCTTGAAGGAAACTTTTGGTTTGTAATGTTTAAATTAGTAGAGGGTTCGCTGAACGCTTGGCTGAACTTCACTGTCCGATTGCAGGTAATATAGCACAGTCGAGCACTATAATATCTCCAGTTGTGACAGGATATGAATTAATTGCAGGAAGTATTTCCACAATGTTAAAAAAACTTGAACTCAATTTTCTAGTAATTGACAAGCTTGATGAAGTACCCCACCTTCAGAGCTCAAACATAATCGTTCTTACAGGGAGCTTATGTCTTAAAAAACATTACAAAACATTTAAAAAAAAGAGAAAGCTGCTTTACTTAAAAAAAACAAAAAAAAACCGGTTGAAAGTCGTACTTTGCAGCTTCCCCTGGTAAAGAATTCCAATTAAAAGTGATAGGTATTTATATGTGTAGGTAGTATACGATGATTAAAAGGTAATCGTTGAAATCACTTTGGAGAAAATCGCGAATAACTGGGAAAAACAAAATTCTAAAAATGAACATAAACAGAAAACAAAGTTTGAGCTTCTACGTTTCTTCGGTTCTGCAATATTTCGTTCATAAAAACCATTCGCGTGAATCATTTCTACTTTCCCTTACGATTGTAAACGGCGTATTATGTGAAATTTTCAAAATTGTGACGTTTTCGAAAAAAAAAATATGTAAAGTTCCCTATGTTAGTTAGTGAAAAAAAAAAATGTTTCTAGCGGATAGTGGGTACGTGGTGTGAGAAAGAGAGTGAGATAAAAACAAAAGAAGAAATTCACATACACACACATAAAAAACGAAAAATCGCAGGTAGCTTAAGCTCGATAATCGTACCGTTTGGTTAATAACGTCGCACACGATAAAAAGTTTTTCGATCAAAAAAATCATCCGCAAGTTACGTCCCTTTCTGAAAAGCTTTTTTTATAATTTTCTCAAAAATGGCTACGATTTTCTCTAAGATTGGAATGTTAGACTTAAACTTAATTTCCACAACATTGTTTTTGGAAAAATTGATTTTAGAAGGATCGAAGTGAAGTGACATTCAGGTTTGTGCTCTCAAACTAACAGCTACAAGCCCCCCACCACCACCATCTGCCAGGATGGCCAACTAAATATTCAGTCATATTCCACGTTTGAAGAAAATTTATCAACTAGAATTGTCACACACTACAGTGCATCACTGTATCACAGTGCTATACTTCCTCTTAAGTTAACAGTAACTAAACAAGAGAATAATATATAGTTTACATTTTCTGCCCAATATAAAAAAAAAAAACGATCAAATTACCAAATTTCATAAGATTTTGCACTATTTCAATATTATAAATAGCAGAATAAATTTGAACAAAAAAAAATCAATTAGTTTCAGGCAATAATAAATCTATTGTAAGTGGTGAAACCGAAAAGAGGGGGGAGGAGACTTGACTCTGAAATTGAAGAAAATGGAGTTAAGGTCGAGTGTCTAATAATAAGGAATCCTTTTAGAGGTCTTTTGTTGTAACATTTAGAAAGCGGTATTTATAAATTTTGAAATTACTAGTTAAAGTCAATAACCATTATTTAACATTGTTGAAAAATAAACTGATAACATGTTATAACTGATAGATTTAATTTACTTGTTTTGTAATTTCATTTTTTGTAATTAAAGTGACGGAGAAATTATAAATCTCGATGATGTCCATCAATATCAAACTTATAACAAAATAATTTAAATTGTTTATTTCTATTTCATATTTAGTTCTAGAGAAAATCTAATTTGTTTCATAAAATTCCATTAATGTATAGTTTTTAAACTCAAAATTTATTTAAATTCTAAAAAACATTACTTACTCCCACTTTATATTGATGTCGCATTCAAGTAAGTGGTGCTCCTAGCGGATATTACAACAAACAATAATTATTTTCTTTTTAACCAGAGTGCAGTTTACCAGGAAGTTTTTATAGCTTTTTTAACCAGTGCAGTTTACCAGCTTCAAGGCAACAAGTTTTTTTAATTGTTATCTACTTAAAATAATAATATTTTTCTTTGCAGAACTATAAGTCAGGGGGGGTGTCAAACTCATGACTTGCGGCCCCCACGTTTAAGTTTATTCATTTTGAGCAAATGTGTTTGAACAAAAACAAAAAAAAAAGTATCTGAGTGATCATCAAGTTTGTATAATTGATTGGTATGTGTATGTGAACAAATATATGTCAAAAACAAAAAATCTTAGCCAAGTTCAAATTGTTTACAATCCATCACATAGAATACACTTTCCACAATCATTACAATTTTACCACTTCGATCAATTCATATGTACAAAAAAATTTACATATTTTGCAATTATTTTGTAGAAATTTCAAATTTTGTATTTTGCTGAGGTCTCATAAAAGATGATGGATTTTGGAAATTTACCGTCACAGACTTCTCAGTAAAACCAAAAAATAATTTTTTCCGATAAATGTTTTATATCTGTGCAGTTAATGTTCCAAGTTTCCAAGATTAAAAACACTGTATCCGTTTTGAGAAAATTCCCCCCAAGAAACTCAAAAAACCTATTCTGTAAAGTCGAACTTCCGTTAACCAAGTTTCTTCAAATAGTGGAATTCTAACAATACTGCTAGTGTTGCTTAATATTATAGGAGGACAGGGGTGTCCAACACGCGGTCCAGGATGGCTTCGAATGCGGCCCAACAAACAATTTTAAACTAATATAAATAAATAATTTACTAATTCTTTTTAATACTATAGAAATTTATTTGATGTGTGAGGGTCTAGATGTTACCTGCCAATTTTCAAATTGAGCATATAGTGCTGCAATCTGACATTCAATTAGAAGACTGGACTTTAAGAATACTAATCTTCCTAGAGATTAATATCCCTCGCCTCAGAATTCTGCCTTATTCATGTGTTCGCTTTTTGGCAACATCAACACTTATGTACAATTGTTTCCAGGATGAACTACATGAAAAGTAAAATTAGAACCAAAATATCTGTAGAGTTGAGAACTCACTGAGATTTGTAACTACTTCCATCCAACCATATATTGTAATATAGTTTCTCAAATACAACATGGCTGCTATTCAATGCTACCTACTTTTACTTTTATACTGAAATGTTTAAAATATTAATGTTTATTACTTAGATCAGTATATGGACATTTTGATTTAGCACAATTGAAAATTTGAAAACTATAGCACCGAATATCAGGAAAATTATATTTTTGTTCATCATCTGTCGTTAGTATTTTAAGTGTGGCCCAGAACTAAGTTCTTCTTCTTCCAATGTGACCGAGATAAACCAAAAGGTTGGACACCCCCATAGGTGGTAGAACCGTCTATTTCATGCAGAATATGGCTCAAAATTCTAAATGAACGACAGACGTGTACATATTTAATGATAATCATATTATTGAAATTTATAGATAAATATTACGTCAGTGAAGGATCCTTTTGTTACTTAATACTGAAAAAAGGGATAACAATAGCCTTAAAATCTTGCCTGAATAATCATTACTAAATTATAAATAATACTTTTATTAAATCATAAACAATAAACCTTCACTGAATATTAAAATTATATGTTAAAGAACTAATTGATATTCACTAACTAATGTGATATGAAAGTTATTAAATATTTAGATTGTTGCAGAATATTTTGTCCCTATTTAAGAGGAGCGGTACTACATTGTTAACTTCTTGTTTCCCATTGATGGGAACCAGGATATCCACCAAGAAGACGGACATTCTGCTTAATGAGAATTCCTTAGTTATTGCAGTTTTATTTATTTAGTCTTAATATTTACATCGCTCTAGTCAGGGTAATAGTTTTTTTTTAAATTAACTGATTTATGTATTATTAATTTTTTTTTTTAAAGCAATTAGTTTAAAGAGTTTCCATATTGAATCCCTAGATAACGTAATACCAATTTATAGATTGGGCACAATTCTGTAACCACTTTTAAAAGAAATACTTACTTAAATATGTAAAAAAGATGAAACATCATTTAGGCTATTATCTATTGTTTTACAAAATTAAAGTTTCTGCAAAAAATTAGGAATGGGTTAATTACCATTTACAGAATAGATTTCTATGTTTGTTGTTTTTCCGATTTCAAATTTTCCTCATTTTTCCTAACATAAATTTACAAGTGGTGGTGGTGGGGGGGACAGTACGGGCAAATGTTTCAAATAAAAGTGATAGGCATTTTATGTATGCAGATAGTGTACCAAGTTTAAAGAAAATTGCGAAACTGGGGAAAAAAATGAATAAATAACATCCAGTGAAAGTTCGGTTGATGAATTTAGGAAACCGTGTGTAAGATGTGACGGTGTGACACCTGAACTAAATACCAAGTTTTGGAGCTTCCTGTAATTTTTTGTTTTTGAGATATTTCGTTCACACACAACATACCGAGACCATTCGTTAAAAACATTATTTTCGTACTCCGAAAACCTCACAAAACATGTATTTCCGGTGAAAACTTAATGTAGAAAATTTCACACGATCGCAAGTACTTCCTGTTACTAGAAGAGAAAGTAAAAATATAATATGAAACACTCACACGACTTTCTCTTACTCCTGTATACATAACTATAAATAAAATGATAATTTTCTTAAAACATCAAAATTTACACATTTGTCCTAACGTAAATAGTGAAACGGAGGAAGGGACAAGAACAACTATCGAGGCAGCCAGTAGAGCTGTATACATTGTAGTCCAGAACAGAGCGCCAATAATATTGAACAAAAACACATAAATATTTAACATCGCAGATTCCTTAGAAAACCCTTAAAAACAATTTTTCCAGAAAAATGTTACGAATAAAAGTGACAGATCTATATTTGTGTGTTGGTATTCCAAGGGAAATCAAAGTAGTCATTTTTCAAAAAAATTCGAAAAAATTAATAAAAAAACTTCTTTAAAGTCGATTTTCCTCAAATTTAGAATTCTGGCAATACTTCTGATATATATTAATATTATGTAGGTGGCAGAACATACATTGTACTACACAGTTCCAACCAGAAACCTCCTCCCCCAAAATCAATTTTCCCGGGAAAATGCTTTTAAACAAAAGTGACAGGTATTTATTTGTGTATACAGTATCTATTATACAAAGTTTAGAGGAAATTGTTGGTGCCGGAACACACACTCACATCCGGATCATTCTAAAAACTTTGTTCATACGCAGAAAACCGCAAAACTCGATATTTCCGGTGAAAACTCTATATCGAAATTTTGACTCAAAACTTTACAATTTTGCACTTAATATATATAATTCGTTCCAGTTGAGTATTTAATTGAAAATACTGAAGCATTCATAATTTAATTAAATCATAAATTTACCATAAAAATCTGAACACTTGTGAAATCTTGCGGAAAAAATCAATATTTTGAAAATCGTATTTGTCTTTTTCTTTTTTTAAAAAAAAGTAGGTATAGAGGAAATCACTTGACCAAAAAAAAAAAAAATAAAGTGAAATATAATTTTACGTGATTTATGATAAAGGTGTGTAATATATATAGGGGCACTGACTAATAGTTCTATAAATACTGACGTGCTCAGAATAAATAGAGATGATAAAACAAGATAAGAAGAGGTTCTTTCCAGTTTCTATACTCTCAAACTGGAAATCTAGATCTGTTGTGGAGAGTTTGTTGCAAAGATCCAATATCTTTTATTAAATACATTAGTACATTTTCTGTATAGTGTGTGTGTGAGTGTACGTTTGTGTCTGAGAGAGAGAATGAGAGACTAACAGACGATCTGCCAGCTGTTAACAATTATGCACACAGCATATGGGCGCACAACTTATAGACTTGAAGAATTTTAATGCCAACTAAAATTAATATTTTAATGGATTTACTCAATAGAGTAGAAGAACTTTTCGTAAAGATTATAAACAAACAAAAAATCGATGTGTGAAACACTCACATGACTATTATGTATGTAGATAGTGTACGAAGTTTAAATATAATCATTAGAACCGTTTTCCGGAAAATCGCGTAAATGAAATAAAGAAATCAGTAAATGAATTCTGCTTCCGGTTGATGAAGTTTATCCAAAACCTTCATGTCAGATGCGGCAGTTGTACCTAGACAGAATATCAAGTTTGAGCTTACTGGGACTTTTCGTTTTTGAGATATTCTGATCGCACGCGCACACACACACACACTGACTATTCTCTATAAAACACCTTCTTGTATTTCCAGGGAAAACACAAATTTGTGGAAATTGATAACGATCCACTTACAGCGCTAAGAAAAGAGTGAAAATATATGTAGACAAAATAGTTGCTAAAACGTTTTTCAAAACAAAATCTCATTTCTGTGTGTTTTAGATAAGAAATGAAATGTTCCTTTTTACAAAACACAATAAAATAAAGGAATGTTACTACTAATCACACACGTATTTCCGATAGGAAAATAAGTCAACAGTAATGCTAAAAATATTGTTATGATATGTTAGTATGAATCAATTTTCTAGAAATGAATGGCAATTGTAAATATAAGACAATGAGACAAGTGGGGAATACAGACCTCTAACAATAAACCAATCATAATATTATAATATTTCAATTCTAAATATTATTAGTAATTTCCCAGTATTCACAAGTTGTTGGTTATGTCCGTTTGAAACATCAACAGTTACATAATATATTGCAGTGTCTAAATTTAGTTGAAATTTAGTTGAATTGATCATACAGCAGTGTTAAATAACTTTGACGGCATGAACAAAGAAGTGAAACCTGGGAAGAAGAAAATAATTGTAACAGACACAAGGAAAACCCTCAGCAAACATATTTGAGAGAGAGAAATAAAAAAAGAAGAAAAAAATGTTATATTAAAAGGAAATGGATAATTTCAAAAGTATTTAGGAGTGCATCCTCAAGGACAATGCAAACATATTTTCCTGTTTAATAGAAATATTTTACAACAAAAATTATAAATGTTCAAATTACAATAAAATTTATTCACTAGGTGTATCAAGGCTGTTTACACAGTTTTCTTTTTTAACAGTAATTGTTATTAGAAATAATTTAAACCATCTGGGAAACCTGCCGGGATTAATAAAACTTACAAGTGTCACAAATCTAACTGATTAAATTTTCTGAAATTTGGAGATTTTTACTGTCCATAATAGTTTAAAGTTAATATAACCGTAAATTACATAGAGAAAGCAATTTATAGGGCAAGCTAAGCTCACAGTCAGTTCCATCAAAATCCTATACAATAAAAATGTTTTCCAATAAAAAAAAGTGAATATTAAAGGCCTTTATTAACTGTCTTTAGTATACCAAGTTTCAAGGAAAATCGTTGCTGCAGTTTGAGAAAGAAAATTCCGAAAATTACTGATTTGGCCTTAGATAGAGGAAGGCTAAGATCTAAGACAGACCTTGGCAGCCGTGAACAAACGAGTTATAATAAAATGGAAACGCACACATTAAAAAAATAAAAGAAATGAATTAAAATAAATTTTTACTTCCACTCCTTCTAGAAAGAGGAAGTATTGAGCGATCGAGTCAAATTTACGAAATTGAGTCACACCGGAAGTACATGTTTTAAGGACCCTGAGTGCGAAAAAATTGTTTTTAGCGAATATACATATAAATATGTAGTGTGTGTTTTAACAGACTATCTCAAAAAACAAAAAATCGCAGGAAGATAGACTTGATATTCCGTTGAGGGACCACCACCGCATCTGACATGAAGGTTTTAGGCGAAATCCATCAACCGGAAGTTCGAATTTACTGAAAGATTTTTTTTTTTCATTCTTCGTGAATCTCTAGAAAACGGCTACAACGATAACTACAACTTGCTATGCTATCTAAACACAAAAAGATCTATCACTTTTATTGGAACAGTTGGTCTGTATCTGTGTAATTTATATACTAAGATTAAAGAAAATTTGATACGATCCCAATACTTCCTCTTAACAGCTGTAACAGAAAGGAAAATCTTTTTTCAAACTCAACAAGAACTCAAAAAATGCAGTTCTGATTTAAATTCATTTTCGTTGGTTTCTTGCGCTTAACATTTTCTAGGGCTCTCTTCTATTCTTGAGATTAACCTTATTCTTAACTACAAAAAAAAACCTTATCCTTAACTGAAATACCCAGTAAGTTGGAAGTACGCTCTCTAGTATGTAGAAGATAGAGACCTATAATAGTGAAGATAGAGTAATTCTTTGCAGAAAAAGGGCGGAACATTTGCCATAAAATACAAATCAAACAATCAAGGATTTTTAATAGCAATAAGTAATAGTAAATATTAAAAATAAAATTGAAACACTGTTATAACAAAACAAGAGATAAAAAAACAATTAGACATAATAAATAAATTTATCTCAAGAGAAAATGAAAATAAAAATACTTTTTATCCATTTTATATTATACATAAATAATATATACGTAAATCATAAAAATGAGATATGTATATCGCATTACAATAAACATTCCGATGGAATGTAGTGGTTGTTCGCGATAATCAATATTAATATAGTTTGATTAATTAAAATAACATAGTTCTGATAGTTTTCATTTTACCATTAAAATTTATCGGAACTATTTGTATTAATATTTAATTAAACAAAAAACAAATAATGAATAACTTTGACAGAAAACTGTGATAATATTATGTAAGGAACGGAATGTAAATCAAAGGATATCTATACAAGAAAAGATACTTTCAGTATCTTAAGTTGGTATCCCTGACATCAGTTTAAAACAGCTATCCGACCACTAATTCTGTACATACAATCTCTATTAACTATTCAACAATGACTAGTCGTGTAGAAATCTGCACTTTGGAAGCACCGTACACTGATAAGATTTCTGGTTTCTAAGGAGTTAAAACTATCTGAAATTTACTTCCGAATACTTAAACAATACATTTAAGAAAGGGCGAGATTAACTCAGTGATAGCACAATGGACTTGTATCTAACGCGAATGACCCGGGTTCGAGTCCAGCATGCCGCCCTTAGAATTTCTCGCCCTACAGCTCACTGACCACTGTGATGGGAGCGAGATTATTCAGGAAAGAATAACTGCCCGGAAGCCTCAATGAACTGAGAAGGCTCCGCGGACGACAATGACCTCAAATGTTGTCGCATACAAAATTTAAAAAAACGTCAAGTTGTATGAATCGTGCGAATTCTACAAGTGGCTTGTCAGTGCAATAGTGGTTTAGAATAATCCACCGAAATTTCTTGAACCTCCTCAGTGGAACCTCACTGAAGGAACTATAGCCGAATTTGGACGAAAGAATATGAAAGTTTTCGAGTACATAAATCTTCAAAATACTATACAGAGCTATGGAGGTTACATATATAATGCAATATTTACTAAGGACATTTGTTGCTTAAAAACACTATTATAGAAAATAAATTAAGTCAAACAGGAATAAACACTAAATGCATGGGGCGGATGTTGGTGTAGTGGTTATGAGCATGGACTTTTAAGTGGGAGGACCCCAGTTCGAGTCCGGCGCATAACTGCTAAATTTTATATTGGTATGAAAAATGTTAACAGTAAAGTAGGTGCTTCCGCCCTACGAGGTGCTCCCGTCCACGACACCTAATTTGGTAGTTAGACGTTAAGCCCGCCTGAAAAAATAGGCATTATCTACCTACCTACCTACCACTAAAAGCGCGTCAAAATAGTAAGTGAGCTGTTGATATCATGTTTAAGCTTCCTGTGATTTTTCGTTTTTTCAGACTTGTTCTTCACACACACACCAGATATATAGACATTGGCTAAAAAAACCTTTGTTTCGAATTCTAGGGACCTCAAAGCAGGTAGTTTTGGTGAAAACTAAATTTCGAAAATTCTACACCATACAGTTTCTCTTTTATGAGAAAATAAACCATCATGGAACATAAATTGTTACAAATTTCTTTCATTACACTTATATTCATATACATTTTATTAGAGGACTCATATCTTACAACAAGAATGAGAACAAAACAAATTATGCTCGGAGTTTCCTTTAAATATGCAATATTGTATACAACCCTGTAGAAACATGTAATCAAATAGCAGCTTACGTTTCAATGTTAACTGTACAATATTATCTAAACAATGTTATCAAATTATTTTCAATTATTTTGGGCAGAACAGACTGATAAACCGATAATACTGCAATTTACATCCAATTTTTTTTTATGTCGATCCTTAATGAAATATTTTTGAATTCCTCTTATAATATAAAAGAATTTGTTGACCAATTATGTTTTGAAGAAATTTGGTGAGGATCGGTCAAGAAAACGGTCGGAAAGAGTTATACATATAGTATACCTAAATGTGACTTGTACCGATTGTAGCCCCCTGTGTCACAATAACACAGCTTACAGCTGCAGCATGAATTGAAACCTTGCTGACAGGTTGCCCAAAAGGACACATAATACATTTGCCTGGAAAAATGATACAAATAAAAGTAAGTTTTCATCTGTGCAATAACATTCCCAGTTTAAAGAAAACCATTGTAGCCGTTTTCGAAAAGATGCCATAAAAACTCAAAAACCTATTCTGTAAAATCGCACTGGCGGTTAACCAATTTTCATCAAATTTGAATTTCTTGCTATGCTTCTATGGTATATCTTGATATTATATAGGTAGTATAACCTTAAATTATACTGATATGGTACATTAGAGAAAAGCTTGACGTTATTGCACCCTCGGATGCCATCCAAAAAAATAATTTTGTTGGAAAAAATGTCGCGAAAACTTAAAAAAAAATTCTGCAGAATTGCATTTCTGGTTGATGGATTTTAACAGAAATCTTCGTATCAGATGCAGCGCGTGGATAGACATACTAAATGTCAAGTTTGAGCTTTAATTCTTTAATTTTTCGTTTTTGAGATATTTTGTTCACACATAGATCATTGGCTAAACAAAAAAAACGCGGACAATAAAAAAATATTCGGAGCTCCTCAAAAAAATGTAGTTCCGGTAAAAACTCAATTTTGAATATTTTATGCAATCGCAATATTCCTCTTACCAGCAATTCGAGAAAGTAAAAAAGGTGGTGCTCTAAATATGTTTTTACAGATAAAAAAAAATAAATCTTAATTTAGAAGCACATTCTAGCTATCTACGTGATTAAAATACTGCATTGATTCTCTCTCCCTACTCAATGAAATCCACGGAGATTTCTTATAAACACAATTTATCACACCAACCAACAGGACATCGATCATACACACATACGAACATTCTCTGGCCATAAAAACAAACCTTCAATAAACGTAAATGCTACTTCAACAAAAATTAAAAAAAAAAATTGAAAATTTACAACCACAGTATTAAAAGATAGGAAAAACTAGGTGGTACACTGTAATAAAGAAAGAACTGAACTGAAAGCTTACAAGTCATGAGCCAGTGGTATTAGTTATTTCAGGAAAAGTACAGAGCAGATGGAAAACACGCTATACTTCCGCTTTACCAATTACAATGGCGACACGGTTGTTTTTTTTTGTTTAAGCTAGGTAGGAGTGCTATTTGTTTGACCGAATACAATATACCACTAAGCTTGATTAAAACATTCAATATGTATCTAGCTACACAATTACTGTATATTAGATTAATCTACTGTAATTGCTTATCTACAACATAAATACGTAATGAAGACAAAAGTCCATTATTTATTTAAAATTTGTATACCGAGCACTTTCATGACTACGGTAGTTTCATATTGCTATGGTTTCATTAATGAGGTTTTGTCACAATGCTTGTGATATTAAAGAAAAACAATAATCTGGAGTGCAACACTCACATGTCTTTCTCTTACTCCAATTAATACATTCAATCAATAAATTTTCTTTAAAATTCCAACGGTAGCCATAAAAACGTTGGTGGGGATTTCATTTGTATACCTGAGCGGCCTTACGTGAAGCGCTCTATTTAACATCAAAAAAGGTTGTGCAAATTTAAATTTAACCTAACTGACAGACCCCCGATACCCTTCCTAAATCATTTTTTTCAGAAAAATGTTTCAAATAAAACTGATATCTACGGAACAAGCATTTCAAGACCGTGCGGACATGCGGATGACCGTAGACCTCTTGTATGGCCACTGTAAACTTAACAAGCGTATGCATCGCCTGGACCTGACAACGGCTAGCTTATATAGGTGTTAGTATCGAGGGGTGGTGAGGCTGAGATTTATCCTCTTTTGAGAAAAGAAACTGACGTCTGCACGCTTCACCCAGGAGTTTCTCTCCAGACTCCTAAGTCTAGTTAAAAAGATAGGACTGGAGAGGGTACTCTAAGTTGTGAGTGCCACAACAAACCTGTAGGAGTTGCCTGCCTCCACAATCTAATGTTTATTTTAGTCAGTTTAAAGAAAATCGTTAGAAGAGCTGTTTTCTTACCTTCCAGAATTTTCTATCGGCTACCCTAGTGATACTTAAATGACATATCAGGTTAAAATTATTGGTAGTCGATCATCGTTTCAATTGTATTGATATCTCTCTCGCACACACAAACAAACTCACACACACGCACGCAGATATATATATATATATATCTTTCAAAAAATCTGACACTTCTGCATTATACTTTCTCTTGCAGCAAAGAGAAAGTAAAAAGTAAAATAATAATTAAAAAAACAAACTATATCTACTAAATATGCCTTTCTGGTTTGTTGTGTGTTGGTCATTTGAATTTTACACAGTATACCGTTAGGAATGTTACATAAAAATTCCATTTATGGAGAACGTACAACAAAGAAAGTGGGGAGGATTTTATTTCGAAACCTCTTTTCTTTCCTTTACATTGGACATATAATCATCACCTCTAGTGCTATTTATTTCTTACATGAGTCAGTTAGTAGTGATGATTTGTATTAGGCGGGAAAGGCTCCGTCACATAAATCGTATCTTATATTTCTTATTCATACAATCTTTACAATTGCAACTAGTTTTTTAATACAAAATTTAATTTTACAGTTAATATAACTGTAATGATAGTAACTGTCTAGTTCAGCCCTCAATTTTGCCCCTTTTTTTTATCCATTGAACTCGAAATATTTTGAAAATGGCATTTCAGCCGTTAGCCCAAAATTTCGGTTTTGAAATTCACTATTTTTCTGGTAACGCTATTATGCTCTGAAATAATTTGATGATCAGATGAAATTTTCATCCAATACGAATCGTCGGCTTGTGTAATTTTAACTTTCTTGTATAATTTTTTAATATCTGCTAATTCGTGTATTAAAACTGGTTATATACTGACCTCCACGCAGTATGCTTCATAGCATTGTATTTAGACAGTCGACTAACGCGAAATTCTCATAACTTCTCGATCCTGCCGGAATGGAGATCAACCATGAATGTACAAAACAAACTTTACTCTTTACAATACACTCTTTAAGACTCTTTACAATACACTGCTGGAACCTACGGAGCCGAACTGTGGGGTTACGCGAAACAATCTAACATCCAGAGAATCCAATCCTTTCTATTAAAAGTCCTTGGCCATATTGTCAACGCTCCCTATTATGTCTCAAATTTAACTCTCCACAAAGTCTTCAATGCCTCTACGTTAACGAGCTAATCCATTCTCGCTTCCTTAATTTCCACAATAACTAGCGGACTCATCCCAATCCAACTGTACAAGTCCTATCATCGTCCGTTCATCCCGATAATTCTCCATGTCGCTTGGCAACTCGATCTCCTAATCCCGTAGTTCTCTCTATTCATATCCAGAGGGTTCCAGCACTGAATGGCTCCTCTCAACACGCCTCTCTGATTCTAGCGTTGAGTCCTAGCGGATTCAGTGCACAATCCGTGTCATACTTTTCAATTTACATGTTGTATTTATACACCATAATAAATAAGTGGTAATATAGAAGTCATATCTTAAAAAAAAATAATGGTTTATTGGAATGTCATATTATCAGAGGATTGGCTGCATTATTTTCTGTTCAAGTATTTTCTGTTGAAATTAAAATTCATTACAGTCAAGTGTGAAAATTTTTAAACATAGGTTTTCATTGGGAAATATCTGTTACGAAAAAATTAAGTTTTGGCCATAATCGGACAACCGGAAGTACCACTTTACTGAATGAATTTTTCAATTTTCTGAAAAAAAATGGCTTCCAAACGCAATGCCCTTAGATCCATCCCCTTTTAAGTTCGAGATGTTTTTAGTATAATTATCCCAAAACTGCAAGAATAGCAGTAAGTAAGAAGAGAAAGCGTGTTTCTCACCAGATTTTTGTTCTAAGAGGAAGTATTACAATCGAGTCAAATTTTCGATATCGAGTTTTCACCAGAAACGCCTGTGTCTAAAAAAGTGGTTTTTACAATTGGTGTGTGTGTGTGTGTGTGTGTGTGTGTGTGAGTTTGTGTGTGTGTGCGTTTGAGATAAGCACACATCAAAAACGGTAAATCGCAGAAAGTTCAAACTAGAAATTTTCTTTAAGTTCCAGTAGGGGACCTGACAATAAGGTTTTTGACAAAATCAGATGACCGGAAGTACCACTTTACTGAATAAATGTTTCAACGATTTCCTGCAGACTAGATGTATTTACAGCGCACACAAACAGCTCTAACGTTTGTTTGAAAGATTTTTGCAGGAAAACTCATTTCACTTCATGTGACTATTTCACACCAGTTTGTAGTTTGCTTCATGTATTTTCTTGTACACGTTTTCTTCAATAAGTCTCCACCGCATTTATCAATATTACATAAAAAGGAAATTTTTTTAAATTAAATTTGCAGATAAAATACCATAATTTTATTGATAAATATTTCTTTAATAATGATACTGTTTCTTATCTCTTTTGAAATATAGATATTTAGTTTTCAATTACACAGTACTAAACTGTTGGGCACTAAATTCAACAACTCTATTCTGTTTATTATATATATCTTTTTATTGAATTAAATTGGTTTAATTGAAGGTTGTATGCGTTATTGTATCACGTTATTATTAAATAAATTATATAATTCAATATAATCTCCTTTTACTGTTAAATATATCGTAGTTGCCCACTTATTTACTTATCCAAACAGTTTGTGCTCTGTCAATAGATATATTCTGTACCAAGTATGAACTTGTACTGCAAATTCAGATGTTTTCTCGTTCAGATATATTCCTAAATCGCATATAATATCCTCAACAAAGATTATTTCCTAAAAGCAATTTTACTTTCACTTGCTGCTAGTAAGAAGAAGTAGTGCGAACGTATCAAATTTTCGATATCGAGTTTTCACCGGATATACACGTTTTTGAGGTCCACTCACTCCGAAAATGTGGTTTTAAAAAGAAATAGTCTCTGTGTTTGCGTTCAATATAACTGAAAAACGGAAAATCGTAGAAAGTTTAAACTTGATATTTAGTTTAAGTTCCACTATCAGACCTGGCAATAAGGTTTTGATGAAAATCGGTCAATCGGAAGTAACATTTACAGAGTGGACTTTTCAGTTTTTTTGCGATTTTCTCCAAAGAAAGGCTCCAAGGTTTTCTTTAAACTAAGAATATTAACTACACATATAAAGAGTTACAACTTTTATTTGTAACACTCCGGGAAAAATCATTTAAGAGGGTTTTTGCGGGAGGGGGTGGTGTTGTGATTTCTTCTAAAGTGTTATTTCACTTTATTATATCATTCTACCAACTAAGTACATAATATTAATTACAATGAAATGTGAAGCCAAAATTGCAAATATGAAGGAAATTGGCTCACCGGAAGTCAATTTTACTGAACAATTTTTTCATGTTTTGCGACTTTCTCTATAAAGATAACCAATGAGTTTCATTAAACTGGTATATACTAACCATACATATAGAGCCCATACTAACCATACATATAGAGCCCATACTAACCATACATATGGAGCCCATACTAACCATACATATAGAGCCCACACTAACCATACATATAGAGCCCATACTAACCATACATATGGAGCCCATACTAACCATACATATAGAGCCCATACTAACCATACATATAGAGCCCATACTAACCATACTTATAGAGCCCATACTAACCATATTTATAGAGCCCATACTAATCATACTTATCGAGATATAATACTTTTTTTTAAAACAGTATTTCGAGAAAATTTATTTTAAAGATGGCTGAGCAGCGAGAACGTCATGCGCCGCCCTCAACAAAATTTCAAGACCATTAAACTTATGTAAAATTTACAAGTTTGCCAATTTTACTGGTGTAAGTAAGTCTGGAGTAAGTAGTCATGTGAGTATTTCACCCCAGATTATTTTCATTTTTTTCCAGTTTTTCACGTGTTTATCCAAAAAAGATTCCAACGATTTATCCTCAAACTTCATATACTATCCATTCGCATAAGTACTTATGACTTTTATTTGAAACAGTTTTCCAAACAACGTTAAGCTTTCCACAAAAAAGCTAATTGAATCTATTGATTCTGCTCCGATGGCCGTCCATATAATTGCAAGGTAAATTAAGAGAATTATTGCTAGAAGCAAGTTTTTAAAGAAACCTGTATGACGTTGGAATGCTTGCTGTGCATATCTATATATTACTTTCATTTGCTGCGCATATATATATATATTACTTTCATTTGAAATATAAATTTTCTGTAAAAATTGGTTGGGGAGGGAGGGTGTGGGTGGGTGTTACATTGAATGTGGATGTTGAGCCAGAGAGCGCTGTCCCTACAAGCTACATTCAGTAAATATAAGTATTAACCCGTTTATTTATTCGTAAGGTGTGAGAGAGCATAATTTAAAGTTTAGGGAACATTGGCAGTTTAAAGAAAATTTCTTAAATAAATTATAATAATTGGGAAAACTATAGTTATGAAAATTACATTGATAGAAGTGACTACCGGTCCCAGAATAGAGATCAATAGCTTAGAGCTAACATGTTTGTGAGTGGGAGAGTATCTCGGAGTGGTTGTTACTGAAGATAAAAATACTATATAGAAGAAAGAAGACTTACTTTAAACTGTTGTTATGTTGAAGATCGTGACCAAGTATGAACAGAAAGGCTTAGTAGATGTTTGAAACTGTTCTACACCCAATGAGAATCTCCACACCAAACAGTTACAAGATAATATAATACAATCTCAGCAGATCATTTTGAAAGATGTTCGGCTAAATTTTATTAATATATCTTCAAGTGACTGAAACTACTTTGGAATTTATAGTTAACAGAAATATCATAAATTTGTCATATATTTCCTGGCTGATTGAGCAATATTCAAATGTAATAAAATTAACCATTCCTTATTTAGGATATAATTTTTACTTTCTCTTACTACTATTAACAGGAAAAGTATTGCGATCGTAACCAATTTTCGATACCGAGTTTTCACCGGATATACCCGTTTTGAGGTCCCCCAAGTCTGAAAAAGTGGTCTATGAGTCTGACTTGTGGTAACATAATTCAAAAACGGAACCTAGCAATGAAGTTTATCAAATCGGTCAACCGGAAGTAGCACTTTACTGATTTTTTTTTTACTTTTTTGCGAGTATCATTAAACTTGGTACATATAGACAGCTATAACTCTTACTGGTATATATAGACAGCTATAACTCTTACTGGTATATATAGACAGCTATAACTCTTACTGGTATATATAGACAACTATAACTCTTACTGGTATATATATATATACAGCTATAACTCTTTCTGGTATATATAGACAGCTATAACTCTTACTGGTATATATAGACAGCTATAACTCTTACTGGTATATAAAGACAGCTATAACTCTTACTGGTATATATAGACAACTATAACTCTTACTGGTATATATATATACAGCTATAACTCTTACTGGTATATATAGACAGCTATAACTCTTACTGGTATATATAGACAACTATAACTCTTACTGGTATATATAGACAGCTATAACTCTTATTTGTAACATTTTTTGGGGAAAATTGGTGTAAGAATGGATATTGTGGCGGCAAGGGCTTATGATTTCCTGTAAAGTGCTATTTTAGTTTATTATACAATTTGTCATCTATATACTATTAACAAGAATTAAATACATTGCCAAAGTTCCGAGTTTGAAGAAAATCGGTCGATCGAAAGTGCGTTTTTACTGAATAATTTTTCCATTTTTTCCCGATTTTCTCCATAAAAAGGCCGGCGGATTTCATTGAATACAGAGACATCTATCACTTTTGTTGGAAATTTTTCTGCGAGAAAGTTCATGTAAAGAAATTCTGGGACGAAGGGACGGTTGTAAGAGTGTTTCATACCAGATTTTTTTCTATAGTCAATCTCCAATCACTTTCACACACTCAGTTAATACAATTATATTCGTGAGTGACAAATTTTCTTCTAACGAACAATTTTTACTTAAAGTCTGGTTAACTCTTAACGTAAATATAGATAGATAGATAGATAGATAGATAGATACTTTATTCATACAGCACCAAAGGTACAGAACAGTGTCAAAAAAAGAAAAGTTTCAATCAATTACAGAGGTACTCGTTTATGGAGTAATAATTTTTATTTAGTAAATATTTTTTAAGTTCCTTTTTAAATTTATTCTTTGATAGGCTCACCTGAAGCAAAGACTCGGGCAAACAATTATAGATTTTAGCGGCCATATATAGTGGGCTTTTCCAACTTTCTAAGTCCGATGTGCACGCACCTCCAATAAGTTGTTTAGCCTTGTCGTAATGTTATGTAGTGGTAGCTGGGTTCACAGAACTTCGCAGCCGATACTTGATCAAGATTTATGGAGCCGAGAATATTCTATAAACAAAAAGCTCAAAAGTCTAATCTACGACGTACTTCCTGTTGACCGACTTTTCACAAAATTCTTTCCTAGCAATGTATACCTAGGATAACAAAATTGTAAGAAGAGGTAAAATTAATCTGGGTGATTTTTTTCGTTTTTGAAATAACTTATTCATACACACGTACACCAATCGCTAAAAAAACTTGTTCGTACTCAAAAAAAGACTGCAAAACATATATGTATTTCTGATAAACACTCAATTACGAAAAACTGATATGATCGCAATAATACTTCCTTTTCTGCAATAACAGTAAATAAATGAAAATTTAAAATTTAATTTAAAAAAAATTGTATTACTAATCAAAGTATTTCCTCTCTACACTAATTTTAATTACACTAACGAAGGGAAAAAGCAAATATTTTTTTCCACCATATATCAATCAATCACACCATTTTGCAAAAATACAAAAACTCATTTCAATCTTGAGCTGGCTACATAAACTTAATCAACACAATACTGGTTTTTTTATTTACTGTTTTACGTCTGAATCTTGTAACTGCACTCTGGTGAAGTTCCCACGTTATTCACCGGATTTCGTGAAGACAATAAACAGAAAGTGCATATGAATTAAAACTGAAGAAGTGGAATATCATTTTATACAAACTCTGAACCAAATATTAAAATACCGTGTATTTAAAAAAAGAACTGTGTGCAGTCCCACACAAACTCTAGCAGCGTTGTGGGAAAATTCTTCATTTAAAAAAATTAGTCTATACTAATCAACTATTTGTTCAGAAATTCTCCAAAACTTGTTTCTTTTTTTTACATTTCTCCTAAAAATAAGCAACAATTTCTTTTAAGGAAAAAAGTTAAAAATCAAAATTTTTTTAGCTAAAAAAAATAAATAGTGAAAATCTAGGATTCACCTAGGATCATAGGAGCTAATTGTTTACTTTTGTAGTTACTAAAACTGCCACCAGTTTTCATCACATGGAGAACTCTCGTGGCAGTTTTAGCAAACACAAAAGTAAATAAAGAGCTCCTATGGCTTTCTTCTGATAAAAATCCTAAATTCTAAATAGTTTTAAGATTGTTAACTGAAACGGAAAGTATCTATTCTGTATCTAATCCTCCTAAAACAACAAGAGAGAACTTAAAATATATTAAGTAACAGCTCTAAACGACTTTCTGCGAGTTAATAAAAATCTGAAGGAAGGGATTAGCTCAGAGGTAATCGTTAGCTGGACCAGCAACACGGAGGTCCCAGGTTTGAGTCCAGCTGTGCTGCCCTTAGATTTTCTCTTCCTAGGAGCCTCCACATCTCAATGACCAGTGATGGGCAGTGTTGTCTGTAGCTACAGAACCCTGCTCTGAGGCCGGCAGTGCACTGCTCCGGGGAGCTTTCCTAAATCTTTCAGGTCGCAGTGCAATAATCCCTTATAACAATCTAATCTAATCTACCAAAAATCTACTGAATAATGTGGATTGATGGCCGCGGGAGGATACACATTAACAACCATACTGTGTCTGCTCTAAATAAGCATATTTAGATATTTCATATACACAGCGGCTTTTGTTAAAAAGGGAAGGCCCATGATTCTTAACTAATGAAATGACAAATTTCCCAACTCAGCAGATGTCATTTTTTTATTCTTATTGCTCATTTTATATATATATATAATATATATTATATATATAATTGTGGTAATTGTGTAGGTATTACCAACATAAAATTTGTACTAGTCCAAAGCTTAAAACAGAACTATGTAAATTTACATTGGACAGATCAGATTTTACAACACTCTCTCTTATTTGTCATGAGAACGCATACACTTCAGATCAGGAGATCAGCGGGAAATGGGTTAAAATCAGATCCATCCTATGTCCGCTGTATAAGGTCAACTACAATAATAGACTATGAAGAGTTTGCAGGGTATGGTATCCTGTAGATTCCGTGGGGACAAAAGACAGAAAAATTAGAATTAAATAAGATTTGTATCAAAAGAAAATAAAGCCATAATAGGAGCTTAATGTTTACATCTGCATTTACAAAAACTGTCTCCAGAATTCTCCACCTACTGGCAAAAATTAATACACTTGGAGAAATCTGGTGGCAGTTGGAGTAAACATATATGTAAACACTGAGCTCCTATACTTTTTTTTCTATAACCTGATACAAATATTGAAATAAAAACTAGTATCTTTCTACATAGGGAAGTTTGTACGATTTTTATAGTAAAAATATGAGAAAGTAATAGCAACAATATAAAGCACTGTGACATCATTATTGCAAAAACATAAAATTACCAATATTGGATTGTTGGAAAATAGTAGGCCATTTTTTTTAGAACTTTCATTTTTACGTTTTTAATTTTACATAAACTTGTTTACATTCATGGTTATAATATTATTACTATAACACTGTTTAATTGAAAAGGTAAGATTAGTGAGGAGAATCAGATATTAAATGATTTGTGTTAGTGAACTGTTATTCTTTTCCATAGTCATCTTTGTACATGCATTTTTTTTTTTTTTTTTTTTTTTTTTTGACTTGCTGAAGCTACCTGTAACATCAGCGGGTCCCAAGTCTCTCAGGGTTCTTCCTTTTGTTCCTATTTTCCTGTGAAAGCAGGAGTACCGCAAGGTAGTAGCCTAGGTCCGATTTTATACGCATATACACTGCTGACCTTCCCTAATACTAATATACATCCTAATACAGTGACATCCACCTTCGCTGATGGTACCGCCATTCTTTCCTCCCATACCGAACCTACTATTGCCTCCAGTCACCTTCAAGATCATGTTTTCTTCATAGAAGAGTGGTACAAAAAAATGGAAGATAAAAGTTAATGAAAAGAAATGTATTCACACCACGTTCACACTTCGCCACTCCCTCTGTCCTGGTGTTAAATTAAATAACAGCTTTCTACCTACTGCTGACAGAGTACGCTATCTTTGGTTATACCTGGTCAAACGATTAACCTGGAACTATACCATGCTCAAAAGGATGGAAACTAACACACGATTTCATATCCTTACAAGACTTTTAGATAAACGATCTCAACTTACTTTAGAAAATAAACTTACACTACCAATATTGGACCTATAGACTAGAGGCACGGGCTTCCACTAAGCATTCCAACGTTTACCGTTTATCCTTACAGTCCAAAACCCACGAAAAATCATCAATGCTCCTTATTATGTCTCCAATAAACCTTACAAAATGACCTATCCATTCCATTTGTGTCCGATCTAATAAAATTCCGTTATCAAAGATTCCATAACTCCTTGTCCCCACAATCATCTCCTTTTATCATCAACTTTGGTTCAACAACTTGCAAATCAAACCTTACCCGATAATCCATCTCGACGTCTGAAGCGTCAGTGGCCTTGTGATCTTATAAATTAACTACAACGCCATGAGGTAATACTACCACTGGTATTTTCTTCACATGTAATTCTTGTCATGTAAAAATTCATCACATTTGCTTATTGTATTTATTGTACAGGTGCAAATAAATTATTGAACGAGAGAGAGGGAGGGAGAAAAAAAAAGGCGCCAGAATTCAGCGCCAAAACAATGAAGGCAAAGGTAGCGAACTCGTTATTGTGTAATAATGAACTGAAACAAATATTGGAAACCAGACCACTGGAAAGTATCAAGGTAAAAGCAACACAAGCTAGAGCTCATGTTTCAACAGTGGCTTGGTATTTACCGAAATAAATAAGATGAAAAACTTTGGTACTTCGGTTTCTTATGAGTTAGAGGATAGTCACAATAGAAATTGTATTCACACTTTTGATTGGAAACCATAACGATCCATTATTGTAGAGAATAATAATGTGTGATGAAAATTAGATTTGTATGACAATTCTGAGCAACAAGGCAGGGCCTAATGAAATACCAAAACATGTGGCCAGGCAAAGCTCACAATCTAGAAATTTGACATTTAAAGTTGGTGGTTTTCTAATGGAAGGACTTCTCAATTAAAAAGTTTGTGGAAACTAGTGAGACTGGCGAAACCACAGTTCATATAGAGAAAATTAGATGCTATTCACTAGATGTTATGTGCGAAGAAGTCATTGGTCAATAGAAAAGGTCGCCTACTGTTCCATAAGCCATGGAGGTCCCTTTTATCCAAAATCATTTCTTGTTGAAGGAAGTTGTCCCCATGAAGGTCTTTCCCCTAGCTTCCTTATCACCTGATCTTTAGCCTACAGATTACCTTCTTTTTTTTCAGGCATTTATAACAGCTCTTTCTCAGAGGAAAAAAATTACAAATTAAGAAGCTTCAAGAAAATATTTTCAAGATTTCATTAACTCTAGTCCTGCCAGCTTTGTTCATCATGTTATTTAATACTTCAAAATTCGTGAAAAAATAATATGTAACCTATCACCCCCGATTTAGGCAGTGCTCTTTTTGTTTACATGATTTCGGTTTTACAAGGTTTTTAAAATAATGGAGTTTCAAAAATAAAAATTTGTGCTGCGTACTTTTTTGAAAGCTATTTTTTTGTGTACCGTATCGTTTGGTATAACAGTGGCCGTTTGATATAAAAAAGGGAATGCCGTTTTTTGTACTTACACAAAAAGCATTTATATTTATATAAAGCATAGAGAGGTGCATTTTTTTGTACTTCTTTTGTGTTTGTTGTAGCTTTTAACCGGAAATTTTTAAAAGTGATAATTAATTATAGTTTTGTAGCATTTTTATAATTCGATTAGATTTTACAAGTTTTGCTATATCGAAACAAATTAAAAAAAAAAAAGTGAAAAGAAAAGTCCGGAAAGGGCTTGAATTGGGGCCAAAACTAGGCAATAATTTTCTACAAAGTAACCCCTAATGTTGAGCTCCAATTCCAGCATATTAATGAACATTTAGTTCAGTATGAAGAACTCTACAACTGTCTAACCAAAAACAAACGAAAAGTAACTGTTAATTACGGATTTCATTAGCAAGTCTGTCCGATCTGAAATGGTCACTAATTCGTCAACAATCGAACCAAAAATTGCCTCAAATATTGTCGAATGATGAAAGTGAAATCCCATTAAAAGAAAAGAAAGAAAAGATTAATAATCGATAGTGATTATAGTAATTATATCTTTGGAGTAACTATTGTTTATTAAATTTGTATCAGTAGTTTTCATAAAATGAATTAAATGTAACTTTATATGTATGTAAACTGGTTATTTCACGAATGGACTGATATTTTTGGTTTTTCATTTCTATTTTAATATTTTTATTTTACGTTGAAATGAATTTTCGATTTACATGGTTTTCTATACAAAAAGCCATAATTTCGAGTTACAGGAGATTTTGAGGAACCTATCTTCCATGTAAATCGGGGGAGGTATACAATGTAAGATGTAACTTACTGAATGGTTTTTCGCGACTTTTCAGAAAACTATTCCAACGATTTCCTCAATCAATTATAACATTCTGGTGTTTGTGTTTTCTGTACCTCCCCATGGGTAATTTATTTTACAACAACACAACAGAGATTCATTTATTTCAAGAGGCACTGCCATATCAGTATTGTATCGGTACAGATGACATTGGCCATCACCGGAAGTGAGCTGCAGAGAGGCTCCTAGGAAGAGAAAATCTAAGGGCAGCACCGCCTGGATAGTACCTAGGTCCACCGCCTGTGGGTGCTAATCTATTCTCTAGTACTGTTTATATTTATTACACTGAGAGAGCGCTTGTTTAATAAGAAATCTGATTAGAGATAACGTTAACGCTAATCATAATAACAAGCAGTAAGCAGTTAAGTATTTTGATTAGGGCAGAAAGTATGTCCACGGAGTTTAGCGTCTCTCTTTTCTGGACCTGTAATGCACCCGCCGAAACCAATCTATGCTCGATCATTACTCGTCCGATTCTGTACGGACTGCCAAAATTTTCATTCGTCATTTCTAGTTTTAACTTATTTAACTAGATTTGTTTGTTTTATTTGCTATTATAGTAAGAAGCTATTATACGTGTTTTTGTGGTATAAAACGTGTTCTGAGAACGAAAACAGTGTGTTCTCTCTCTGCAGTGTGTTGTAAGAGTGAGAGTGAGAGATAAGAGACAGAGATCCGATATTTTTCAGTATTATACTAACAAAATTCATCAACCGGAAGTGTGAATTATTAAACCGTTTTCTCTGTTTTTCATAATTTTTTTTAGAAAATTACGCCAACTTGCTTAAGAAGATTTTTTTTTAACTTGATACACATACACATTGGTACAAAACTGGTTTGGCCTTCCAAATGGGAGTTGGTAAATGTGGATAGAGAAAGTCCAAGTCTTCATAACCAAATATTTTCACCAACTATTTATTATTCCAGGTTTACACTCTTATACCTGACCTTGGGGACTTGGATGCCACTATAGAAACAACAACCGCACATCGCCACCGGAAATTGGAGGAACGCGCTGGAAATATTCAAGTGATGAGAGTCGTGAGAACTACTTGGAAATCTCTTACTGACAGGATACTGATTACAGGGTAACATAGATAAATAGCTCATTGTATAGATAAGAAAATCCAGAGAAATACTGCTCTATATTTTTATCAACTGTTGTCACTTATAAAAATATTTCATAATGAAGGTTGTTCTTATTTCTATGAAAGACAAAAACTCTGATGAAAATAATATTTATAATTCTTCAACCGTATGGCCAAAGGCCATAAAATGACAGCCCATTCAATACCGGTAAGAGAAGTAGACAAGCATCATAATGTTCCAACCTTTAAACTGTAGATATATATATATAAATGAAAATAATAATACCTCCCTCCATTCCCCCCACCCGCAAAAAAGGAAGTCTACGTTGCTACAGTAGAGAACGGGTAGAATGTTAGTGAATAATGAAAATGCATACGACGCAGAATATATGGGTCACTGTATGGCCGCTGGCCAAACAGGTACAAAACTCCACAGGCTAGGTCACCAAAACAATAATGGTCGCTCTTCGTTCGGTACTAGTATTAGAAAAAGAGTAGATGTAGAAGAAGAAGAAGAAAAAAAGACAACATTAACATGTGACCCCAAGGGCATACTCCTCCATTCACTACACTTCAAAACTTATATAAAACAAACTTTTTTTCTATAGCTCCATAATAACAACTCTTCTCATGAACTTCATATAGTAATAAAGATTTTTTGATAAAATACTGCGCAGAATACTTGCTTCCGTGACTGAACACAAAATAAGAAACTCTCAAAAATTTATAGTATCATCAGAGCTGCATATTCAGGCCTTGCGTAATACTAAATAAAGAAGAAAATGCGAACTAGATGGAAAGGTTTGGAGGAAAAAGGACTAACCAAGAATTACGGGGATTTGTTCAAGAACTGGTTGGCATCATAAACAAAGGAATGCTCGGGTAGAACACTTGAAGAGGATCGGAGATGAAAGAAGAATTCCCAGAAAGTTGATTGCCGGCTAGGAGGAGGTCAAAGAAGAAAAGCAAGCTTTTCAGCACTGATTTTGATTCCCCATTTGTTGAACCATTTTTGGAGTGAATTCAGGTGCGCCTGTAGATTGCGAGTTGCTATTACGGGATCTTCAGAATGGCGGTATCATCAACGAATAAGTAGAGAGTGGAGGTATGTGGCACAGTTGGCATATCAGCTGTATAAATGGAGTAAAGGACGGGTCCAAGTATACTTCTTTGGGGAACACCAGCAGATACAGGAAGGAAATTGGAGAAGGATGATCTATAGCTGACTCTGAAGTAGCGGTTAGTCAGGTAGGACTTTAGTACTAAGTAATAAGCTTGTGGTAGGAAACCACCACATCAAGCCCGGATGCCAGACACGATCGAATGCTTGCGCGACATCCAAGAACGCGCAATATTTCTTCTGCTCAAGGGAGGAAGAGATGACGTCTACAATACGATGGCACTGTTGAGTGGTAGAGTGAAGCTCTAAAGCCGAATTGATGATCTGGAATGATGTTATGTGATTGAAGAATAGGATATAATCTTTTTAATATTAATTTTTCTAGGATTTTTCCCATTACAGGAAGAAGACTTATGGGTCGATAGGATGTAGGTATTTCGGAGGGTTTATTGGGTTTGGGGATTATACGAACTATGGAGAATTTCCACAGTAATGGGAAGTAGGTCGTGGTAGTACAGCATTGAATATGTAGGTGAGATAAATTATCGCCTTTTTTGGTAAATGTCGGGGGATGTTGGATGTTATGAGATCATAGCCAGGGGCTTCGGTAGGAGGCTGTTTTATTATGAAAGAAACATCAGATGGAGTAAAAGCTTTTGGAGGAGGGTCTAGTGGTAAAGGAATGTCCAGGATCTTTTTTATTTCTGTAATAAAGGAACTAGTGAGAATTTCGTTACGGGGAGTGAATACTTCTGAGAGGTGGGCAGCAAAGAGTTGCGCCTTATCGTCGTGAAAATATATGCATGAAAATGCATACGCAGGATATATGGGATTAGGGAATCAGTTCTAGCCCATGTGCCGTCATTTTTGCGAAGTGGGAAGGAACTAGATTTATATGAGAGTATTTTTTTGGTGCTGTCCAAGGCGACTTGTCTCGTATAGTAAGTTGGTTTGTGTATTTTGAAAATTGTCATTTCTCAGCTCCCTTGGTGCAAGTTTTAATCGTCTTGTTAACTGGTGGTATTTTCTCTTATATGATGGATATCTAGTTTGCTGCCAATTTCTTCGTGCATTTCGTTTTTCTGTAATAAGTAAAGCTATATATGCGGAGGAATGTAAAGTTTGTCTTTGTCAAATGTTGTTGTTTGTATGGTCGAGTTGATTTACAAACAGCTTGTTGGATTGAATCAGTTATATGCTATATAATAGCACTGTCAACTTCATCTGGAGTTTTAAGTGATATGTTGAGATTGATCTGTTTATCTAAATTTGCCTGAAAGAAGTTCCAGTCTGTAAGTCCATTAATCAAATTTGGTTTAGGTGGAGTTGGTAAAAGTTTTGAATCGAGTACGAGAAGCAGAGGACTGTGATCAGAAAGGAGATATTCATTTACAGCACTTACTTTAGTGTAGATTGATTGAGGAATGGATGTGACAAAATATCAAGGATATCAGGCTTCTTTGATAGAGAAGTTGGCCAGTATGTGGGTTCTTTGGGAGAGATTACTCTATAGTTCATGGGTAACAGTGTTGAAAGTAGTGTTTTTCCTCTAGGATTTGAAACTCGACAACCCCACTGAGGGTTAGCACAGTACTCGCGCTGAGAAATCTGTTGCCCAAAGAATTAAGAAAGGTTTCAAATTGTTGTTTAGTTATAGGCTTGTTGGTTGGACAATATACAGATGATACGATAAAATGTAAGAATTGTGTTGCTACTGTGATATTAGTGGACTGAAGGAAATCAAGCGAATAGGGAGGAAGTAGATTATGTGATAGGCATCTGCGAACTAGTATTGCAGTTCCGCCATGCGGTCTGTTATTAGGATGGTCTGTTCTGTAAGTAATATAGTCTCTTATATGAAAGTTATTTCGGTTGGTGAAATGAGTCTCGGTAATTAGGGCTATGTCAACAAGTTTGTCATGCAAGAACAAGTCTAGTTCGTTATAGTGGGTATTCAACCCCTTCAGCGTTCCATAATAGAACTGTTAAGGAGTGATTTAGCAAAGGAGTCATCGGAATAGTCTAGGAAGGAGTTCCCCTACTACTGTAGTAAGTAGTGTGATGATTGGAGTTAGGAGCGATTTCAGTTCAGTGATAAAGGATGAGAGGATAGAAGTAAGTCCGTGAAAGACGGAGGAGGAGGGATATAGACGGAAGTCTTTGCCGTAGTGGCCTTCCTGATGTAGCATACGTAGGTCTTGTTGAAGGATAATATTGTTGAGAGGTCTCTGTTAGAGACCAAACTCCAAACTTCCTTGGTTCTGGGAATTCTTCAGGCCTTACTGAGTATTCGGGCTTCGCTTGAGGTCCTCAACGGAGGCTGTAAGACTTTTCTTGTTTGCAAGTGCCAAGTGAATGTCACAACCTTTGAAATTCGCTGAATGGGGGTCTCACAGAGTACACACTTAGGAGGTACTCTGGAGGTACATCTAGAGGTTTGGTACAATCACGGGTTAAATGTGTATCAGTGTATTTAACACAGCGCGGGCGGTGATTACAATAAGACTTAGTATGACCAAACTTTGATATCGCATACATTGTACGATTTCTTTTTTCTTGTAAGGTTCTTCAACATTTATTATGGTTGGTAATAAGGATCTGACGTTGAATATTTCCCCATAATTTGGGTGTGGTGCTAGGTTCACACAGAATAACAGCAGTGGTGTTCTAGTTCTAGAATGAATGATGCTAGCCCTGACATCCCTGACAGCGAAACCGAAGTGTTCAAGTTCATTTTTTATTTCTGCAGGCGGAATAGAGGGATGTCGTAGTACTATTCTGAAAGATTTGTCTTCTCTTGGCTGATAAGTATGAAACTCATTTCCATTTTCTCGAAGAAAATGGACCAATGTTCTATAATTTTCAGTTGTTGATGGCGAAATTTAACCTCATCAGTTCTTGACTTGCTATAACTATTTGCCAAAACTTCAGTTAACTTCTTCTGCAATTCAAGGTAAGATCAAGTGTATTTAGGAAATATAGGAGGAGGTTTTGATGCTTTACCAACTTGATTTTCTGCAGGCAATTCATCTAGATCATTAGGAGCAAGTGATGCAAAACGATTTGGCGTTTCAAAATTTTGTAGCCTATCTTAGTAAAGATTGTTGACATCATGCAGTCGCGGATTTTGTTGCTTAGGAAGTTCCTGTTGTATTTACTGAAGGACAGCTGCTGAAGTAGATGGTGTATTTTCGTTTAAAGCTTTTCTAAAATTTGAGTTAAATTTTGATGGTGACTTTTTTTAATTTCTTTCTTTTCCTTTAGCGATTTTATTGAATTGTAATTTGTCGAAGCCGGTCATTTTCTATTTGACCTTACTGATGTTTTACTTGAAGATTTGTCGTCATCAGTAGATTCATCAAATTCAGTTTGATTATTCCTTATCATAGGGAATGTTTATTTTTTTTAAAAACGAACGGTAATAAATATTAATAAATCTGTCCGATTAAAATCACTTAACAAATATTGTATAATAAATACTAATTGTAGTATAATACTATATTATTGTATAATTATACTATTGTAGTATAATAAATACTAATAATAATAATAATTATCAACTATCAGAAAATGAAACGTATTAACAAAACTTAAGCTAAATATATACTTGCGTACAGTTTGTTATTAATTGCACTGCTTCAATGTTTAATTTGTTTTCACTATTTGTAATGAAAGTTAAAAATATATCATTATAGGTTACAAAAAACCTATTCTGTAAAATTGCACTTTCGGTAAACCTATTTTCTTCAAATTTGGAATTCTATCAATGCTTCTAATGTGAATATAGAAAACTGAAAAAAAATCTGTACAGTAAAGTCACAGTTCCAGACAACCGATTTTCTTCAAACTCGAAATTGTAGCAACACATTTACGTAATTTCCATTAATATTATAGAGAAAATAGAATCTTACAATTAATTAAAATAGCACACTAGTAGAAAACGTAACCCCACCCATCCCCTAAAACCCAATTAAATGAAGTTTCCGTGAACTGCGTGAACACCAATCTAAGCTGCGGGCCAGCTCTTACGATATTAACTCGAGATGCAAATCCTTTATATGACATACTTTAAAAGTTATAAATAGAAATTAACCGGTATGTTTTTCAATTTTTTTTTAAGTTTTTTTTTTATATCTTGAAGTTCTTGGTGTTAGACATTTACACAATTCTTCACGGGCTTACCATACCAAAATACTCACACATTCCAAACCGCATGTCTCACTGTTAGATAGCACATACTTAGGAAATCACCAGCGAAATCACAATTTCCATATAATCATCTAGCTGAAGCATTTTTCCGAAGTACCATTTTTCTTTTAGGCCCAGATAGAAGGGGATAATGTTACCACCCTCTCCTCGCAGCAAGTCTGAAATCGTAAGCCAAGGGATGCGGAGGATAATTCATACTCTGTACATTTAATGCAATACCTGGGCAAGTCGAAAAAAATACGTATTGGGATTCCATTTTTATTTCCTATTCTTCTTAATATAATTCTTTTTATTAAGGATTGCGATCAAGACAAATGTTTGAAAACGAATTTTCATCGGAAATAACCGTTTTGAGGTCCTCTGAGAACAAAAAAATTTGCTTTTAGCAAATGGTCTTTCCTGTGGGGTATGTGAACAAAATATCTTGAAAACGCGGATTTTGTTGCTTAGGAAGTTCCTGTTGTATTTACTGAAGGACAGCTGCTGAAGTAGATGGTGTATTTTCGTTTAAAGCTTTTCTAAAATTTGAGTTAAATTTTGATGGTGACTTTCTTTTTTAATTTCTTTCTTTTCCTTTAGCGATTTTATTGAATTGTAATTTGTCGAAGCCGGTCATTTTCTATTTGACCTTACTGATGTTTTACTTGAAGATTTGTCGTCATCAGTAGATTCATCAAATTCAGTTTGATTATTCCTTATCATAGGGAATGTTTATTTTTTTTAAAAACGAACGGTAATAAATATTAATAAATCTGTCCGATTAAAATCAAAAAATCAAAAAATTGCAGCAAGCTCAAACTTGGTATTACGTTTAAATACCACCGTGAAGGAGCTGAAAATAAGGTTCTGATCAAAATATATCAATCGGAAGTGGATTTACTGAATACTTTGTTTTCAGTTCACGGATTTACTCGAGTTATTTTCTAAACTTGACATATTATCTACAAGCAATAATGCTAACTGCACAGATATAGTTATTTTAGACGAGTCTTGCATTGATTGTAGTGAAATCTGGTTGTATTGTTGTAAATACTGAGTGTTGCATTTTAAAAATAATTAAGGCAATAACTTTTCTCATAACAACCAGACGTTGCTTGAAAGCCGAAACCGTGGCATTTAATGTAATAAGGTGGATAGAAGTCTATTACTCCAAAATCTTAAACAGACTTACTCATTTCTATAAAAAATTCAAAATGAACAATTATAATGTTAAATGTTAATGTTTAGTAGAGCGAGAAAAAGAAAGGGGGGAAAGAACATAAATAATTTAATATTTCCTTTATATTTCATAAAAATTCAGTGGTAATGTTTACATTATACAGGTCACAGGTTAATACAATCTATATGACGCCAAGTTTATATACTTGTATACCAGTAATGTAAACATTTAACAAACACGCTAGCTGAACATTATGTCGTTTCCTTTAAACAAATATGTAAAATTCAAGCTTATTTTTAACTTGGGTACGTTCGTATACATAGTGGGCAGGTAGTTACTAGAATGTAATACATTGTACTCAGAAGATAACGCCTTTATCAAACCCATAATAACAATTGAAATCTAATGTTACAGATTCCTCCAGAAAACCACTATTTCTTGAAATCTTCGTGTCATGCGGAGGTACCACCTAAACGGAATACCAAGTTTGATCTTCCTGCGGCGGCGTTTTTAAGATATACAGTTAAAACACACACACATACATACATATATACGTATATATATTTATACGTATGATATATATAGACTATTCGCAAAAAACATTTTTTCGCATTCAAGATACCCCAAACCATAAATTTCCGGTGAAACTCGATATCGAAATACTGGTACGATCGCAATATTTCTCTTACTTTAGTAAGAGAAAGTAAAACATGACCGTATATCTACTGTGCGTTTAAAACTTGTGTTTGACCAAAGCAGTTGACCGCGGATGCGGTGGTCCGCATCTGACAATGTTTTGGTCAAAACCCATCAATCAGAAGTGCAACTTACAGCCTTTCTTACTTTTTCCTTTTTCTTTTTGTTTTAGTTCTTAACGTTTTTCTCGAAAATGGTTCCAACGAGTTTCACCAAAATTCATACTATCTTGCACACGCGCAAAAAATACCTACCACTTTCACTTGAAACATTTTTGGAGGTATTTTGGAAGGACAAGAACGTTAAGCTTTCTTCTGCAAAATTGCCACTGCCGTACAATATATAGTTCTACCATCTATACGTATAATACGAGTACATTGGAAGCATTGCTAGAATTCCAAAGTTGAAGAAAATCAGATAACTATAAACGCAAATTTACAGATTTGGTTTTTGATTTATTGATATTTTCTTGAAAACGGCTAAAATGCTTTTCTTTAAGCTTGGAATGGTAACTGTACAGATAAAAACGTATCACTTTTATTTGGATCATTTCTTCCAGATAAATTGATTTTAAGTCAGTTAGATTTAAATTTAAACTACCGTTACAAGCTTAGCTGGTTGTGACAGATGGGGCTGCCAACCAAGTCACAACCCTGAGTAACCCCTATCATTTTTCTTTATGGCACGCCCAACAAACGTTTGTATTGCAATTTAAAAGAAAATTCACCAATTAAATCGCAATAAGAGAAAGTGTTATGTTTCACACCAGATTATATTTTATTTTTCCTAAGAAATAAAATATTACGCGGAAACTGAAGATTGAGAACATAAATATCTAGTTGAGATTTTTAGTAAATAAATTATATAAAGCTAAATATTCAAACAATAGTTTGGATATTTTAGTGGTTATACGTGGTGCAACAGGTGGATTTAGTGGAAAATATACGTGGTTGGATATTTTAGTTCTTTCTATGAGTGGTTCCATTGCATAATACAAGAGTTCAAGGATATTTTGTTTTAGTTTAAACGGCCTTTAGAAGCTCCCATAATAATATAAAGTAGTAAATTTAATAAAATATCAATACTTGCGATATTTTATATTTATTTGTTGATATCCATCTTTGTCAGGTGATCTTCATAGGCTAAAACTGGTATCCGAAGGTTTTAAATGGGTTTTTTGATGATAGATTTAAAACTTTGTCCATATTAATGAATCCCAATATTTAAGTAATAAGTTATACACATCTTTCCTTCTTTCACGACTACTTTTGATTAAAAACTGACCATTTCTAGGATTCAAAGTGACGTATTTATCAAACCAGAATATGTTTGTGTAGAGTAAACTTGTACTTAATATTTCTGTTACGCACTAAAGTTGTTGACTGAATCGGTCAGAAACAAACAAAAATATGCATGCATCGACGGATAAAATCCCACACACTTTCTAATGTATATTAACATTATGTACGCGGTAAAACCGTACATTATACTGAAGTTGTAGTTCAGAGGAAAGCATAACGCTATTGTTCCCCCAGGATCCTCCAAAAAACACTTTTCCCGGGAAAACGTTTCAAATAAAACTGCTCGGTAGCTGTGTGGGGGACAGACAGTAAAGGAAGTATAAAGTAAATCGTTGGAGCCGTTTTTGAAAAAATCGAGGAAAATAGGGGAAAAAATCTGGTTTGAAACACGATTTTCTCTTACTACTTTTAATTAACACAAAAATATTAATAATATTCACTTTATATATATAAAATGACATATTTTCTTTAAACTTTAAATTTATAAAGTACCTACTTGCAACTAGAGATTACTTTTTAAAAATTCACAGAATTCGAAATCAATTTAATCTTATAACAATAATTTTTTCTAAAAATTCGCAAAGACATGACAAATGACCAAAATAACAACGATAACCACATAATTATCAAACCAAATCGAGAACCTACCAATCACGAATGCAGGAACACAATATTATATTAGTCTCTCTGCCAAACATATTCCCTGTTATTACATTTCTATCATAATAAAAAAAAAAACTAAGCAATGTTGATAATGGCTATTTAAAAGGTCGAAATGTCCATGGAGTAAAATAAAACAATAAATTACGGACACTAATCAAATAAGGACTACAATCACCCCTAAAAACGGAAATCGTTATAGTTACTTTCGAGAATTCAAAAAAACTCAAAAACCTATAATAAGTCGCACTCCGACGATTTTCTTCAACACCTGGTATTTTACCCGCCATAGCAAGCATATTCATTTTTCTTCAAGTTTGCGATTCTACCATTGCTGCTAATGTATATTAATATTAATTTAGATGTGGAACCGTACATCCTACGGAAGTAGTATTTCAGAGGAAATCTTAATGCCATTGTTCACCTAGAACACCCAGGAACGTTGGAACCATATTCAGGAAAATCGTGTAAAAGTGAAACTGGAAAATAAAAGAAACACTCAATTCCAGTTAGCAAAATTGTAACTGATAAATGTTATAGTTAGTGTGCCAAATTTACTGAAATTCGACCAAATTCGTCGAAATTTGTCGAAAACTGAAGAAACTTTTCAGTAAAAGCGCACTTCCGGTTAACTAATTTTCTTGAAAGTCGAAATTTTCACCATCTATTTCATTCTAATTAATTTTGTTTGGATAGTAGGATTGTATAATCAACTAAATTGGCACTGTAGAGAAAAATAACCCTACTCCTCTTCCACAAACCCCTCCCTTAACTGACTTTACCAGAAGAAATGTTTCAAATCCTAGTTTAAAGAAAATCGTTGGAGCCGTTTTCAAAAAAATACCGGCAAACTGAAAAATACATTTCAGTAAAACGCACTTCCGGTCATCCGATTTTTTTGAAACTCGGAATATCAACAACACATTTAATTCTAATTAATATTATTTAGATGACAGAATTGTATAGTAAACTAAATGCATTTTAGAGAAAAACCTAACCCCACCCCTCCCCCAAAGTGCCCTTAAATGAATTTTTTCAGAGAAAAGTTTCAAATAAAAGTTGTAGATTTTTGTATTTGTAGTTGATATAGCGAGTTAAGTTTGAAGAAAATCGTTCATTTTTGAGAAATTCGCAAGAAAGTTAAAAAAACCATTCAGTAAAGTGGTACTTCCGGTTGAGGAATTATGACAGATGACCTTCTGCCTGATCACATGGTGATACCTAAACGGATTATCAATTTTGAACTTTCAACGATTCTCGTTTTTACATACGTACATACGTACATACACACACACACACACACACACCGGATATTTCCGGCGAAAACTCGATATCGAAAATTTGACACGATTACAAATTTCGTCTTACTAGAAGGAGTAAGAGAAAGTAAAAACCACTCAGGAAAGTTGTACATTGGTTAATGGAATTTGCCCGATGCAGTCAGATGCGATGGTAGTATTTCAACAGAATGCTAAGGTTCGAGCTTCTTGTAATTTTTTCATTTCTGAGATATTTTGTTTTCACACAAACACATACACACACACACACACACACACACATACACACATATCATTCGCTGAAAACATATTTTTTACTCACGTGATCTAAAAAAGTGTATTTCCGGTGAAAACTCAATTTAAAAAATTAAAATCGATAAAATCGCACTTCCAGGTGATGCATTTTAAAGACGCATATACACGCGTCAATGGCACCAAAAAAAAGAAATATCAAATTTGATTTTGGTGTGATTTTTTTCGCTGTGGCTACCCCATATCACAAACCATTTCGGGGATTTTTTTTTTTTCGAATTCAGTGGTTTTCAAAATATTCAATTCGGTGATATGCCGAAGCTATGTATGTATGTATGCCACTACTAAATTTTGATACGACTGCAATGTTTCCGTAAGGCAAGCAATTTGTCTAGGAAGACTGCAGTACAGTAATATTTCTGCAACTATTTCGTATATTTGTATTATAATTATAATAGGAGTATTGTTTACCAGCTTCATTAGGAGTAATAATTGTATGTATTATCATAACTCCAGATTTGAAGAAATTTTGTTAACTGTAATAAGAAAAGACGAATATGTTTCTCACGATTTTTTATTTATATTAACATTAAGCTAGATAATATTTTACACACACACACACACACATATATATATATTTATATAAAACTGAAAACCTTTGCAAGTACCAAAAACAAAAGGAAGTAATTAATTTAAAGTTCTCTTAATAGGGCCAAAACTGTGAATAATTGAAAATAAAGGAGACAAAGTAGCGAAACAATGGCAACAAAAAAGTCTTTTTCAAAATATCTTACAAAGTAATAATGTTGGTATTAATGGAAATAAAAGCGCTAAGAAAATAAAAAGAAAGTGTGGCAAAACAAAGGATATAAGTATTATACTATAACGATCTTTCTCTTCTCACCAAGAATGATTAATTACGAGTATTATGGTCCATTATCGTCTGGATAATTTAATACTCAAACAATTTTAAAAAGTATCTTAACGAGATATTAAACAAACAAATGTTTTTTACTAAAACGTTTAATGAGCCTTCTCAGTATTACTATAACTGGTGATGAGGAATTAATGTTGGTGTTTAGGAAATAGCTTTTACCTGAAAACGACCACATTGTATGGCAGAGCCATCTGACAGACCCGCTGGAAAACTTTACACAACTAATTCTCGGATTCCCCACAAAACCTCTCCGGAGAAATATTTCAAAAAAGCAAATTAGATCTGGTATTTATCCATCGTAGCATGCATAATTATATTGTTCCTCGCCGGTTTCGGGTTTTCATCCATCGTCAGAGCAAATTCGTGTAGAGAGTTCACTTCAACGTAATGTTTCTGTTACACTCACACTTGTTGGTTGTATATATGTGGGGAGGTTATCGGATAACCAGATGTTATCCAACTTTCGGACCCATCCACATATTCAACAAAGTAAATTAGGTTTACATCTGTGAGTTTAAGCAAACAGGTGGAGCGATCTATCCTATAAAGTCGCACTTGCAGTTAACCATTTTCTTTTTCAAACATGGTATTCTTGCAAAGCTTTAATAGGTATTAATGTTTTATAAAATATACAATGTATGCTGAAGTGGCATTTAGGGAGGGGGGATTCCCTTCACAACCATCGAAAAAATCAATAAACTCGCACTTCCGATTGATGAATTTTTGACCAAAACCTTCAACGATTTAACATTCCTAAAAAGGAACAAATTTTGAGCGATTTTTTTTGGCGTTACTCAGGGGGAGGGGGGACTTCAATAGATGTATTTCTGGTGAAAAACTCAATTTCCCAAAATTTGATAAGATAGCACTGTTTCCTCGGTTACGTAATATAGCAGCAATCGTATTAATTTAAAAAATTAGTTCATAATTGAACACTTTTAAATCAGTTCACATTTTCCTTAACACTATATCAGTCGATGGAGTCGATTATTCTAAGATTTTAGTTTTCTTTCGAACTACAGTTTTGAAATCTTAAACATTTATGATAGGTACTAACTAGAACACGGTCATCTTTATCAATTTTAAGAACTTCTTATGCTAACATCAATTGTTTTCTGGTTGATATTAAGTGTCTAACAATTGAGTCCTAAGTTAGGTCCAATTGGAGATCGTTCTCTTGAGAATGGCCGGAAAGTTATTTTCAATAATGGAGAATAGTGGGAAGGAATATAGGCGATAGTCTCTATTTGGCCTGATGAACTGCAAGGACGAGTCATGCATGCTATGGGGAACACCTTTCAACCATGGTAACTTTGTAACGTCCTATTGAATAAGAATAATTTGTATATGTCATAAGTGGAATGAAAAATCGGTTTACTGAAAAGAGGTCTACCATTTTACAACTCGCCTAATAAGCTGAACACTTTCTAATAATCTAATTTAAAGGCAGAGTGTGTGAAAAGAGATTTATACAGGAAAGGAGAGGACAGTTTCCGGTTTTCACCTGGAGGGTAACTCCAAGGAGCTGCACTGCCTGATTATTTCAGTTCAGTGCGGATGATTACTAAGAAATCTTATAGAAGAATTAAATCTTAATACATTTTTTTTATATGTTGATGTTGGAGAACAATAGGAAACTTACTTCTTTTGTACTATTGATGCTAAGTACAATACGTTTGAAACTTGTTTGTGAATATAATAGCGATATCAAATAAAAGTAAAAGGAACTAGGAACCATTAATGAAAAACAAAGGACTAAGCCAACTCCACTGTAAAGAAACCATGGTATGAGACGAAACTAATATATTCCATGAATTTTCTCCCAGAAGATTACTACTTCAGAAGAAATGCCACTTGATTCTGATTGGATGAAATTTAATTGTAAAAATAAACTAGCCAATAACAAATCAGCAGTGCCCCACCCTTCTTTCTGATTGGCTGATATTTATTTATCTCTACTCTTCGATACCTAAACTGAGCTTCTAAGACATTATGTTACCTTGATACAAATTAGCATTTTATTATATATTTCAAAAGAAATTTTCATTTTTTTTTAATTTTTTTATATAATTTTGAATCAATAATACCCTCCTAAATAACCAATATTCTAGCCAAAAATATTCAAAGTTTTTGTTTTATTTATTTAATTACAAAAATTATTGTTTCCCATCACAATGTAAAAAATCTTTACACTATTGAGTATTGTAATAAAATAAATTATGATAATGATGGGCAAGCAGGAGAATTAGAAATTTTAAATATATTTTGAAATATCAGTTTAGAGGAAAAATTGGACAATAGGCTGGAAAAAGGGGCTAGGAAACATTAATGAAAAACAAAGGACTAAGCCAACTCCATTGTAAAGAAACCGATGATATGGGGCGAAGCTAGTTTATATAAGAGACTAAAAGTGAAAGGATATATACAGACATAAAACATGTCTTACAGATACAGTCAGCAAGAAGTCTCCAACGCGCCACATTGTTATTTGCAAGGAGTATTCTACACTGTCACTCGGTCCGTTTATCTATCTACTTTAGTAATTAGTTATCTCGTATGTATGTATAAAAATATATCTATTCATTAAATTAGTTGTCTTTATGCGCAAGATAAATTCTAGTTTCTAATTCTCCAAGTTTTTGTCATATTTCTTAAAATGACATTAAACTACCCGTGCCAAGCTACAAACAAACACTTATCACAACACCAGACCACATCACAATGGTCTATCAGAATTTGAAGTTTCTGGAATTTTGCAGTTCTTGAGATAATCCGTACTCAGGAACAGGTAAATTCTGACATACGAGCATACACACAAACTGTTTTAATGTTCAGGTGATTTCAACACTTGTATTTCCGGCGCAATCTTAATTCTGAAAATCGCGGACGATGGGGTAGCTTCAATTTACATCAGTAAGAGCAAGTTAAAAAATCAATAAATAAATAAAATACAGAACCAAGAGCTTTTTAAAAGTTAATCAAAATAAAAACTCTTAAATAAAACTCAGGTGATGTCTACAACAAAATCAAACAAAAAAAAGAATATAGGAGATATTATATTTGGCGAAGTGAAGGGAGAACACTGACTCATATACTGGCCATGAATGACTCATCTTATTAGATGTTGTACAGCATCATTCTGTTCACGGCTGGTTGTGTACTCCTGACCTACAACAATATCTGTTCTAAGGGGTCTACACTACACTGCTGTGATGAAACAGTACACATAATAAACAATCAAAACGTTGTTAACTTATTTATCCAGCTTTACTTTCTCTTACTGCTGGTAAGAGGGACTTTATCGTCAATCGTGTCAAATTTTCGAAATGGGGTTTCACGGGAAATACACGTTTTGAGGTCCCCTGAGTCCGGAAAAGTGTTTTTTAGGATATGATTTGCATGCGTATGTATGTGATCATCTTAGCTCAAAAATGAAAAAATCGTAGAAAGTTCAAAGTTGACATTCCCTTTAGGTAACAACATGGGATTCGACAGGAAGTTATCAATCAAAATTCCTCAATCCATTTCATTGAATGTTTTTTTCATTGTTTTCAATTTTCTCGAAAATGACGATTATATTATAATAATAATAATAATAATAATAATGGTTTATTAAAAAAAAATTCAATTTACAGAATACAGAATTTATATATAAATCCACCAACTGCCTCATGATCACATAGACCGTCCGGGGAGTTGCCATTAAGCAAATCAATAATTAATGTTCTTATAAGCATAAAAAAATGTATGCCTCCAAATACAAAAAATGTAAATATATATAAAATAATCCAAAAAAAGGAAAAAAAGAGAATATGTTCCAAAAAGAAAAGAAGATATAAGTAATGTTCATAATAAATTCATATCAATAATATACTTTTAACCTAATAAATAAAAATAAACAAAAGGCATCAGCCGTTAGAGAAAACAAATAAATCAAAGGCTTCTAAACCTAGATTAACAAATACAAAATCTCACATATATCCACTTAAATATAAATACATACTTAGTAATTAGGTTCATAAATAATTGAATTCCTGAATCAAATCGTATCTGTATTTCCAGGCTAGTTTACTGTAATTAATTAATGCCCACCAATCTTTGCCATTAAGATACTCCAGAAACTCATTAAAGCATAATCTGTCTTTACCAAAATATAATAGACGAAATTCTTTTAGTATAGAGCAAACACAGACGAAATGGTACACGTCTTCGTTGCATAGTTACATAAAGAGCATAGATTTTATTTTTTAAAAATAAGTCGAAATCTACCTCATACATTAAGCACAAATGTTGCCAGTACTTCATACCAAAAAACCTTAATTTTAATTATTTCTTTCAAAAGTAAACATGGATATCTAAATGGTGCTAACTGTAAGTATCTATTAACATATTTTAGATGCATTTTAATGGTATATAAAAATATGGGTAAGATGTCTGTTTCCAAATATGAAATGAAATCAGGAGTATTTGTAGGCAAATTGAAACATTTCTTCAAAAAACTTCGTAAACATATCTCTAGAGTCTGGTATCTTTTATTTCCCCACACTAGGGCACCATAACAAATTATTGACCGTGATACCGCCTTGAAGATATCTAATTTAGAAGAAAAAGCAATATGTTTATTTAGTAATACTTTATTAAAGGAATGGATTGCAAATTTAGCATATTAAGTTTTCTCCTTAAAGTGAGTATTCAAAGAAAGGCTTGAGCTCAATGTCATGCCGAGATATTTATATGTATTAGATACCTTTATCAAGTGATTTTTAAAGAACCACTTTTCTTTCCTACCCGGCCTGCCGCCATTCCTAAGTACCACTATTTGCGACTTGCCCAAATTTATTTCCAAATTCCACATTTCACAGTAGAGTTCTAATGATTTTATCATCCCTTGAAGTTCTAGACAGTCCGAGGAGAAAATTTCAATATCGTCTGCGTAGGCGAGCATATTTATCTTATTGCCTTGTATAGTAATTCCTCCCTTCACACAGTCTGCAATATCGTTTAAGAATAAAGAAAACAAAAGAGGGCTAAGCAGACAACCCTGCTTAACGCCCATAGTTGTCTGAAAACTTTCCGAGACTTTATTCCGACACCAAAGCCTTGCATAGGTATCCGAATAATAGCACTTCAAAATATTTATCATTTTAGAAGACATACCCAGCTGCGACAATTTATAAAGGAGAGCAAAGCGATCCACACGATCGAAGGCCGCCGCCAAATCAATGAAAAATGCAAATAATTTCTGCCGCTTCTGAATTAAAACAATCTTAATAATGCTCATTAAGTTAAATATATTGTCCACAGTTGAGTATGTCCTCCGAAAGCCCGCCTGAAATTCTTTTAGTATGCTATGCTTCTGCTCCCACAATTCAAGTCTGGAAAGCAACAGTCCAGTAAACACTTTAGCAACTGTATTTCCAAAGGAGATTCCTCGGTAATTTATTACATTGGTTGGTACTTCCTTTCTTATGTATTAGAATTCCTTTTTTTTTTTCTTTTTTTTTTAAATAGAAAATGACGATTATATCAGCTAAATAGTATTAATTAGAATTAAATATGTTGCCAAAATTCTGATTTTGAAAAAATCGGTTAACCGAAAATGCGCTTTTACTGATCAATTTTTCTATTTTTTTGCATTTTCTCCATAAAAACACCGAAGGATTTCATTGTATTTATTACACTAACTATGAATAGGTATGTATATATTGTATGTATGACCTTACACTTATTGTATACTTTTTCTTGAGAAAATTCTTACGATGTTCTTTGTGTGGAAGGAGTCAAAAAGTCATTTTATTAAATTTACATTCTCCCATTGATATAAAATATAAGATAAATAAAAATTTGTAAAAATTATAAGTTTGAAGAAAATTTGTGAATTACTACTCTGTACACTGCAATAAGAGAAAGTCGGATGAGTGTTTCAATTTCTACTGTAAATGGAAGTTTTGAATTTGTGCCAAATTTTCGAAATTCAGTTTTCACCGGATCTGAGTTTTCATTTTTGAATTTTGAGGCCTACTACTGTTTTTGGAAATAGGTCTATGTATGTATGTATGTAGGTATGTGTAGAAGTGCGCGTGCATAAGTATTAAAAAAAAAGAGCAAATGGCAGGCAGGAAGTTCAATCTTGCTAGTTCGTTTAGCTGTTACCAGGGCACAAGACAATAAGGTCAACCGGAAGTATCACTTGACTGAGTGAAATTTCCAGATTTTTACGATTTTCTATAAACTTTAAAAATAAAAAAGATATATGAGATCAACAACTTTTATTTGTAACTTTTTTCCGGGTAATTACATTTTTATGCTTTCCTCTAAAGTTCCATTTCTGTATATTGGACACTGCAAACATTTATTAATATTAATAAGAATTAAATGGGATCCACGAATTACTGAAAAATACATAGCAATGGATCTCGCCCTTCCTTAGTGAATGAATACCTTGTTTTTTTTGTTGATGGTGTTGTAGCTTAGGAGAAGAAAGATTTAGATTCTATGACCTTGAAATTAAAAAAGCAACGTAACCCACAGGGATGTGAAGATTAACTTTTCCAAAACAAAGTAATGGCGAGTGGGAAGAGAGATAAAAATACCTGATACTTTTTTTGGGATTCCCGTCACAGTATGCCTATTTTTGTTGTTTCTGACCAATTTCGCATTTCCCATTCATTAGAAAGTTGACTTTAACAAATAAATGCCCCACACTTTTATTTGAAACATTTTCCCAAGAAGGTCGTCCTTTAGGGGATTCTGAGGGAATAGTAACTCCCTCCTAAGCTGCCCTCTAAAAAGTAGCCATTTCAATACAATATTCCCAATTTGAAGACAATCGGTTAACCGGAAGTGCGACTTAAAGGTGTAGGTTTTGAGGTTTTTTTTTTTTGGACTTTTCTCGAAAACGTCTATAACATTCTCCATTAAACTTAGTATTAGCACAAATATAAACGTATCACTTTTATTTGAAACACTTTTCCAAAAAAATTGATTTTTGATAGTCGTGAGGAATTGGTGGCGGTAAATTAATTTCAATGTTATATGGAATAGATTCCATGTCATTAGTGCACTCTACCGGACTACAATATAATCACTTCTCTAGATGCCAAGGTTTATAGGTAGGTACTTGGCCTTCCACAATCTCTTATTTATGTTAGGACAAACATATAAAATTTGAGTTAAAAGAATTTGTGTAATGTTGTATATAATTGTACTAACAGGTGTAAGAGAAAGTGGTGTGCGTGTTTCACATCAGGTTTTGTTTAGTACAGTGAATAGTAAAACTCAAAAACGAAAAATTCTCAGAAAATCCACTACTATAGCCAGTTCAAAATCTGTACCCCGAACTGATTTTGTCGAGAAAATGTTCCAGTGTAAAGGGGTTGTGGAAGGCACCGTGGATTTTTTAAGGCTCTCCGCTTAAGAGCCATTCCCTTTTAGTATATAATTCTATACTCAACTTTTCAGATTAAGGAGAAATAAATATGTTTCTAAAATTGCAAGTTAGAAAAAAACGATTGATGGAAAACATCTCAGTTTCTTTGAGATTTACTCAAATACCGCTTCATCTATAAATTATGAAGTCTATCATTTTTATTTGAAACATGTTTGCGTGAAAATGTATTTTAGTAGATTATAAGGCGGAGGCATTTTGATTGCTGTTAAGCTGTTATACTTCAGTTCAGTTCCTCCATTCTTCTACATACTATCATAAGGACTGTTTAGTAGGTTGAAAAACTTCAGTCTGTGAATAATATATGTTAAATGGGTAGAAGGAGTGCAATAAAAGTCATGCGAGTGTTTCACTTCAGATTTTTTATGCATTAATTACATAATATTTTTGGCGAAGGGAGGTGGCGGCCCCATCGCCCATCCAGTTAGGATGCAATCAGCCTCCCGTAGGGGAAACTGATGCATGCAGTTTCTTGGGGAGTAGCGCCCCCGCGGGTAACCACAGCTCAGTATACCATGCACAATCATATGCACATAATATTACGCATACACACTAACACTGACATAAGCACATATTTTACAGTACTCACACTAGGGTTACCGTCCCTAGGAAGCCGTCCCGGATGGGGGAGCCTGTCTAGGGGCTCTAAAGGGGCAGCCCCCCTACTAGAATCGGATGCTGGAGGCTAATCCCCTTCACATCTTAAATTAAAAGATTCCGAAACCCAAAGACAACAGTAAGAACAATCTGGACGGATTTAATGGAAAAAGACATAGGAAATCGGATTTGGTTTTAGCTACTTGGAATATACGTACGATGCTCCAGCCAGGAAAAATGGCTGAGATTGCGGAGCAGATATTAAAATTTAATATAGACGTAGTGGTCCTACAGGAGATCAGATGGCAAGGTAGCGGTAGAATAGATAAGAAGGAATATACAGTGCTGTTTAGCGGACCCGAAAAGAAAAGTGGAAGAAATGGAACTGGGTTTATGATGAGGAAGAGTGAGGAAGGTGAGGAAGAGCTTGTTGTGTTTTGAGCCGGTAAATGAAAGAATCTGTAAAATTAGACTGAAGGGCAAATTTCGAAATATAACGCTGATAGCAGCTTACGCTCCCACAGAAGATGCTGACGATGACTCGAAAAATGTTTTCTATCAGAATTTGGAGATAACGGCTTAATGCTACTCCGAAATATGACTTAAGAGTAATCCTTGGAGATTTTAATGCACAAATAGGCAGGGAAAGTTTCATATGGACAGCTGCGGGCCGTTTCTCGCTACATAATGAAACCAATGAAAATGGAAAATACTTGTGCCAATTCGCGAATGCCTCCAATATGTGGGTGAAGAGCACCTCCTTCCAACATAAAGATATACACACAATGGCGTAGTCACGCAAATAGACCATGTATTAGTGAACAAAAGATATGCTTCATCAATTATTGATGTGAGAACTGCTCGAGGCCCTAATTGTGATTCAGATCACTTTATGGTGAAGGCAAAATTAAGAGAACGTTTGGCATATGTTGCGAGTGGAAGTGGGAAAAGATATAAGAAAAAGAGATGGGATATTGATAAACTCAAAAATGAAGAATGCGCAAAAGAATTTTCAGAAACTGTAACCAGGAAGTTGAAGGAAGGATTGGAAGATGGGGGTGATGAAATTGAATCAAAATGGAACAGGATTAGAAATGTCTTGATAAAGTCAGCGGAGGAGGTGGTAGGAGAAAGGAAGGAGGGGAGGAGTATAGAATGGTTTGATGAAGAATGTGTGGAGGCTCTGAGGATCAGAAACAAAAACAGGATGCTCGTGATGCAGCAGACTACTAGGCAGAGCACTGCTGTATACAAAGAAAATCGAAGAAATGCAAAAAAGATTATACGAAAGAAGAAAAGGGAATACCTAAAAAGAAAAGTTGAGCAGATTGAGGAACTGCGAGTAAATAATGAAACAAGAAAGTTCTATGGAGCGGTAAAGTTTTTGAACCGAGGTTTTCAACCGAGAATCGATACTTGTAAGAGTAAGAATGGGAAACTAATGCAAGGTGCACAAGTAATAGACAGGTGGAAGGAACATTTCACTGACCTGTTAAATGGAAATAGTAGTGCGATTTTGGTAGCGGATGAAGTTAATCTTACTGATGATTTGGAACCGCTGTCTATAGAAGAGGTGATCGAATCAATCGGAAAATTAAAACACAATAAGGCTTCAGGAGAGGATATGCTCACAGCGGAACTATTTAAGTACGGCGGAGACGAGCTACTCAACAGCTTCCATGCTCTGATTGAAAGTATTTGGAATAATGAATGTATGCCTGGTGACTGGAATACCAGCATTATTTATCCAGTCTATAAGAAGGGTGACAAGATGTGCTGCGGTAACTACCGAGGCATATCCCTGTTAAGCGTGGCTTATAAAATTTTCTCCAACATACTTGTCAATAGATTAAATGCCTATTCAGAAAACAGCCTCGAAGAGTATCAATGTGGGTTCCGAAAAGGGCGAGGAACCGCGGACCAAATTTTCGTTATGAGGCAGCTAATGGAAAAATGCTGGGAATATAAAACCGACCTTCATTTACTATTCATTGATTATAAACAAGCCTTTGACAATGTAAGTAGAGCGAATTTGGTAAGTGCCTTGCGGAAACTCGCCATTCCCAAGAAGTTGATCAGACTGATATGGGTAACGATGTGCGGCAGTAATGCGAAAGTGCTGGTCAATGAGTCTTTAAGCGAGATATTCCCGATCTCAGCTGGAGTAAGACAGGGGGACGCGCTATCCGCAACATTATTCAATATCGCGTTACATGATATGGTAGATAAGCTCAACGTCACAGGAAATATAATCCATTCAATGAATCAAATTTGTGCTTATGCGGATGATTTATGCATAATAGCTAAAAGCTTTCGCTCATTAAAGGAGGTTTTTCGTACCCTTAAAGCTGAAGGCGATAAAATAGGTCTCGCAGTAAATCAAAGTAAAACAAAATACATGAACGTAAGCCCAACCGGCAACTGTGCGGTAGCCCAAAAACTAGAAGTAGAGGGCTTTTCTTTTGAGAAGGTAAAATCATTTATATACTTAGGGGCTGAGCTGAACAGCGAAAATAGGATTGTACCCGAGGTAAATTGTAGGATCATGGCCGGAAACCGTGCTTATTTTGCCAACTTGAAGCTATTCCGTTCTTCTCTATTGTCACGTAAAACAAAAATTAATTTATATAAAACATTAATAAGGCCAATTGTGACATATTCCGCGGAAACTTGGACCCTCTGTGTGGCAACTGTGAATCAGTTAAGAATATTTGAAAGGAAGATTTTAAGAAAGATATACGGTCCCACATTGGTGAGGGGAGAGTGGAAAATAAGAACTAATAATGAGCTTTATGAGATGTATCAAGAAAATGATATCGTGCAATTCATAAAGGCAAGAAGAATTGAATGGTTGGGCCACGTGGTACGGATGCCGGACAATCGGATGCCAAAAAAACTACTTTTCTCCAAAATGGAGGGTACAAGAGGTAGAGGGCGACCGAGAAGACGTTGGATGCAGGATGTGGAGGCCGACTTGCGGAAGCTGGGAGTGACTGATTGGAAAAGGAGGGCGTTGGACAGAGAGAGGTGGTGTGAAGTTGTCAGGGAGGCCAAGACTCACATAGAGCTGTAGAGCTATTTAGTAAGTAAGTAAGTAATTACATAATATTTAAATGTATTTTCTGATAAGCAGAGCATGATGACATTTACGCTTATCACTGACGAAACTCTCATTTCTTCATCTCTACCAAATAACTCCACCCTGATAATTTCATTGTGCGATTACTATAGAGACGACGATGCAACGAAATAATTCCAGGGACATTGAAATGAGCACTCTAGGCTGGATGCCAAGATACATTCACACCAACAATAAGTACGGTGCCAAAAAGTCTGCCCTAACCGACATTACATCTTTTACCATCAAAACACCCCTCTCGCTGTTTCTTCTTTATGGATCCTTTCATCATATTTTCTATTTTCCTTTTTCTTCCTTCTATTTTTACTCTACTCAATCAGGAATTGTATAATAACAAAGAAGAAAAAGAGTTCCTGATCATCATGGATGCAAGTAATATTCCCTATTCATGAATGTTTTTTCTATAGAATAAGGAGAAGCAGAACTGCAATCGTAAAATTATGTTTCACTACAAAAGTCGGGCATTTTCTTTAAACTAGACATTTTACTCACTTGCCCTAGCATATTTAGAGGTACTGAGGGATAGCTTTTATCCAAGGCAAGGCAACTATACCCAATCAAACTACTATCGTTGATTACATGTAGTACAGAAATGAGCGCCAATAACACTGAACAAAATCAAGTAACAATATGAATAGCAGATAAGTTTGGCCGTTTTCAATGAAACAGGCAAAACTATGTTGGCAAAAGCCAAAGAAAACTTTTCAATTCAAAAGAGAATTTTTCAATTTAACAAAAGTTTATTTTTTCAACGTTTCGGGCACTACTGGTGTTGTTTTTCATATAGTTCCTGCAAAAGAATAACAGAGATGTCCGAAACGTAGATAAAATAAACTTTTGTTAAAGATTAAAAGTTTTTTTCTTTGGCCCCTGCCAAAACATCGTTTTGCCTGTTTCGAAAACAAATAACATTTGAAATCTAACGTCATAGAGTCCTCACATCCATATTCAATTTTTCCGAAAAATGTTTCAAATATAAATGATAGCTTTATATTGCGCAGAGAATATACCAAGTTTAAAGAAAATCATTGGAGCAATTTTCGAAAAAGTTCCAAAATCTAAACCTATTCTGTCCAACTTTCTGTTAACTGATTTTCTTCTTCATACTTGGAATTCTAGCAATCCTAACGCATCTTAAGAATATAAAAGTGGCGGAATAATATATTATATTGAAGTGGAATTCTAGAGAAAAGCAGAAATGTTGGTCTCCCACAAAAACTTAAAAAAAGGTTTCCTGGAAAAACCTTTCAGAAAAAATGATATGCATTTATGTATATAGACAATATATGTAAGTTCAAAGCAAATTGTTGAAGCCATTTTTGAGAAAATGGATTAAAACTTAAAAAAGTATTCAGTAAACCGCACATCCGCTTGATGGATTGTGCCTAAAATGTTCGTCGTGACAGATGCGGTGGCAGTACCTAAACGGAATAACAAACAGTTTGAGTTTCCTCTCAGACCTTTCATTTTTGAAATATTTTATTCACACAACACAACAAACCGACTATTCGTTAAAAAATTTTGTTCATTCTCAAGGGACTTTAAAATTTGACTCCCAAATTCTGACACGATCGCAAATAGGTCTCCTCTTAAAGCAACTAAAATAAAGAAAAAATGAAATTAATGAAGAAAAAAATGTAGTGACTGTTTTGAAAAAGTTGAGGTCAATGATTTTCCACGAACTTGATGAAAGAGCTCAAAGTTTGTATTTCTGATGAACATTAAAATTTCAAAAATTTTCCGAATACAATCTTTTTTTTTACTTATTCTTACTCTTGGCAAAAGAAAACCGAACTAAGTTTTTTATGGTTAAAAATCTTCAAGCGCTGACTTTGAAACTTTTTTCTTTCATTTCTACACATTTTCTAGGGAATAGTTCCGATGAATTGCTTTAAACATTATACACTAAATTCCAGATATTTGAGAATATTTTTTGGGAGGGGGAAGGAAATTGATTAGAAAGCTTTATTTTATTTTAAGCTTCTCCATTTAGCAGTGACATGTCCGGTTTGCATATAATCTATCTATGCATATAAGCTACTAAATTTCAAATTAAAATTTAAAGTTCAAAGAAAATTTGTTGACTAGAATTGAATAAGAGACTTGACTAGTGCAATTTTTTTTTTTTTCTACTGATTCATGCATATATAAAAAGCCAATGTAAGTACATGTAAATAGTAACTATGTCAAGAATTTTCATTGGCACAAATCATATTTTATCTTTTTATGTATATGTTTTTAAAATCATCGGAAAATAATTTATATATTAAATGATCAACTGAAATACATGTTGAATTAAGATATCCCAAAATATTGGGAAAGTTAGAAAACACTTTAAATTAATTATTATATCTTTATTATTCTTATAATTATTAAACTATTTTAAATTGCATAATACTCAATGTTGGACAGACAGTCCTTATTGTTATAGTATTCAATGAATACTACAAAGAAGACTAATGTTATTTTTAGGGCAAGGAATCATGGTTTTGAATTTTAATATACTATCTGAATTTATTGCTTAATATATTTTATAAACAATACAATTGAAAGTGATACTTCTTTTATAAATTCTATTTCAATGAAAGTGTAATCAATCATTATTATATAATAGTAGTAGAAAATGTTAGAGAAATATAAATTATTTTAAAATGCTTTTCATCAATTTTCCGCAATGATCGACCAAAAATATAAAAAAGAAAGATCACCACCTAGGATAGCTTGCTAACAATTGATCCATAAATTAAAACAAAACCTGATAATGATAAAATTACTATTACTAACATATAAAAAAAAGGGCATGTAACAAATGATTTGCGCTTTCTGTCTTTTTAGAGGGCAGCAGCCTAAAGTCTCAGCTACCACAGAACCTCCTAAAAAAGAATTTCCATGGGAAAAAAACCCGTAAGAAAAATGGCAATATTACCGAGAAAATCGTAAAAATTTGGTTTTTCCCCCAAAAAATATTAATTCTTAAACTTCCTCTACTTTTTTGTTACGCTGTTTAAAATACAAGCATGTACATACCAAAAATTTGTTTTTCCAAAGGTTAAACATTTATTTAGAAATTTCTTACGATCACTATACTTCTACTTAGATCTTTAAGAGAAGTAAAAAAAGTTATCAAATGACAATATTTAAACTTTCCAAAAAAAAGAATTTTTTTCTAAGAATGTGCAGAAAAAATCGATTGAAGAATGTTTTATTAAGATTCTAGTACATTTAGCAAAGATATAGTTTAAAAATAAGTGAGGATTTCTGCATTTTCAGAAGAACTGAAATAACATTTCATTCTGACAGCTACCCTAACTGATTTCAAATGATATATTTAATGCTGAATTCCCTAATACTGGTAATATCTGTTATAAAGTGCTTCTTTTTATTAATTCTGACCGGTTTCGGATATTTCCCCACAATCAGCGGGCCTGGTTTGAGTCAAGTTTATGTAGAGACGTTCACTTCTAATTACAAAGTTTCTACCATCACTACACTGATTACACTGATTCAAAGTATCAATCAAAGTAATGAGTGACAATTGAATTAGTAGTGAATAAGTCAGAAACTTTGTAAGTGGAAGTCAATGCTACTACATGAACTTTGGGTATCTGCCTCTGATTATAGAGGAAAATCCGAAACCAGTCAGAATGAATGAAAAGGAAGCTCACTATGATGGATAAAAATTTCAATAATAATAGTGAAAAAAAAAAATGCAGTAATTTTACTAAAACTGCTTATTAAAAAGACGCATCAACATCTACGGTCGTGGGAAACTTCTCGGTGCACTCCGGACAGTGAGCTGTACAGCACTGTATGAAGAGAAATTCTAAGAACAGTACTGCTGGACTCGAATCCAGGAACTCCGCGTGGGAGTCTAGCGCGATGCACTGAGCCCTTCCCTTTTGTGTATTTGTAATTATTTTTGGTGATTGTTATTGTAAAATTGAAATGAAAATATTTGGGAGCGCCAGGGGCGGATTTAAGATGACAGAGGCCCTAAAGTTTTATTCAATTTCATAGTTTCATTTGGTACAGGAAAAATTGAAATAACTGTGAATAATTAAAATATACGAGCAATAACTTTTTTTAAAGAAATTTTGGAAAGATATTTTGAAATAGATATTTCATTTTTAATGCCAGTAAGAAGTTTTTTAATATTTCTGTCAATAATTTGAATGCATAATCAAATATTAACTTAATTTTTGAGGCCTTTCTAATCGCGAGGCCTTATGCTACAGCTTATTTAGCTTATCCGAGACTCTGGGTAGCTCGAATTTCACTTTTAATTCACCTTTATCTTATAATTACAGAACAACTATGGGATGTAGAAGCCAACTTCTGATCAAAGCAAATGTGTATTCTAATTGTAAGAAATGTAATAAATACTACAATAAAAATAACAATAAACTTACCAAAATATTCTCCCTCTTCTTCCTGTTTCTCCATCTGCTCCTCAAGCTGTCTTGTCAACTCTTCAATTTTTCTCTCAGCTTCGGTTGGACCCTAAAATGAAAATATTTACGTATTTTTCCTACTGGGTGCATAAATAAGGAAAGTATTTTCTCTTAAAGCAGTAACAGAAAGTAAATAAAGATTAGCAGCAGATTTATTTTACGAAATAAATGAACTCATATTATTATTTAGTTACATTATTTTAAGAGAAGTAAATATTTTGAATAATTAGTTAAAATAATACAAAAAATTACCATTGGCCGAGGTGGGGTGACATTATAAGGAAGCAGATTCTTCCCTGAAGCTTGTTTAAGTTTCCCTGAAGGTGTAGGACTAGGAGTACTTGTCTCTCTTTCTTTGGGTGGAACACTCGCCGCGACTCCTGAAGTTGGTCCCCTTTGAAAGCTTGTAGCTAGAGAAGTCTGTCCAACCGAACGAGTTTGGTGATAAGTTGTCGGATTGGTCTCTAAACGAGATGACTGCCCTTGAGGATGTGGAGGCAAATATGATGATACTGGCGTAGTTAATGCAACGGCTATTTGTCTCTGTTCCCCATATGACTGGGGCAATTGAGAATGAGGTTGTTGATTAGACTTGAGCTCTTGTAAATTTTCATAAACTGGTGGTGCTTCATAAGGTGGATAATCTTTATTGTACTTAGTACCTGTAGGAACCTGTGGTTGTGCCTTGCGGAAACTACTTCCCTCATATTGACTATCTGAGATATAGCTAGCTCTAGGGCTGGAATGCTTAGAATCCTGGGAACCTATACTGGAATGAGGACTGGAATGTAATTGATGATAGTATGCGGGTGTTTGTGGAACAGCACGACCTCCATAATAGTCCAAATTTTCATATAGTGGTGAGCTTTTAGGACCTTCATACTGTGGGGCAACACTGCTACGCGGACTGTTTGAATCTCTAGAAGAGCCACTATGACTGTGTGTAGGACTAGTTGGACCAGTATGACTTAAATAAGCGCTGTAATATTTATTATGATCGATTGTCTGCTGAGGAGCTCCATTCGAATAGCCTTGATAACGAGACTGTATATCTTGTTGCTTACCATTAGTACTCATCGCGGCCAGGGAACTGGCAAGAGAATCAACCTGATTTGTAGAAAACTTGGATGACATCATTACAGCACCTCTGTCATAAAGTTTGTAGTCCTGTTTGTTTTCTAAGCAAAAGTTTTCGTTTGCTTTTTGCCTATTGTCAGGTTTCATGGCGGATGTAGCTGGAGACCTTGGCCGTGAAGTCATTACTTCATATCCACTGGGATGGCCATTGTTATACTGAACTTTACCAAGACTGGAATCCACATTTTTTGACATTATCCTACCATAACCTGGCTCGGGATAGCACTTTTTGTCACCAGTCACTGGATCTTCTAGTATTGAAAAATGGCTCAATTTATTAACGTAAGGATCCATTTGCTAGATAACACACCTCCCAAAATAAATCACAAACATGGAATTCAAGTTGTTTAACTAAAAACTAATCCCTAGAACCTAAGTTTTTCTTATTTACATAAATTCGATATAATCATTGGCTAATTATGGTCATTGATCATACATAACTATGAAATTTACACATGTACATTCGAACAAACATCACAATAATAAAACAATTAACTAACGAATATGTAACCTTCGTAAACCCCTATTACATGAAAAACTAACCGTTGTTGGCCATATTATTACACTGAAGAGGAGGCTCACCCACTAGCACTCTAAGTACAAATTACTGCCACCAGGCCACTCCATTTAATTCTGTTGCGCGCAATTTAAATTTATTTAATGAAATTGAAAATAAAGCTCTCTGCAGAATACTTCGATCCCTGTGATAGGATAGATTTCCATTCTGATATGCACATTGCAAAATGTTTCAAGTATATGCCAGTAGGACAATCAATCTTAAATTATTTTTTTTAATTTTTTTAGACAGTTTTCTGAATTTATAAAAGCGCCACAATCCAGAAAATAATAACTCATTAAAGTCATTTTTTCATTCATGCTTCATTTATAGAGTCAAAATAAAAAGTTCTTCAAAAAACATTTTGAGATAGAACATTTTCAGGAGGATGCTCACAGGCAATATCTTCATCTGAGACCAGTTGACTTTCTGACTTCAATAACAACCTATTCTATAGACAGTACCTGTCTCCCTAGAGAAAATGTCTGTTTTCTTCTCTTATTCCTCCTTAAATAATTTGGACAATTATAAAAAAGTAGTTTGCATGAAAGTGTCTTTTAATGGTGCAAAGTAGAAAATTAATTCCATTAACTATATTCATTAATTCATTTTAAGAAAATTTATAATCTAAGAACGGATGTCTTACTATGCTTTCAAAAGATTAAATGTGTAAAAATCTGGACTAATGATTAAATACAAAATTACATTATGAAGCAAAAAAAAAAATTCATGAATAACGATTTAATTTACAAAACTGCGATTAAAATTATGTACAGTGCAAATTAATATAGGTTTATACAATTCTGTCCCAGAGCGTTCTCTTATGCGGCTCTCTAGTTACTCTAATGAGTGTTTCTGGTGAACGATATAAGAATACTAATTTGGAAAACAAATCTTCTTCTGTAACATAATCCTTATTAGTTCTTGCTACATAAATATCGATGCATAACTGTAACAATTAAATATATTTAAAGTCTATCATCGAACGAATTATCAATGGATTTTTGTTAATGTATTAGTGCATTTTAATTCATATTAATGCATTTAGCCATCTTTGTTAATTTATGAACAAAATGGCTAAACTGTAATCGTTTTGATCTAAACGCTCAATGCGAAAACTGTGAATTTATTTGAAAGTTGTTAGTTGAGTGATTGAATCTTCGAATAGAAGTTGGTGTTAGATGCACTACTTAATTGTTTACTTTGGATAAAAAACTGTTTTAAACTTAGAGTGACAGCAACTATAAATTTATTGCAAACCCAAAGAAAATTTTAGTCAAATTATATAAATTTCGAAGATCCCATAGTTTTTTTTTCTTATTGATGAAAGATCACAAGATGGCAATGGCATTAAATTTTTGAAGCTGAGTTTCCAGTAATGTTATTGGAGATAATAAACAGGTCTCATTTTCTGCCTGGACAATTAAATTTTGTTATGTTCTCAGAAAGTGTTCTACATTAGGATATTTTTTTTATGTTACGCCCTACTCACTTTTTTTTTATGGTTGTAAAAGGATAGGTATATTGTATTCTTGTCATAATTTGGAAATGAGTTTACAAAAATTAATTTGTGAGCCCTACAGCAGAATAATTGGTTTTTATATGGTTTGAAAGCTGTGTGTAATAATGATGTAAAGCTTCTCTCTAAACGCCATTTCTTACAATAAACAATTCCTGCGTCCACTTTGTTTAATAAAATTAAGTGTGTGCACCTAATAACTCAATGTTTGAAAAAAGTTTGCCATTCAAAGGTTGGGACATGTTTTAATAGGAAGTATTATGCTTCTTACTCGATTTATTTTAAGTCCTTGCACAACACAAAAATTCTAAATCGTTAACAGTACACATTGATTTCATTTAAGTTTCCAGTAATTCTGAGAGAAGTTTTTGGGTGAAATTTAACCTTTTTTAAAGTATTTATTATGTTTTTCGCGATTTTCTCGAAACTAACTTCATTAATTTCCTTTAATTTTATTCTCATACTATCATCAATTGAAACATTTCTTTAACATAATTGGATTTCTGGGAGAACCTGGGATGGTGGAATATTAGGTTTTTCTCGTGAAGTAATTAAATGTGGAGCATTATTCCACATAAGAAGGAAATTTACTATTCAGAAGCTGAAAAATCTAGTAAAAGAAAGTTGGTGAGTGTTACCTGGTCAGATTTATTTGTTTTTGTTTGATATTATGTTAAAACAATAATTAGAATAAAATTATAATATAGCGAATGGAGGGAAATATAATCAGAAGAAATAAGATGCTCATTCATTTGTTTTAAATGAATTGTGACAAGCAAATGCAGAAAATTTAGATTTAATTATTTCATTTGATGTTTTTAAACAATAAAATAATTAAAAAAATAATAAAAGCAGAAATAAGTAAAACTTAACAGAGTATAAAAAGGCAAAAGGTTTATGCATTTTTTGTAGATTTTTCGGCCGCATTTGATACGATTAATAGACGTTCTCTTATTTTCAAATTGCATAATTTGGGTCTTTCAACCAGGGTGGTGTGTGCAATTGAAAAGTTTGCTGGATGGTACTGTGGTATTGGTTCTATGCAAAGAAAGAAGAAGCAATGAATTCAAGGTAAATGTGGGCGTTAATCAAGGCTGCCTCCTCAGTCCTTTATTATTTTCTTTATACATTAATGAACTCGAGAACTGTTTTGTGAGGAGGTGTGCTACTTGACTCGTGAAGAATATAAATATCTCTTTTGCTGATGATGTTGTACTTCTTGCTTCTGAGCAGCAATCTTTGCAAAGAATGTTAATTCGCTAGGAGATTATACTAATGTGTGGAATCTAAGAATTCACTTAGATAAATCAAAGATTTTAGTTTTTAAAAATGGTGGTAGACCATCAAAAAATGAAAAGTGGTTTCTCCAAGGCAATAAAATAGAAACGGTAAACCAATATAAATATCTAGATCTAACTCTCACCCATGGTCTGATATTCCAGAAGCATTTGGTGGAGAAGTTGGCTAAAGCTAAACAAGGTCTCAATAAAATATGAGGAAGTAAACATTAATGCAAAACTAAAAATTTTTAACAGTGTAAGCCGCTCTATGGTGTGCTATGGCGCTCAGATTTGGGGAGGGGTGTATTTTGAAGAAGTTGAAAAATTGTTCCGTTTCTTCATTAAACAATTATTTAGATTGCCTCAATATGTTCCATCTGCTTTTATCTATAATAAAATAAACTATTCACCTATATTTATTCATACCCTAAAAATGCATCTTGATTATCTAATTAAAGTTTTTAATATGTCTGAAGACAGAGTACCTAAAAGCGTTGCAATCCAAATTGTTGTAAAAAAGATGTTCTGGTTTCAAGATATAATGAATCTTTGTGCTAAATATAAAATAAATTATGAATTAAGTTTAAATAATATACATGATTGGAACTCAACTTTTAACGAAATCCATAATTGCAACTAATTGTATTTTGAAAACGTTTACAAAGAAAGATTATATCCATTATACAGAGATTTGTTTGATTTGGGTTAAGAGACATACTTGCAGAGCATCACCTCTCTCCCGGTGAGGAGCGTTGGATTATAAAGGCACGAGCTGCAACATTAATTTTAGGAAAACCCCCTTACTTCCAAAATAGTGACGAAAATAATTATTGTCAATTAAGTAATGAAGATGTGCTAGTCGGGACTTATCATTTCATTGCCATATGTTCTAAGTTAACAGAAATCAGAAAAAATATTTTGATAAGCAGCAACTTTCTGGAGAGATGATTGCTCTGTTAAATGGTGAAGATTGGCGGTTATTGCAGTTATATTGTAAAGCTGCCTATAACATTATCTGCCCTAAATAATTATATAAAATCATCGAAACTAGTAGTAGTACTATAATCCATTGTTTATATTTATTTTTGTATCTATTATTCTATGGTCAGGTAATTTATTTATTCTATAAGTGATGGATAAGGAATTTATTCTTTTTTGAGTTTACTCTGATTTTGTTGTGCCTTATTTGCCAGTGATGTATTAATTTTGTTCTAGAAATAATTACTCTTTTCTTATATTTTTGAATTATCTATTGTTTTTAATGGCTCCACCGACGGTAATTGTCATGGTGTTGTCTTGAATAATTGATACTGTAGTTCGTTTTTTCTTGTTGTATACACTTGAGGTAGATAAAACGACTTAAAAATAAAAAAAAGTAAAACTTACTTGATATACATAAACAATAGATGGCCAATCATTGTGTATTATATGATGTGAAAATCTGCTTATAGCCCTAGCGAAAATACGCCATACCATGAACACAAATGTTATATAAACACCAATCAGGCTGAAATTTTAAGTTAATCTCAATTATAAAAATTTTACAATTTTATATATATATATATTTACTTATATTATCTGTATGTACAGAGAATACAAGCATGAAATATACATAAGTAAAAAATTAGAATATCTGCTGAACTTTGCCCAGTCTTAGCCTCTGTTTTGTTAAGGGTTTCTCTGTAATTTCAAAATAGTTTGATAAACAAGAAAATTGGATTGTCGACTATGAGGGAAATCAACATCATTAACATATTTTTTTATTTAACTAAAATACCTTTGAACTATAGAAATTGATGCAAACATTGTACATAGTACAGCGAACACAACCAGCTTATTCAATAATAATTGCTATTTTTTTTTTTTTTTTAATTATTTCAACTGTAAATAATGACAGTAATGATCAACTTAATAATTCTTTATTTCCAAAAGAAACTGTTAATAAATTAATTACAAACATAATAATTTCTGTTTAAACAACCACTTAAGAAAGCAAAACAAAAAATAAATAAATAAAAATATTAGTTAAGTAGTTTGAAAAACAAATGGTTAATAAAACAAGCAAAACGTTGGTTGGCTGCGGCCAAAGAAAAATACTAAAAAGTTGATTCTTCGACGTTTCGGACATCTCGGTGTCCTTCATCAGAATCTGTTAAGGAGCGTTAGTAGAGACTTAGATTTTATCATCACCAATTTCTTCGGATAGTCGTGTCCATTTGATTAGCATTTCCGGTGATCGATAGAGGAACACCAGTTTGACTTATTGATTTTCCAAAATTAATACAATAACTTCCTTCTAATAACATCTAACTCTCTCTACCGCTCCTTAATAGATCCTGAGGAAGGACCCAAAGGTGTCCGAAATGTCAATAGAATAAACTTTAAAAGTTAAAAAGTATTTTTCTTTGGCACCAGCCAACTCAAATTTTGCTTACCGGCAAAAAGAAAATTGTAGAAAACATATTCTTTTTTAAAATATTTGTATTCATTTCATTTTAATCTAATTATTATTATTATCTTTAAAATTACATCCTTGTATAAAGGCACAATAACATTTATTTGTTTGACAAATAATATACTTCTATCATTCAAAAAAATGATTACAAAATGTTTACTCTTAGAAATAATTTTTTTTGGTAATAAATTTTTACAAAATATAATAAGTATTTTTACAAAAGATAATAAGTATTTACATACATTTGCGAAAGGAAAAAATCATTAAATATTAGAAATCGATTTATTTACAAAAGAAAAATTCAAAATAAATTTCGAATTTTTTGGAAAACATTTGTGCGTTATTACAACATCCATGGAATTATGGATATTTTTTGCTGAAATGCATACTTGTTCTGTTTTATTCTAATTTATTTATTTAAGTTATTACATTTGTATTTTCGTTCTATGTTATACAGAGACAACCTTTAATATGCAAAGCAATAACCTTGTTAGGTTATTAAACAACCTTAGGTTGTTAGTTGTTGCAAAAGGATAGATTTTTTTCTTCACTTCAAATCTCCACATATAGAACAATTTAAATATTTTTTTTCTTAATAAGAAAACTCTTTCTTTTTGTTCTGCAAAGATATATTCTCAAAGCAGCTTGATTTTTTTATGACTGCATTATTAGCTCATGCAATAACTTCTTTTTTTTAAACAAGAACAAAAACAGGAAATAATTAATTATTTAAAAATTAGTTATTCATTATAATTAGCAATATAAATTTTGCATTTTTTTCGCACTCAATGAGCATTAAAAAAAAATACAAATAACAAATATATTTAACTATTAAGTTCTGGTTGGGCATCCGCTTCATCATCACCAATTTCTTCCGGCGGTCGTGTCCATTTGATTAGCGTTTCGGGTGATCGATAGAGGAATACCAGTTTGGCAAATAGATCTTCTTCCAAATCTAATTCACCACTTTCTCTCACCAAATAAATATCCAAGCATAACTAAAATCGATGAATAGAATGGTTAATTTAAAAAAATTAAAATATTATAAAAGAATGATAAAAAAATTACCTGTAATAAACGATCAACATTTGGCATATCATCAAACATTATCTTGAACGATATTCCAGTGAAGAAACCACGAATAACTGAATGTATTACAATGACAAATGTTGTATAAAGGCCAATGATCCTAAGAAAATAATAAATTTGGTTTTTGAAAAAGAAAAAATATACAATAGCAATATGACTGTTAAAAAAAATGTATGATGCACATAAAAGAATAACTTACTTTTTTTTATAAATTATGTTCAATGAAAACGGGTTCTTGCAAATTATAAGCATGAATTTGGGAAAGACAGGAACAGGTTTGGTTTGTAATTGTTAAGCAAGCATGATTTTTCTGCATTATTAAGCTGTTATACACTAAATAATAAAAATTATTAATATTTAAAAAAAAATACACCACACCATAAGGAAGGAATTATAAATCATGATGATGATTATACAGAAAAATATTTTAGGAATCAAGCAAAAAAAAACAGAACTAAAGGAAACTGGAAAATATAAGGTTATTAAGACGTTGCGACAAATTAATGTATACATGATTTTTCTACTGTCCTACCAGAAATAAAATATTTCTGCAAATTTTCCAATATGTACATTACCATATGAACAATAGTTATGTTAATGAAACAAGTAAAATGTTGGTTGGATGGAGGCAAAAAAACATAATCTTTGAAAGATTATTCAACTTAGAAAGATTAAAAGTAGTGTTTTTATTTGGCCCTAGCCAACCAACATTTTACTGTACATTTTTTCTTTCACTGAAATTCTAATTAGTGTTCTAATCGATGTTTTAAGGCGATTATCCATTGGAAAGTTTCATCAAACAGGAAATCAAAGTAAATAATGAAATTATTTTGATGAAGAAACAATATTAGATCAGTGAAGCAGTCATACTTATAGACGAGTACACTAAGAGTAAAGATTTAATGCGTACGGTCTATAATATGTTCTCTACGGGAGTGTGCATTTTTTATCTGTAAAACTGTGGAAATATTATGCAATTGTTGTCTGTGTAGTAAGCTGGGATACATCATATCCAAGCTGTTGCACACATCACCTACTTCTTTCGCGTAAATAAAAAACAGTGTAGTGTTGGCGATGTCTGTGGCAATGTTGTCCGTGTTACCAGCAATGATGTAAGTTGGTTCACAAAGATACCAGAAGAGGTGGTAGATGTGGAAGGCATTTTCTCTATGGGTTTGTATTGATATCTAATACGCTGTATTAAATTGTCACGGCCTAGAAAATATGCACTAAAATGTGAAATTTAATTAAGGTTTATCATGGTAACTAAAAATTCTAAATATGGTGTTTAGTTACGTTAAATAGTGATCAAATCAATTTATTGGATACATTATACAAATTCAATTATCCGTTTCCTTATTTTTACTTCTTAGTTTTGAAATCGCACTTCATTTGTTCCATCAAAGAGTCTAGGAAATGAGGTTTTTATACAGATAGGAATAATTATTTAATTGACTCACACCGATCGTTAAAAAAAAAAATAAGATGGAAGCTTTCATTAACATTTAATATTAGTACAAATCAATTTGATTTATGATTATTAAATAAGTTCACAAAAATCTTAATCGTGCAAAAAATTTTGCTACTGCGATGTAAAATTGAGACATATGCATTGTATATTTGTAATAAAAAAAAAGTCTTACCCTTTTCCAGATATGATATTTAGAGTTGCTGGAAAAGCTTTATCATTAAAAGTGTACATAACAAGCCGTTCACAATTTATATAATTTAATTTTGATAAATAATTATCATAAACTGGATCACCGCATTTTTCTTTCACTTCCCACCAAGGTTGTTCTTGACCGATAAGTTTTGCGGTAAGTGGTCGATAGGGATTGTCTGCAAGGGCATCATCATCTGCAATAAAAATTTATTATGAGAATGTACTGCTAATTCATAATTATTAGCGGAAAATTGGAAAATGTATTTAGAAATATTTATATAAAGTATAAGAATATTTACCAAAAATCATAAGTTGATTAATAACATTAGCAGTTCCCCGGCTGGTTACTTTAAGAAATTTGGGCAACAGATGGGGCAGTACTGCTAGTTCATCAGTTTTATTTCCCATCACATATTTAGCAATGATCTCTCTATTCGGATCGCTAGGTGATAATGGCTGCTCTATACTATTTGTGACCAGACCTGGCTGTTCGGGAATCGTAGATTTTCTACTTATTGTCCATTCCAATCTGACTGACATCGATCTGTCTACAATGATAAACAATAATAATATATTTATTTCACGCTGTTATAAATTTAGCACAGCTTCTTCATTACCAAGTGAACGTGACTCAGAAGTGCTGATAAATTAATTCATTGCCAAAAATACTAGTAAATAACATAATTTACATGAAGTAAAAAAATGAATTTTAATGGAATAATAATTCAATAATTTAGTAAAGCATTATTTAGTAAAAATTTATCAACAATTAATAATGAATTTAATAACTAGGCTTTGAACACTCTATTATTAATTAAAGATATTTTATGAAATTAAAAATTAAATAAAAAAAAAGTCCTACTTTATTAATTTTCTTAAAAATTTATAAAAAAAAGTTGCTGCGCTATATCGCCCATTTTTTCGAACTACATACAAGAGACATATTTTCAAACTAGATATTCAGTTTAGGTATCACCATGGGATCCGACAGTAGGTTATCTGTCAAAATTCCTCAACTGGAAGTACCGCTTTACTGAATGGGCTTTTCAGTGAAGGGACCGCTTCTCTAACTCTGGGAATTCCTCAGGTGAGTCCTAACTGGCTTACGTAAAGCCCTGAAAAGATCATTGTAGTTGGGGGTCCATTGTAGTTGAGGGAATCCATAGGGGATCATTTCCGTGCGACAGCTTCTTTCATTCTGTTGTCATCAACCGGTTTTCAGGCGGTAACAACCTGCTTATCAAGACATCCAGAAGATGGGCAAATGCCCGAAACCGTTCGAGGATCACAAAATGCAGCAGGCTATCAGGAGGGAAATAAATCTCTGACCCCGAAGAGATCCTCCGTCAGTAATGACGGGAGAATCAGTTTACCAAAACTTAAATGCGCCATCTCACCAAATTCTTTGAATTTCAAAGGTTGTAAATGAATGAAGTCCATGAAATAGTGTACATTAAGCAGGCAAAATTCTAGTTTTGGCTGAATCATTAGCCTCAAAATACCATGAAATGGTTAGCTAACGCTCGTAAACTCTGGAGAAGTGTGTGGTGGGAAGACTTTAATATTTATAAAATCGCTTTTTAACTTCTCCCATAAGCCAAAATATTGCAGCTATTGTTTTAACAGCTTATAAGGCAAAATATTGCAAAATCAGAGTTTATGAAATTGAGTTTTCACCGAAAATACATATCTTGAGGTCTCATGAAGCATAAAAAAGTTTTTTTTTAAAGTAATCTGTGGTATGCATAATTTGTCAATAATAATTCTGTAAACTGCAGTAAAAGAAAGTCGGGTGAGTATTTCATACTAGATTTGTTTAAATTATGTTGACCACACATACACACCAGAGATACATACACCATTTTCAAAAAAAATAAAAAAAAATTTTCGGACTCAGGGAACATGAAAACATATATTTCCGTAAACATACAATGCCAGGAATAAGAGAAAGTAAAAAGAGTAACCGCAGAAAGTTCACATTTAATATTTCGTTTAGATTCTACTATAGGACAAGGTTTTGGTTAAAAATTGGTCAACCAGACTTACTACATTAACTCGCAAATGTCTCCAATGTTTTTTTCTTTTAACTTACTTTATCAATTTTGCTGTCTTGCACTAGTAAAGAGAATAAATAATAATATACTACTTCTACTATTACTACTACTACTAATAATAATAATAATAATACTAAGTACAAATTAGTGACTATTTCTTCTGATTGTAATACTAATAAAATGGGCGTTCGGCTTAATGAAGCCATTTTCAGCAGTACTAACTAAAAGTTAGTATTAAGTACTGGTGTAGTATAATATAATTAGTACTCTAAAGATGGTATTATTAAGCCGAAAGCATTATTAAGTTTTTTTAGTATTAAACCCAGGAGATATAGTCACTAATTTGTTCTTAGTATTTGTTTGTCAACTACCCACGAAAAGATGTACAACTTTTACTTTAAATATTTTTCTAGAAAAATTCATTTCAGGGGGTTTTAATAACGCTGCTACCTTAGGCTATCTATCCATCTTAATGTAATCTGTGATGATTCAACCACATACATTTATATGGGGGACAATTAAACATTTAGTAACATTCCATTTTTTAAGAAAATATTTCAATCAGAACTGAGAATGCAGTCGTTTGAGTATTTCACACTAGATTTTTATTTTTCTACATTAAGTGTATAATTAACTAACTTGACATTAGATCTTTAATTAGGGTTTCTTTGTCCGGTGGCGATATAGTCCACACGACGGTAGAATGAGGTCCAAGTATTGCTACACCAATGTCATCATATTCATAATTTGATAAAAATGTTTGCGCTGCACGTGATTTCTTATAAACGTTCAACATATCTTCCCACATTTCTTCTTTTAAACTGAAAAAAAAGAAGAAGAAAAAAATCATAATTAATGGGATAGCTTTTCTAAATTTTCTTCTAATCAATTAAATTTTTCGTTTCCAAACTAAAACAATCAAAAAAACAAATCTCCACATCATACCTATAAATAGAATAATTCTGAGCTGTATACTGATATATAGGTGTATATGCGCCTATCCTGAGTGATAATGCCACTTCTGTAGGAATATTTGGTTGTCCCACAGTATTCCCCAGCGCAAATAATACAAGTGGAAACCAGATTACAGCTATTATTCCTATAAGACAACCTCCACCAACAATATATTTAATGAAAGTGTTCTTCTTTTCACCACGTGGTTGGGGATAGTCTTTTTCGGCTCTTCTTTGGCACTAAAAAAAAGAAAAGTGTCTACTATACTGTTAGACAGAGAAAATCGACAAGTAAAATATGGAACTATCATGATAAACATTCTGTGAGGCTATTATATAGCTCTTCAATTGTAATAAAGAAACATGAATACATACCTTAAGCTGAAAGACATGCGCAAAAATATCCTCCATTTTCAACCAATCAGACAATGTCATTGATGTATCCGTCCATATCCAGTCCATCAAGGCCCTCAATTCGAATACAAATGGCACGGCCATAAACCTGAAATTAATTTTAAATTATTACAAATATTGATAACCATTTATTTGATCATTATATCAAAGTAAAAGAAAGAAAGGCCTGAGGCAATTAAAAATGAATAAGTAAAATTCAAAATCTCAAGGAAATGCTTTTTGTTACATACAAAAAACAGAAGGCCAGTTAATATTCCAAATCTTACTCACTTGATATACCATCTAGTAAAATAAGTAAGTACTATATCATACAAAAGTAATAAATCTGGTATGAAACATTCACAGACTTTCTCACTGTCAACTGAAAATGTTTCTTAAAAAATTGGAATCGCTGCCAAATGATTAATTAGCTTCATAACTATACAGATGGAGGAATCTATGTTTCATTGAAATAGCTGTTTTATAGGTATGCTTTAACCACAACCTCCTCTAAATGAATTTTCCGAAAAAAAAAAACCTACGGCGCAACAGTCTATAAAGGGCCAAGGTTACCAGACGGTGAGATATTGGGGGACGTGTGGGAAGCCGCCGCAGTTCCCTCGCCGGTTAGTTCTGGCTTTCGCTACCTAGATACGCTACCAACTGTAGCTTCCCACTTTTTCCCATAATGCTGGGTCAACACTAAATATGTCCACACGGGGGAATCAAATCCTGAATCGTCACACCAAAGGCGAGGGCGCTGGCTTGAGAACGCGTGAGAACGAACTTTTCCGAAACATTATTTAAATAAAAGTATTGCTAATGTATCAAGTTTCAAGGAAACGTTGAAGCCGGTTTTCAGAATATTAGGTAACTGAAAAATCCATTCAGTCAATTGTTACTTCCTGCTGACCGATTTTCTACAAATTGGAAGGAAATTTGGGCCAAATATTTTATATGCCGTTAATAATATACAAATGGGGGAACCGAAGTATAATTAAGATATGATATTTTATAGAAAAACATTACGCATAGTGCCCCAGAACTCGTCAATAACGAATTTTTCTGGAAAAAAATTTTCAAGAAAAGTCGGAAAAACTGATTACTGAAAAAAAAATCAATTCAATAAAGTGTTACTTTTGTTTTACCTATATTGGATAGCCTGATAATAGCATTTAGAGTGAAATTTAAAGTTTATGCGAGTTTCCATTTTTGCGTTTATTTAGCAGTAAGAGAAAGTTCAAAATGAAATAAAAATAATAAATTTTGTTATTACTTACACTTTAAATAGGAACATGTTTATATAGTTATAACTCTTACAAAGAAAATTTCCAAAAATACGAGAAGGATATCCACATCTAATTTGATAGGCCGATAATAATAAATAAAAACATTTGACCATGTACCACATCTGTGGGGGCAGTGCTGCATTAAATTGTCTGTAAAAATAAAGAATAATAGATTAAATAATACACAAGTCCAGTGTGATTGTGTGCTTATATTTAATTAAACATCTATATAAATCAATCACTAATTCAGAAAAAATAAAAAATAAAAATTACCTATCAGTGACAGCCGGCAAGACAAAAAACATCCAAATATGTATACCAATTACTAATACAAATTGAAATATTATTTTCCCTAATATAAACTTCCTTAAATACAAAGTTCTGTCGATAATGATCAATCCAAATTGAAGTATTAACATAACAAGAAAAGCTATAGGAACTTTATTTTCCTCGAAATATTGGGACACACCACCGTCACCTTGTTGTGACTGAAAGAAAGTAGACAAATATTTTCAATAAAACAGATAATATAATTATATGATCATCACTTAATAAAACAAAATTCTTACCCCGAATGCGGCAAATCCAAAGATGACAACTAGAAAATTGAAGAAATCGCAGAAAAACATATAAGCATATACATCTGTAGTAACACGACCTTTCGATTCGAGTAATGTGCCAAAGAATTTATGACAAGGTTGACATAACTGGTTTCCTCTAAAAGAGAATTTTCTATTAGTTCAATAATCGAAGTTTCATTCAGGATATGAGGTTTTGGCAAATGCATTAGCCTATTATTTTTCGACTTTACACTCGAAAGAGTAAACAGAGATTTGGGGATTCAGACTGTCCATATTTTTAATAATCTTTCCAAAGTTCGTAAACCGTAGAGCGTACGCGGAGGGTATTTACCAGTAATTAATACAACTTGAAGCGCTGTGTTTAGTGGTTCATGATGATAACTCCAAATTCTTCAACTATCGACCATAAGACTAGAAAAAGTGTTTCACATACAAAATTATCCACCGGAAATTTTATAAATAAGTTAAGTTACAGATAAGTGTGACGCTGCCAAGGTTATTTCAATGTAGCATGCATACAAGAAAGCTAGTGAGGAAAATCTACGCCTTGACCGGAGACAGACTGATACGGTGATGAAGACCATTCTCCATTCTACATTGTATGAATATCTTGAATAGTGAAGGTCTATTTCTTCCATGTTTGGCTGTACCAAAATACGTAGGTAGATGAAAATCCGATTCTGATCAGAATCAAGAAAAACAAGTACGTTATTAAGCACACAATCTCAGAAATAGGGAAGTTTACCTTCAGAAAAGTTTATATAACTTCGAATAATGTTTCAAAAGCATGCATTTCCTGATATTTATTTTATATTAATATACCTATTTTATCCAAAACTTAAAATTCTCTAAATTAATTAAGAAAGCATCGTTGCATTTTAAAGTTAATAATTAATCTGGAAATTCATACTAAGCTTTCAGAAATCTAGGTAAGTGAACGATTGAAAAGAAAACTCTTTACATAGCCTTACATCTCGGGTCACAAATCCCTGACCGGTGAACTCTCCAGAGTAAACTTGAAGGCAATCAAAGATCATTAGTAAAAATGTAATGATGATAAAAACAAAAACTCACTTTAATGGTAAAGGTGGAAAATATTCACGTTGATTGGGTTGTTCTGTATCACCAATTACCACCAAATCCTTTACAGTATTGTCTTTAATGGAATTATCCTTTTTACTAGCTTGAGTATTTTCACTTCCGCTAAGTTCTGTAGTTTCAGAAGATGGGCTATCTTTATTACTTTTAACAGGAACATTATTTGTGGTCGCTTTCCACAATCCCAGAGATTTGAGCATAGACCTAGAAATTTAAATTGATATAGCATTTTATTGAGGGGAAAAAATATGGTGAAGAGAAAAGATATTTGAAAATTTGTTATAACATTTATAGACTTCTCATCTATTTAATCATATTACAAATTTTCAACTGTGAATGGACAATGTATCTGAATACTAACCTATGAAAAAAAACCACAAGAAGTAATAATAAGTCATAATAGGCATACATGCCGGGTTGTCTTTCAATGCCTATTATTCTAGGAAGTGCGAATGGAGCATTGTCAGGAATCAATTTTTGATTCCAAGGTAATATTTCAAATTGAAACATACATTTTACAACCACCACTACCTAAAATTATTACAAGTTAAAAACAAAAATTACAAAAATATATATTGCAATATAAAGCATACATTATTATAGAAATAGAAAGACATTCTTACTTCAGTATACGCGATTATTGTCACCCAAAAATTCTTAGACGGTCTGGGAACGGTAAGTGTAGCCCACAGAAATACCATTAATGGAAGTGGCAATGAAAGTATAGTTGGTGAGCGGATTTGATGGAGAAATATTGTAAAATAGCAGACTAGTTCTGAATGGGAAAGTATGGCAAACCATATCGCCAATATGAGACGAAACAGTGGCGGCTGTTCTGATGCAGTAAGTTCACCTTGTTCTTCAAATTCCCCTATTGAAACTGGGCTAAAAGAAATCAAATTTACAGATTTAGCAAACATTATATAAAAAGAATTGTGTCAGGAATTATGATAACGAAGAAAGAAATATGATAATGAAGTAATTTAAATATAGTTATATATTAAAAGAGATAAATGGTTGAATATGCCCTCATGCTTATTGTTTAGAAAATAAGCCATGCATTTTACAGATGTTAAATGATAGCGCAATTTAACAATTAACAATTAAATGGTTGAAGAAAAATTAGTAAACAAATAAAGATTAGTTTGCAATCGAAATAGGAGTCGTCCACTGAGAAACAGTTGATAGAAAAAGTCACTTTGAAAAGTTAAGGAAAACAAAATAGAATTAAAATTATTTTGATAAGGAAAAAAAGAAGAGAAGAGACGACTAAAGCACTAATGATTTTATTTTATTTTATTTTTTTTTTTAGAAACACAAAAGAAAAAGAATAAGAGAACTAGATAAGGAAGATTACAAAAATAGACCACAACAAAAATAGCCATTTACCTACTAATAGTTCTGTCCATAACATGGGCACTATTTGAAGAAATTTCAACGAGTCTTATTGGTTTGAAAGAACACCACAACAGCTCCCTAGGGAATCATAATAAAACACACCAAACTAAAAGTTTCATACATACAAATTCCCCACACAAAAACACTACATCTTCCACAATTTTCGCAGCGATTAAACTGTCAAACTTAGACCAACACAAAGATTATGGAAAATGGAGCAGTTTTATTATCGTCTTTTTTCCTTTATTTTTGAGCCAAATATTATGATAATTTGTAAAAATTAAAAGAAAGTATTCAAGAAACTAGTGAATGTAAAAAGAAAGAATTACTTTCAAACAAGGATCCTTAGGTGAGGATTGCAAAAAAAAAATTATGGAAGTCAGCCGAGGTGGAGGTGGTGAAAAGGAGTAGGTAAGATGATACTAGAGACTCAAAAATTCCCAAGAATATTGGGCTGAGGGATGAAAATGATAATCTAGGTTAAAGAGGATATGTGAATAAGAATACATAAAATAGATAAAAAGGATTCATTTACCATCTGAGGAATTATTGAAAGGTTTTTTTTTTTGTTTTGTTTACAAGAGATCAAAGATCTTAAACAAAAAGGAAGTTAAAATTACGAGTATATCTTTTAAATCGTAGACTGCCATAAAGATTTTATGGCCAATATTTATTATAAACTAGAACAATGTTCACGTGTTAAAACAAACGAAAAACAGAAATTAAGTACATTTGTAAAGTATAAGTTACAGATAGGACCTGGACTTAAGTCTCTCGACAGAGATACAATTATATTAAATGTTAATTACCGTGTCCTTGAAAGGACCAAGAGAAATAAATAATACCGAAGTATACTTCCACTAAGAGAACGGCCTTACATACCAGTCCTTCGCACCGATAAAGATCAAGAGTCAAACCCCATCAAGAAACTATATGGCTAACTGTTTCACTCTATGAGCAACTTCCGGTGTTATATTATGCGTGTCATATCCTTTGCCGGATATTTTTAATAGCTCATGGGCACAAGATGGGTGATGTTTTATTTGCGGATTGTCTCGCTTTGTAAACGAGTACTTCTAGGGTAGCGAACTTGCCAAATCGTTAACCCCACTTTTGGAATCTTTTTCAAATTTCGGTGCCAAAGCTTTAGAAATAACTCTTTTAACAAAAAGGGTAAATATTTTTTAATTCATTTTTTTTTTTTTTTTTTTTAATACAATGGCCTGTGTTAGATAATAATCGCGAACTGTTCGGTTAATACCACGTCATAAAAAAAAAAGGTATGGTAATCTCACCACTTTAAAACAATGAACTTTGCTAAATAATTGGACTTCCACTGTGAATTTGGCCAACTCATATATAGGAAATTGCTTACCCTCATGAAAATTTGCAAAACTCATCCGCAGTTCAAACATTTGTAGATTTGTAAAACCGCTGGAGAGTTAAGAAAAAATTATAAAATATCATAGTTAAACACAAAAATCTATAATAAATAATGAATCAATTAATTTCGATTTTTAAAGTAATGTAGATTATATTATCACTTTTCTTAAAAAAAACACTTGATTTACCAAACGACCGTCTTATATATGCCACCGGCAAAGTATGAAATTCATCCCGAACGAGCCCCCATTTATTTTATTACATCCCGATTTCAAAATATATTTTAATAGTAATCATTTAAAAGTTAATATTTTACTTAAAGTACCAGAACTATTGAAACACCATTTGGAATATCATGATTTATTATATTGTTAACACTACAATAGAATTTCCCCAAGTTAACACATGAATAATAGGAATAGAATATTTAAAAGAATATTTTTCAAATACACAAAATTTATCATAAGAAATATAATCTGGTATCTGAGTATAAACCACGCATGGTATTAATCTGGTTTCTGAGAATAAACCACGCATGGATTATATGAAATGCCTGGGCATTCTTCAGAATGCCTGTATTTATACTTTGCCGGTAACGTATACAATCTGACAAATAAAAAGCTCCATTCGCAGAAAATTTAAATAACTGAAGTTAGAAAACCAGCAAAATCGTAATGTTTCAATTTTTTACATTTTGATACAAACATCGTTCAAACAATTCTTTAACGAAATATAAAACTCATGTTGACCACATAAGTCGAGGAGGACTATCTGTAAACTTATATAATTGAATTTATTCACATAATAGAAATGATAATCAAAAGTCATTCAAATTGTTTAAATAATTACGGAATGCCTTATTTATTATTTTTAATATTTCTTACTGGCTCGTAGTACCCTTTTTTGCTTTCACTAGTCTCCAGTGTCATGTATGAGGAGCTGGAAAAAGGAGAAGGTTAGGAAATTTAGGTTTATGATATTTCTAAATTAGATTCACAAATTATGATATTTATAATCAAATATATAAGCGTTTACAAAAAATGAAATCAATGTTTAATTAAAAATAAAAATATATATTAAAAAGTTTTTATTTTAGATAGTTGAAATTGGAGGAAGAACACGAACATCTAGGATGATTACCGCCTTTATTAGCACAATTAGCAAATCTATTTAGATGATCAAATATTAATTAATCCAATAATGCCCCTCGGTTATTTAGCTCCAGAAAAAATGAAACATCAAACACCAGAATTATTTGCATTTAGAAAATATTTTCAACAAATAAACTTAATAATTTCACCATTTCAACATTATTTGATAATAAAATTCATAGCATAATGTAAATTAATTTGTATAATTTATAATCTAACTCATTTAAATTGTAAAGCAATTATTATCTTTTCAAATACAGTGTCAATTCTGTTGCAATCCATAAGATAGATTTTAAATAGAGAAATCTACCCTGTTAGGTTAATTTAACTATAATTTAAACGATAATTAAGAAGAAATAAATAGCGATCATTTAAAAGTTAGGCAGTGCTCCAAATTATGATTTTATAGTAAATTCAATTAGTCGATATATCGAACTAATTATAATTTATATAATTTAATAATTTATAATTATTATATAATTTACTTTCAATTATAGTAAATATCGAAAGTAATATTTATTATTTATCGAAATAAGAAGTTTACTGAATAGGTGTTGGTTTCGCGCTGCTGGACAATATCAAAACTACAAATTACTCTATAGTTTCTCTATAATGTCCAGTCAAATTTCTTTGATGAAGTTAGAAAGAGGGAGAGAAAAAGCAAACTGGCTAAAACGGAGTTTGGAAGATCTCAATAATAAATTATGCTGATTTTATAAAGCGTTGATTTGGATTAATGAACAATAAACATTGTTAGATTAGAAAGAGAATAACTAAAATTCAAATTTTCAGATAATTTCACATTAATAGTTCTGCTATAGTAAAACTCTGAATGGACTTAGTCATATTTTTTTACCCTGAGAAAATGCATCCCAAGATATTTCCAGCCCCTATATGCCGTAAACTCTAATCAATGACTTAAACGCACTTATCATAAAATGATAATCTGTATTAGATTCAGAGTATAATCCGAACAAAACATAATCGAAAAGTGTTTCAATAAATTATCATTTACAATCTGAAATACTTATTAAAAACCGGGAATGGAGTCAAATTTCTTTTTACTTAAATGTCTATTACTTTTTAAAAGGAAAGTGCAGAGTATGAATAATTATAAACAAGATATGCAAAGTTCAAAGAGTGTGACTTTCAAATGCATATACCAACTCAAATGGATTACCTGGCAAATTTTGAGTCCAAAGAACTTTCATTTGAGTCTTGTTGACTAAAAACATGAAATAGATATGGTATTAAAAAGGACTTTTAGTGTTGTTAAAAAAAACAAAAAAGAACAGATAGTTGCAGATTCAATACATCAGACTTTCTCTCAAAGCTCTGCAAGTATTTGAAAAAAGTAATAATTTCTACTCGCACCAAAAATTCTCAACCCGTTCAAAACGACAATAAACATTCTAGATATAAATGTTGAATATCACGGAAAATGTCTCTAATGCTTTCCAGCTCTGCGGAACCAACCACCACAACAACTATTATTTTTTAGAATTAAATATGTTGCCAATATTGAGTTTTTAAAAAAATCGGGTAAAAGGAAGTGCGTTTTTACTGAACACTTTTTTTTTTTTAGTTTTCTGTGATTTTCTCCATAAAAACACCGAAGAGTTGCATTAAATTTGGTACACTAACTACAAATACAGAGCCCTATCACTTTTGATTGAAACTTCCTTCCAAGTAAGTTCGTTTAAGGTGTTTTTTTTTGGAGGCCTTCCTCAAATAAGTGATTTTATTAGCATAAGATTCTACCAATTGATTGAAGACATCTAAACATTTAGTTAGCATTATAAGTTTGAGGAAAACTTCTTCATTTAAAACTGTGTAACGTGCAGTAAGAGAAAGTCAAATGAGTGTTTTACACCAGATTTCTATCTAAAATGGGATATCAACTAAATTTATCCTGAGCCAAGTATATGTTATCACACTGTTTTGACTAAACATCCTGATGATGGGCGAACGCCTGAAACCGGTCGATGACCACGGAAAGAAACAGGTTATCACGCAAAATATGTCGATCAAAGAATAATAAATTAACGCTTGCAATGACGTAAAATCCATCAGATAAATAACAAACATATACTTATTAAATTCCCTTTAGTCTGATAATAACCTTCTTGGCGTAAAAAGGTTGATGTTTTTTTAAATTGTAAAAATATATATTGTTACGGCCTTAGCCTCCGAGTTCGTTGTAGGTCAGACTAGGAAATAAATAAGTAACACAATATCTACTAGACTCGTCTTTATTTTAACACTAATTTAAAACGCTTATTATTATAGTTCACTAAACTATTCACTTAACTAAACTAGCTCTATTAAAATATTCACTAAACTATCCTAAACTGTCACAATAGTATCCACACTGTCACACTTGAATTATCACTGATGTAAACACGCTCGCAGATAGCCCTGCGTCCAAAGAACTGCTGTTGGACTGCACGCCGGCTCATTTATATACGCTGGGGTGGGCAGGCCTAGACCCTTCCACACGCATCTAGCCCGCCCTCGGCCAGTCGAGACACGTCCCCACTCCAACTCTACCGGGCACCTGGCCGGTACTGGCCTAGACCCTTCCACAAGCATCTAGCCCGCCCTCGGCTAGTCGAGACACTTCCACGCACCTACTTGCCCCACTCCAACTCTACCGGGCGCCTGGCCCCAGCCGCCCCGAACCTCTCGCCTGCTTGCAACACTACCTCCTCCTTAAGACTGTTCCGTCCCGGAACTGGTATCCATAAGTGTGGTGACGGTAGGAGCAGCCTGCCCCACTGGTACGCCATCGGCAGTTTCCTTCGTGTTTTTCTTGGCCCACGGATTGACGCAGCAAACCTGAATCGCGATGCCGGTGTGCTGGAATAGTACCTCGAGCATGTTCCTCACAATTCGCCAATCTAACCCGTCGAATCCGGATCCGAGCTTGGGTACGCTGAGCCTGGTGAGGTTGAGCCTCAGGAGATGGTCTCGCATGGTGAGCAAGCAGTTCCACAAGTTGAGATAGCTGGATTTCTCACCGGGGCGTGCCTTTGCGATTAGGTAAAACAGGTGTCGCCCATTCTGCTCCGAGTATAAGACACTTCCAACGGCCGGCTTCTGGTCTTCCATAATCTTGGGTCGGCCAAACCTCTTCTGGATTACTCTGCTCAGTCCCCTTGACATTAATATGTCCTGAGCAGCACAATGGGCCAGTGCGTGTTCTCTGGGTGATTCAACCAAGTCCAGCACAACTTCCGTCGTGATTCCATAACGAATCTCGTGACTGATGTCCTGTCGCTCCATGAACTCGTGGAATGTTGGCTCTTCGTTGGGTACTCTGCAAATTCGAATGTTCTGCTCATCGGGCGAGTCTCCCAGGTATGGTGCGAGCCGGTTGAAGTGAACCACACGTGGTTTGCCGTTCGGCCTCTTTCTTATGCGGTATATGACATCGTTGATCCGCTTGACAATCTCATACGGGCCATCCCAAGAGCGCTGCAGCTTCGGTGAAAAACCTCGACGTCTCTTAGGGTCGAACAACCACACAAGGTCCCCCGCTTGGTAACCCCCATCGTCAGCATTTATATCGTAACGGTCTTTCATCCTGTCACTTGCATCCTGAATAGATGACCGAACTCTGTCATGCATGGTGTCCATTCTTCTTCGGAGGTTCGACACATAGTCTTCCCCAGCCACTTCTTCATCCGGTCTGCATCCGAATTTCAGGTCACAGGGCAGCCTCAATTCTCGTCCAAACAATACTTTCCCAGGACTTAGGCCAGTTGTTTCGTGGACAGCGGAACGGTACGCCAACAAGAATAAAGGAAGATGCTGGTCCCAGTCTCGTTGATGGTCGGAGACAACCTTAGACAAATGCTTTCCGATGGTTCTATTCATCCTTTCTACCATCCCATCAGACTGTGGGTGTAGTGCAGTTGTTCTCGTCTTCCTTATTCCCAGTATCTTGCACATGTCCTGGAACACCGTCGACTCAAAATTCCGCCCCTGGTCGGAGTGGAGTTCAAGGGGCACACCGAAACGGCTCACGAGCTCCTTGACCAGCACATCTGCTACTGTTGACGCTTCTTGGTCGGGTAAAGCGTAGGCCTCCACCCATTTGCTGAAGTAGTCCATAGCCACCAAAATGTATTTGTTTCCCACATCTGTTCTCGGAAAAGGACCTACGATGTCAACTGCAATCCTTTCGAAAGGGCTTCCGACGTTGTACTGCCTCATGGGTGCCTTCTTCCTTCGGTGGGGTCCGTTGGCCGTAGCACACACCACGCATTTCCTGCACCAGTCTTTTACATCGTCCTTGCAGTTAAGCCAGTAAAACCTCTGCCTAACCTTGTCCAATGTCTTCCGAACACCCAAGTGTCCGCCAGATGTTCCGTCATGGAGTAACTTTAATATCTCAGGTATCCGCTTCGTTGGAGCCACTATCTGAAGTCGGTTCGACGTTCCGTCTTCACTCTCCAGGACTCTTTTCAGAAGACCATCTTGCAGGAGTAAGGAGTCCCACTAGCCCAATATGACTTCAGCCTGCGAGAGAGATGAGCAATTTCTTCCCAGGTCGGCCTGTTTCCTTCTCTCTTCCATTTCAGCAACTTGTTTAGGTCTGGATCTTCTTCTTGCTCCTTGCGGATCTCAGTGATCTGCCAGTTGTCATCGGTGACAGTAACCCTGCAAGCCGTTGCCGCAGTCTCCTCCAGTCGACTGCAGTGTCTACATTCTTCCTGGCAGGGTCTTCTTGACAGGGCATCGGCATTGCGGTGGTTCAGTCCAGCACGGTGTTCAGTGGTGAAATCATATTCCTGTAACCTTTCGATCCATCGTGCAACTTGTCCCTCCGGGTTCTTGAATCGGAGCAACCACAACAGCGCAGCATGGTCAGTCCTCAGGAGAAAGCTCCGTCCATACAAGTACTTATGAAAGTGTTCAATTGACTTGACCACTGCCAGTAGTTCCCTGCGTGTCACACAGTAGTTGCGTTCTGGCTTTGACAGGATCTTGCTGATGTACCCGATCACTCTCTCTTGCCCATCCTGGAGCTGGGATAAGACACTTCCAATGCCCACGTTACTAGCATCCGTGTCTAGTATGAACTTCCCTTCGGGCCGGGGATAACTGAGTACTGGGGCCGCCATCAGTGTCCTCTTCAGTTCCTCGAACGCGCGCTGGCAAGAGTCATCCCAGACGAAGTTGCGTCCTTCTTCTGTCAGCCGAGTAAGAGGCTTGGCGATGTTGGCAAACCCTGGAACAAACCTGCGATAGTAGGTGCAGAGCCCAAGAAAGCTTCTTACCTCGTGCTTGTCCTTAGGGGTTGGCCACTCCTTTACAGCATTTGTCTTCTGCGGGTCCACAGAGACATCTTCTCCTGAAACAACGTGGCCAAGGAAGTGGACCTTCTTCTGCAGCAGGTTACATTTCTTGAGGTTGAGTTTAAGGTTGGCTGCTCGTAGACGCAAGAACACTTGTTCCAAGTTCTTCAGATGTTCTGTGAACGATTTACCCAAGACGATGACGTCATCCAAGTAGACCAGGCAGGTTTCCCAAGCCATTCCTCGCAGGCCATTGTCCATCAGACGCTCGAACGTGGCTGAAGCATTACACAGCCCAAACGGCATTACATTGAACTGCCACAAACCTGAGCCGATAGAGAAGGCTGTCTTCTCCTTATCCTCGGGGTGTAATCCCACCTGCCAATATCCGCTCTTCAGGTCCAAGGTGGAAAAGATGTTGCAGCCAACCAAGGTGTCAAGCGTGTCATCAATCCGGGGTAGGGGGTAACTGTCCTTCTTCGTCACGTTGTTGAGTTGAAGATAGTCGACACAGAAGCGAGAAGAGCCATCCTTCTTTTTCACCAGCACTACGGGAGATACCCATGGGCTCTTCGATGGTTCAATCACCCCGTCCTCTGCCATGTCACGGATGATTTGCTCGGCCTCTTCACGTTTGGCCAGGGGCAGTCTTCTAGGTGTTTGGCGAATAGGTCTTGCGTCGCCAGTATCAATACGGTGTTGTACGACGCTGGTTCTTCCTTTGGAGCCCCCTCCATGCTCAAAGACGTCTTGGTATCGGTGCAACAAGCCTGTAACTTCCGCACGTTGGTCTACAGTAAGGTCCTTACACACCTGCTGAACGACGTCTTCAAATTCTTTCGAAGACCGTTGCGGATGCGTGGTGACGTGTCGAGCTTGTCTAACAGCCGAAGATATGGGTGAACAATATCCCAGATGGCACCCTTTCTTGATGGTAATTGGGTAGTCATTGATGTTCATGAGCCGTACCGGGACTGCTTTTCCTGTGTGGACTAGGCTCTTCGCCACCAGGACATTTCTCCCTGCCCCATTAAATAACAACGGTTCCAACATCGCTATGCGGCCTTCTGGAACCACTCGATCCAAGCTGGCGAGTACCATCACCTCACTTCGTCCCTCGATAGTTGTGTCCTCAGTCGAGACGACGCGTGCCGACATATCCTCACGTCCTTGGAGTACAACTTCTTCGGGTCCTATCTTGATCACACCGTTTTGTAAATCCAGTTTAAAACCGTATTTGATCATAATGTCCATTCCGATGATGACTTCTTCTTCTATATTGGCCACTAGCACCTGGTGTTCGAAGCTGGTACCCCCGATACGGAAGTTGGCAACTGTCTCACCGTGGGTTGTTACCGAAGCTCCCGTTGCTGTTCGTAGCACCCAACTGGTTGGCCCTATGCGACTATTCGGGGCGACGGCTTCGGGTTTCAGAATAGTCATCGTTGCTCCAGTGTCCAGCAATAGTCTTCTGTTCCTGCCATTCACTTCACCAACCAAAAAAATGCTGTTCGCCGTACATCCCAGAGATGCGACGGTTGCGCGATGTTCCGGGGCCTCGGTAATACGGATCGACGGTTGCCCCTTCTCGCCAACCCTTTTTAGTTTTCCGGCGACTTCCTGGGTTTCTGAGGCTTAGGACAACGGCTCCTCAGATGCCCTAGTCCTCCACAGTTCCAGCAGCGGACTTCACGTTTCTCGGTCCTTAGCGCGTCGAGAACCTTCTGCACAATGTCTTCCAGTGCTGGCAAACGTGGTTCTTCCGTGGTGCCCTCCACAGAACGGATCCGAGCGGGACCGCGCACTGACTGCCTCACCGCTTCAAATTCGAGGGCCTGTGATAGCGCTTCATTCAATGTTCGGGGCCGAGCTAGTTTCACAGCTTGCTGAGTTTCGGCTTCTCGAAACCCATCCAGGAACCTGTCAATTGCAAGGCTCTCGTAGACATCATCCGGAACTGTAGGGTAAGCGCACTTGACCAGTCGCACTACGTCGGCCTCGAACTCCTGTAGGGTTTCATTCAGCCTCTGGATTCTGTTCTTCAACTGCGACCTGTAGACAGGCTCCATGTGCTGTTGGCCAAATCGCATTTCCAGATGTTTGATAAGTTCATCATAGTTCTGTCTCTCCTGCATAGGAATAATTCGGAGGACTTGCAGGGCTTCACCACGTAGTGACATGCTCAACATGGAGCCCCTCGTCTTCGCTGACCATTCATCCACCGCAGCCACCGTCTCAAATAACGTTAGATACTCCTCCCAGGCTGATTTGCCGTCAAATGTAGGTATGTCCCGTCCTGATGTAGGCATTGCCGGGGTTATCGATCCAGGGCGGTTTTCTTCGACTTCCTTCAGACGTTTCGCTATTGCAGATATTTTTCCATTCAGTGTTTGAGAGTTTTCGCGTAATTCTTCTCTTAACGATGTCGCACTTTCCATCAACTGACTTGTTAATTTCTCGTCTAACTCTTTTCGCAGAAATTCGCAGTTTTTAATTAAGTCCGCCTTTAGTTCTTCTCCCAATAATACGGAGTTCTGAGCTAATTTGTCTTCCAGTGATTTGGAATTTTGAGCTAATTTCTCTTCCAATGATTTTGAATTTTGATCTAATTTTGCTTCCAATTTGTCTTCCAATGATTTTGAATTATATCTACCTTTAGTTCTTCCTTCAGAGATTTAATAGAATCTATCTCGAAAAGATACTCATCTGGGTTTTCCCCTGCTGCTTCGAGCGCATCTCTTAAGCGTTGTTGAAGAACTGTTTTTTTACCGATGGTTCCCTCGTCTCTCTCCTCGAGCTCACTCTTCAGTTCAGGAACAGTCAGTTCGGCTAGTTTCTTCACAACCATCTTGTCACACTTCGAGTTCAAAGTCACTTTTCTCTAAAACACTTCACGTTTTCCCAAGTCTGACCCCCGCACCTGACACCAATTGTTACGGCCTTAGCCTCCGAGTTCGTTGTAGGTCAGACTAGGAAATAAATAAGTAACACAATATCTACTAGACTCGTCTTTATTTTAACACTAATTTAAAACGCTTATTATAGTTCACTAAACTATTCACTTAACTAAACTAGCTCTATTAAAATATTCACTAGACTATTCACTTAACTAAACTAATTCTATTAAAATATTCACTAAACTATCCTAAACTGTCACAATAGTATCCACCCTGTCACACTTGAATTATCACTGATGTAAACACGCTCGCAGATAGCCCTGCGTCCAAAGAACTGCTGTTGGACTGCACGCCGGCTCATTTATATACGCTGGGGTGGGCAGGCCTAGACCCTTCCACACGCATCTAGCCCGCCCTCGGCCATCGAGACACTTCCACGCACCTACTTGCCCCACTCCAACTCTACCGGGCGCCTGGCCCCAGCCGCCCCGAACCTCTCGCCTGCTTGCAACAATATAAAGTTAAAAGGATAGTTTGTACTAATTTTAGCCTAGCGAAAAGTACCAAATTGTTTCGTTTTTGTTTACGTCCATGGATTGTTTTTCGAATGGTTCGATATGTATCGAATATGAATATGTATTCGATATTCGTATAGAATTTTCGATGTTTTTCGACCCTAACTCAATCATCCGTTATGAAAAAATAAAATAAAAAGCTGGTACTAAATTTGAAATAAAAATATATAGTATCCCATTTAAATAAAAGATTCTGTTTCTAGATCTTTTTCGTTGTTCAAAAAAAAAAGTTTCTTGAAGCCTAAAAAAAAATTTTGAAGGTACTAAATTTTTTTCCGTTTGCTCGTAGAGACTCCCAAGACAAAGTACTGTTCGTTTGAGTCTGCAACATTCTGCACATGTTCAAGTGTCCTATTTAGAAACGGCATGATTAAATTTTGGTTAGTTTTACTGAAAGTTAATGCAAAAAACATGCATTAAAATTATTTATTACTGTATTTTACTTTATAAATTCAATGAATTATTATTATTATTGTAGTTTTCTTTAATTAAAATTTAGTTACCAGTGGTTTAACTGAATTTAAAAAAATTAAGATTTGTTTTGTAAGAATCCAACATGCAAGAAATAAAAAGAGTCAGTCAACTTAAAAAAAAAAATTAAATAGAATAATGGTGAAATTAAGAAACTTTCCAGAGATTATATTATTACTTCAATTATAAAACACAAAAATGAATTAATGAACAATACTTCCATGCGCATAACACCAACCTTCTGGTATCTTTAAAATCCGAAGTTAATTCTTCTGGAGATAGTTCATCTAATGGCCCACTTAAAAGATCACTGCAAGATTTATAAACACTACATACTTTCTAATCATTGCTTAAAAGATATATTAAAAATAAATAAAAAATAAATAAAAAATTAGTATAAATAAATGCAATAATAAAATATTAATAAATAAACATATAATATGTAGCATTTCTGATTTAGACGAAAATATTTGTGTTTTCCTTCTTATTACAGTACGCTTCAACAAAATTTTTTCAAGCATTACTGTAACTGAAGTTCACTGATAACGAGCAATATCTCAAACCAAATAAAATCTATATTTCCTAAACCAAACTGAAACTACGCAGACTGTATCTTCGAAATATCTTCACTGGCAAAATAAAAATTTCACTAATGATACAGATATATACATTACTGAACCAATCAATTAGGTGGATGCAACTGGAAAGAGAATGATTTCATTTTAGATATATTATAGAGTGAAAATGGATTTCATTCGTCCAAGAATACGTTCATTAAAATAAACAAAGAAAGGAAAATTAAGAAGAAAATACACCAGTATATGAGCTTTTCTTTCAGTGAGGGGCGATTTATTTATCTATTCGTTACAAAGTAATCGTTACTTTTGATCATCAATCGAATATACCGAAATTCAAGCGAAAAATACAAGATCTGCATGAGAATATTCTCAATAATCTGATCATTTTACTGAAGTATGTGGTTTCGGTATTTGTCGGTCATAAGTAGGTAGCTACTTAATTTTATCAATATTACGGCTCAATGACCCTTTGCCAACAATGATACAAAATGGCAAACAGTACAACACGTTCGCGATCAATTTCTTTGAAGAGCCTAAGAGATAAAAGAAAAGAGACTTGTGTCAAATTACTGAACTGGTTTTTTTTTTATTCACAGCTAATTCCTTCGGCTCATTTATTCTTCCTTCTGCTTCTTAAATGGTTATTTCTGTTTGTAATTTTTTTTAAATAAAAGTTATGTGACTTCTATGCTTATATTATCTATTCTATATCTATAAAATAGTAAGCTATTTTGTGTCACGATTTACAACCACGAATAACGGTTACAATTTTGTGAAATGCGTTAATACTGCAAATTGGTTTCCAGGGCATGCGGGCGTTGAACGAAATGAGATGGCCAACGCTCTGGCAAAAAGAGGCGCTCATACCCACACTAAGGGCCTGACCCCTTTTGTGGGGTCAGCGACCAGTTCCTTTTAGGAGAACTTAAGAAAGTTGAGGTGGTCACAACTCTCGCACTCCCTCCCGGGACTGAGGCAGGCAAAGATCTGCTTGGAATCGCAGTAAGATCTGCTTGGGTCACTAGCAGAGATCTGCTTGGTCACAGTAAAAACAAGCTCCTCATTCTTACGAGTTTCCTCACGGGGCACTATAGACTCAGAGAATACCTGAAGAAGCTGGGCTTGGAGAGTGCTAGCACGTGCAGATTCTGGAGGGGGGGCGCAGGAAACTCAGATACATCTCCTCATGGACTGCGAGGCTCTCTCAGAGAAGATTTAGGAGCCTGGGTAATTACCAAGAAGATGAGGAGATATCCTCTCTAGAGCCCTCCAGAATATTGACATTCCTAAGGAGCCTTAATCTGGTGGGGGTGCGGTTGGCCAGCCAACGGCATCCATGGATAAGGCACAATAAACCGTGAAGGTCGCAGTACGGTGGGCCCCTTCTACAAAAAAAAAAAAAACCGAGTGGATAGTTCCCCACTTTTATATTGTGTCGAAATGGAGTGGATTACCTCAACATCTGCAGCACAGCAGGTGAGACACGGTTACAAGAATCATCTCTTCAGAACCATCGTCCAGACATCGAATGGCCAGTGACGGGGGCGTTGCATTAAAAGAAAAGAAAAAATAAACAAAAAATAAAACAATACAGATAAAAAAAAAATATAAACAAATAAGAGAAATAATGAACAAAACAGAAAAACATCCTTTAATTTTTAAACGGTTAGCCTGATTTTGAGATTTGTTTAAAGACTTTTGATCTAAATAAAATGACTGTGAAAGAGCTTAGGCGTTTTTTTTTCTCTCAAGGATATTGATTTTGTACTGTTCGGAAATTACCAGTAATTCTTAAATGACTGTGTTTGGGCTGGCTTATAAATTGGCCCAGAGATTCTGGGATGGCGGTGGTTAACCACTAACACATGAACAATAACAAATTATGATTATTATTTATTGCATAATTTCAATTAATTTTGGATTAAGAATGAATCCATTCTTAAGAAACACATCGAAGAGGTGCAAAATACTGATATTACTTTTTCATCAAAAGGAATATCCACAAAAAATAAAAAGGGAAACTCTAAAACATGCTATAAAATTTTGGGAAGTTTTCAGGGGATCGTGAAGCATTCATTCAAATAAAAAGAAAAATTGTCACAAAATAATACTTTCAAAAGAACACTTCTACAACCACTAAACTGCACTACGAGGGCATTGAAATCTATTAAATTGAAATGAATCCTACAACAATAACACATAACAATAATAATAATAATAATAATAATAATAATAATAATAATAATAATAATAATAATAATAATAATAATAATAATAATGGCCATAAATCAATTAAAAAGATTTGAAATTATACCTTGATTTTGGTTTAGACAGTTCTGCTAAAGGTAGAGGCTGCCAAATATGACCAGGACTTGGTCTTAAGCCAATTCCAAAATCTTTGCTGGTCTATGCCAAAAAATAAATAAATAATAAAAATAAAGTTATCTAGTAAAGCCAAATAATTCATTAGCAACATCAAATATATAAAAACTAAAATTTTTTGAATTTCCAAATGACAAAAACACAAACCTTTAACTGTTTCTTTTCAACAGTTAATGTCCGCATTACATAACGATAATCTCGAGAAAACCTGTTTAATGTTGTAGTTATTGAAACCATCACTGAATCAATGAAAGCCCAAAGGAATTTTAAAAATGTTATTAATTTTTCTTTCCAAGGTGGTCCCTCAGCTATTTCTGAATTAATAAAAAATAACTTAAAAGATATATTACTTCAAAGATTTTTTTTTATGAAATTGTGTATTAAACTTACCGTCAACATCATCTTTTTTTTCAACTTCTTTTTTCCTGAAATTTATTAGAAAATAATATTATTCTAAAGAAGTAATCAAAATTAAAGAAGAGAATTTATGAAACTACATAAAGTTGAGTGCTATTTTGTGTTTACCATTTTTTTAATTTTTTATTCGGCAAGGTAGTTTATAGTATGCTATAACTTTAAAGCGTCCTTTTTTTTCCTTCATTTATTTTAAATTGCAATTTGTCGTAAATATTTAAACACTATCCAAATAAAATATTTATTAAATAATTATACCAAAGGGTTATAAATAGGTGACACCCCTATTAAAAGTGTAACGGCAAGAGAGAGGGAGAGCCAAGCTCGACCGAGAGAAAACGGACTCTCTCTGGTACTCTCTGACTTCAGCAGGCTAGTAGAGTGGGGAGAACCTGTATATAAGTCAGTGACAGATCTAGACATCAATCTATCAGATTCAACCATGTACATCGCATCGTGTCATATCTCCTTTATTCTATAAATTCATTACAAGTCCAGTGCAGTTTGTGTAGACTTATAGCCATATTATAACAGTGTCTTCATATCTCGTCTAATTAATCAATCCCAATTTCTCTCCTCATCAACTCCATTATAAAAGCACCTTTTCTACTACCATCATTACATTGCAATGTTTACGCCTTTGTAATGTCAGATATTTTCTATGATAGCCTGCTTCTTTTTGTGGTTCTTTTGTGGACATCTTTTAGTGGATAACCAAAAAAAGAAGCAGGCTATCGTGGAAATTTCTCTGATGCTTTCCAGCTCTGAAGACCCAACCACAACTTTATTTTTATTTTTTGTGTGCTAGTTTCACGTAATTGTTTTTTCCTTTTTCTTTTTCATCCTTTTTTTATTTATTTTTCTTCCTTTTTGAGTTTACACAATAATCTAATCATGTTCCCTTTAATATCATAATCTGACAACCCCGTGGCAAGTGTTAATGATTCAAGTATATGTAAACTGTGTATTTCTTCTCGCTAATTGCTATATTATATTTTTCAAACATCTTGGTTTATGTGTGACACTTTTAGATTTACAAGTACATGTGAGTGAAAAGAGGTCCTCATTTTGGACCCTGTATAACTCATAATTACCATGTATTATGCCTGATTGGTAATTTGTCATACAAACAGACTATCAGTGTCATTACAAACAGTTCGTAAAAATCTCAGGTAATAGCAGGAATGCTGATGATTTTTTCCCGGTAATTTTGCATAGTTCAAAGGCCGCTTTTAGGATAATTGCACAATCGAAGAATCTTATATGGAAAAATAATCTACTATAAAAAAAAATCTACTATAAATTCTGAAAAAAAAACAACAAAATACTAACATTCATCTTTTTTCAGATGGAAAAATTTGCTTTATAATGTTTCGGAAATGTTGTTAAAATATTTACACTTTCAATTTACAAGGCACTCATTAATATCTAAACAAAATTAAGGAAAAATTACCAACTCTAGAGGTAACACCATTAAAAATTTAGGCGATTATCGTATTTATAAGAAAAAATTCAAAAATCTCGAATAAAAAAAGATAACATCTGGTATTTTATCCGTTGTAACATGCATATTCATTTTGTTCCTGACCGGTTTCGGATTTTCATCCATCATCAGACCAAATTGCTAGCGTTTCAACAAATTATAAAGAAAAGCAGACTGAACGGCAACCAAGACGAAAACCCTACAACACCCAACATATTCGCCACTTTCACTTACATAGGGAACGAGGTTTACTAAATGACAAACTTTTTCACAAAAGTAGGCTTGAAAACAGCATTCAGAACAAACAATAAACTTGTAAACAAAATATGCACTCATACAGAAACAACCAACCTGAATGACAAAAGTGGTATATACTAATTCTTTTGCCCCGAATGCAATTGCACGTAAGTAGGCCAGACCGGAAGACGTCTCAAAGCAGGTTTAAAGAACACCTACACTCATACAAATACAATAAAACCGACTCCACTTACATTAACCATCTTATAAAAAACCACCACGAACCACAAAGTATAGAAAAACAATGGTCCTACCAAGGCACAGAAAGAAGACGAATGGACATTCTAGATAAAACATACATATACAAACACCAGACTATCCACAAAAACATAATGAATGACCAAATAAACTATAATTCAAACATTCCTCAAGGTCATTCCTCACACCTAACTATATTACAACCTTAAACAAAAAAATGCATGAAGCATAATGCATGCACCTCTTATTAAATTCTAACCTGTGGAACCAAATTTATTTCTTCCCTCGATTAAAGTACAGATTATTTGCATGATATATTTTTGAAATCTCCTACCGTGCCCTATTAAAAAATACCTTAAAATGCCACCATATCTCTCTCAACATATTCGTAATGTAATTTAAACATAAATTAATATCATTTAAAAATAAGCACTGTAATTAAAAACGAATACATTTGATTTCCTCTATTATTTATTTTAATATCATTTCCAATTTGCCGTTTGCTGCCAACCTTCTATATCAATTTACTTACATATTTTCTTGTATTAACCTGCTTGTATTTCACATTTATTTATTACTTGGACAAACTTTTGACTGTCCATAAACTTTACATTGCCTTTCTTCAAACTTTATCTATTCTTATTAGTACTGTATACTCCTGAAATACCTCCCCCCCCCCCCAATTAAAATGACTTCATAAAACACTGAGCATATTTAACAACACTATTGAAATGTAGTTATAAAGTATTCTTCAAAACATGCTATTTATTATACACTATTTTCTAATGTCTAATCATAATTTATAATAATTTCATTTTGTCATTAAACGCACACACATAGTAATATAACCTTATAGCATTAGAAAGATATATATTTTAGATTATATTCTAAAGATTATATATTTTAGATATATATTCTAAAGATTATATTTTAGATTATATATTCTAAAGATATATACATTATACCCCACATATATACAACCAACAACCAACAAGTGGTAGTGTAACAGAAACATTACGTTGAAGTGAACTCTCTACACGAACTTGGTGAATTTGCTCTGACGATGGATGAAAATCCAAAACCGGTCAGGATCAAAATGAATATGCATACTACGACGGATAAAATACGAAATGTTATTTTACAGCATTGCGGACCCATTCACATATTCAAACAAAGATAAATTAGGAAAAGTTAAAAAAAAAATCCTTTTTCCAACAAAACAAAGCTAACAAATTATTTCATTTCAATAACAGTTTTTTGAGATTACTCTTAACTGGTAATAAGAAAGCCCCCTCTAAGTTTATTAATTTCAAAAAAATTACTTAAATTACTGTAACTTTAACCAGTCAAATATCAGAGAAATATACCTTTCATCATCTTTCCTACTTTCATCATCCCCTTCATCATCACCACGATCTTCACGAAGAGGAATACCACTTGGTCCGGCTACTGGCTGAATCTAAAGCAGATAATAATACTAATTTCCTATTTCAATAGTAAATAGGAATCTTTTTTGTATCTTAATATCAGAATATTAAAAGAGACTTTTTTTCTAAAATAGTGGTAAAGATATATCATGGAACTTACTGTAAAGATTTAAAAATTATATAAAACCTAGTATTCCACTGTTAAATAAATAAATTTATTTATAGAATATGTGATTTGATCCAAAATGCGGAATAACATTTGGGATTTTACCCTTCAGAGTATATTTCTTTTTTGTACGTTTCGAACGGTTTCGGATTCTCATCTATGGTAATCAAGTTCATGTAAAGATTTGGCATAACTCGATTTTAACTTTCAGTTTCTGTCACGTATCACACTGATTGTTTTCATCCATTGATTTGAAATCTTGATAGCCATACACTGACGATGATTGAGAATCCGAAACTGGTCAGTACCAACAAAAAGAAGAACGCTACGACGGATAAAACCCCAAATATACATATATTTATAATTGACATCTCGTCCACAATTAAATATTATCCTACCCCAATGTTAGAATTATTTATTAAGACAATCTAGTAATCTGTAATCAACAATAACAAGAATACCAACAACCACTATTTTAAGCCCACAAACATTGTTATAGTCCAACAACTTTTGAAATATTAATTATTTTATAATGTTGTACAAATCAGCTTGCAAGTTACCAATTTTAAATTGAACTAATGCAATAAATATACAATCCCTTGCATGCTTCCAACAAAAATTACTTAGCCGGCCAGTCAGTCATAAAATTTTGAATTTCTCGGTTGCTTTTTTTTTTTGTATATTTATATACATAAGCATTATTGTAAACTCACTTCAGTAGTTTCTTGCAATGAAGTGGCACTCCTTCTCCAGCGTTCACGTTCACTGGATGGAGGTAGCATCAATGAAAGATTGCGCCTTCGTCTAATCGGTTCACTATCCCTGGCAAGCCGTTCCCTTCTAATAGTTTCATCTGCTTCACGATTCTGTTCCATAGCTATTTCGGCTGCTTTGCGTAAATCTGTCTTCAATGCTGTACTAAGCAACTGATCAACAGAGCACACCCCAGAAGTAAAAAAAAAAACATGCGCAATGAAATCATGCCAAAAAACAGAGTATTACAAAACAACTATCAAGAACCATCAAAATAATTGGAAACATGATCTGTAATAGAATTCAATTATGTTTCAGAGTTGAAGTCACAAAATATTGTTTCAATTAAACCTTTCGAATCATGAACATCAACCATATTCTGTTTCCTAACTTTACATCTATTTTTCATCATTTTTCGTATTTTAGATTGTAAAAGTTGTTTCTTATCTCACTGTAAAATTAAAGGAAGCTTCTTAATCAACATAAAGTGGTGTAAAATAAACTTCAAATATCGTTTTACAACATGTAATCATGCTGAATTTTAGTGATAACCATATATTCTTGGTAATGCAACCTAGCAAATAAGCTCAAGCTAGAAATAACAGCTCCCGGATAGCTCAATTTTTTCTCAATTAAGCAAGCCGTTCGATTCGATTCCCATGGAAACTCAAACGGCATGACAAACATTGCTGGAAACACTTCGTCAGAGATCCTTGCGAATGTCAGAAGTACCGATCAGGGTCAGGCCCCTCAGAGGGTTGAGTTTACATTTATAAGCTTCTACTTTTAAATTAAGAAGCACTGTATTTTTGCCTCGTATGTAAAATGGCGAGAGACAGCCTTCTCGCGTTTATTTTTTTAAGAAATATTGCTAACAAAGGGATATCATTATAATTAATACATATCCACGGCTGGCAGGGTTCAGGTGAAAGGATCCTAAGATCAAATAGCAAAATTTGTTGATTCCAAAGTTGCTATCCTGACTTTACAACTGGAAATAAAATAAGCTGTGTTTCGGAGAGATCTAAGACAGCTGCTGAAGGAAGCTAGAAAAGTATTTCTTCAAAGATTCAATTTGGCATTTCAATATATGGCAGCAGGCTTCCCAAATCAAAGCATCTAAATATGTCAAAGCTTCTTGGACCAGCCTAGCCTTCCGATGCCCATGTCACTGGTCAGCGGTTGGATTTAGGAGAAACAATGAGGTATTTCTTTTCTATTCTATAAGAAGACTGGAAGTCGATTGTTAGATTGATTTTGGCCGAATTTAAAATGAAAGATGTGTTTTTGAATTTTTATCAGGCTGAATAGTCTAAAAATAATTTTAGAGCTCATTGTAAAAAAAAACTATGGCACAACAGCTTCTACCATACGGCCACATTTTTATTGGGCCATATTTTTGCCATACGGCGATTTATATTGGGGGAGAGGAGGCACATAAATGTTGACTTTCATTCTTATGTTCTGTAAGTTAAAGGTATAAGAAGAGAGGCAATCTTAACGCTGATCAGTTCCTGCGAACTTCAGCACTGGACTAGACATGGCTATAGGCATTATTATACAATAATAATTATTATACATATGTTACAGCATTATGATACAAAATGTTACACATATTATTGAGCGACAAATATCTGGAGTGGATAAAAAAGATAATAACTGATAGATATTCTTGAATTTTTCATATGTGTTTGTATCGAGGTATTTGCAGTTGTTTCTATACAAAAATATGAACCATTCATTACTTATTGTCTCTCCCTCTCTAAAAATGAATATCACAAAATTTGTTAAATTGTATCAACCAAATATGTTAGTAATTTGCCAAAACCGATCCCCAGAAAATTACAATTTCAATAATTACATCTAGCTTGCAATAAACTGCTATCCACAACAATTTAAATTTAATAAAAAAAAAAATCGCCAATTTTTTTTTCTTTTTTTTTTTAAAGAAAAAACTCATACCATGTTAAGGACAAAAAACTATTGAAATAAATTTTTCCAAGTTTATACCTGAACCACATTGGATCTCCTTTGATCAATCGCTTCATCACTTAATTCTGTTGAAGATTCTGAACTTTCTTCGTCCAATAATAAATCAACTTCTTCTTCAACATCTTCAAACATATAGTAGTCTCCCGATCTGATTGCTAGACAAAATTTACATTTATCACATTAATGAACTAGTTCATTTCAGTCAAATAACTATGAAGTATTTATATTGGAAAAATAATATTTAGTACACAAACTTTTTTTTAAAGAAATATTAATAAAAAAGAAAAACTTAATGACAAATTTTAGTATTTCAAAAATTCTAATTTCTAAAGTATAGCATTAAAGCATTATTTATATACACATATATTAAAGCGTTGATAAAACATAAACCAAATTATTTCTGAAATTTAAATACATAATTTATTTATTAATGGAGTGGCAGATAATCTTAAATATTACAATCATACGATTTACTAAACAATTTTGATTTGTAAATAATCTTATAATAAACATCATTGCGGTCGCCTGACTAAATATATTAGAGTGGAAAAAAGACACGAACTTTTTTTTTTTAACAATTGAATGAATAAGCGAATTTGAGAGCAAATTTTGGAGATGGATGCTCATGCTCCGATGATACAAATAATCCACTTCGTCAAGGTTCTTGGCGTTTACCTGCCAGTATTCCAGCCAAAACAACATGAATTTTAACCTCTGAATGCTCAAAAATGCAATATAGGGGCCTGAATGCAGTGTAACATTGAATGCAGCTATTTACACAAATCATCATCCACACATGCACTCATTGAATCACACTTATACATTGTACATAATATTACAGGCCACTCAATCTAAGTACAAACATTGATACCTAAGGTAACTACAGAAGCTCTTCTGGGCCTTGGCAGAACAAAATTAAAGTTTAACAAGAAATGATGCCACAAAATTAATAATAGCAGTGAAAGCGACAAAAGAATTCCCTTTTTATTTCAGAATTTCACGAACTTATTTCAATATCTTTGAAAGTTACTCATGAAACTATATTTTAGAAACGTACTACTGCAGAAATATGTCCAAAATAAGTATGGGCTATTTTTACATATAAAATATCTTAGAAACACTACAAATAGTTTCCGAGTACACATATTACCACGATGTAAAGTCGAAAAGGGGTGAAATCATGTAGAGTACGGTGCTTATTTGCATTAAACGGAATATCACAAAAGTTATTTCTTTATGTGATGAAACACAGTATAGATTCGATATATGATAATGATCTTCTCCACCCTACAGCAATATTGTTTTATACCATAAAGTTACATACCATTGCTATATACCTATAGCAATATAGACGTATTGTTCGAGATAGTTAATTATTTTTATTAGCTAATTCTTTTTGAGGTAAAGATATATTTTTAGAGGAAATTCAGAAATACAAACTTGACAAAGTTTGTCTGACAGACATCACAAAAAATAATAATAAAACACGATTTTCTTTTAATGATATTCTCAAGGGCCTAAGTTTCTTCAGTTGGGGATTTATAGTAAATGCTGGTTCTATCAATGCAGTTGGTGGTTCCATATTTGGTATTAGAAATCCAAAGGGAATCTTAATATCCCAGCTTAGAGCTATTTCTCCTGGGGCTGCTATGAGTCTAAGATGGATTAGGTCTGTGTCTGGATTTTTTAATATATTCAGGCTAGTTTCTTTGAGGAAACAAGGGCTTTCGGTTAGCTTAGAGTTGGTCCCTCCCCACTGATGAATAAAAAAATTATAACTCACAGAGGTTTATAAAATTAATTTTCTAGAAACACATGTTTATTATAGTTCCATTCAGCATGACAGATTTTGATCGAAAACTTGGTCCAGCATCACCTTGGGAATTCCAAAATGGAATATAAAGTTTCAGTGGCTTTTTGATTTTGAGTTATTGGTTTACACACATTTATGCATATACACACAGCCATACGCATAACCATACTTAGCAGTCAAAGAGGGGAAACAAAACTTATCGTTCAAAAGTTTTCCATTTCCAGGAACACTAAAATATGTAATTCTAGGAATACTTAAATTGAAAAATCTCATTAGATCGCAGTAACAAAAAGAAATTATGGTCAGAGGGCGCAATTATTAATTGTTTTTATTAAAATTTGTTACGCTCAGTACCAGAAAGTACAAAATAAATACATATGTGAAGATCACAAAAAAGGCTTGGATATTTTTTTTTGGTATATTTTCAAATTTCAAATCAATAGGTTCATAACAGAAAAAGTAGCACTAACTAACGCACAACTTTTCTTCAAATTTTCGGAAAAATTGTGGCTTTTCAAATAAATAAAAAAATTAATTTTTCGAATTATAATTTCAAAAAGAAAAATGCTTAAATAGTAATTTAAAGGTAAAGATTTTACGAAGTTTTCTTTGAATACGTGGATGGGCCCGCAATGCAGGATAAAATCTGATATTTTATCTGTCGTAACATGCATATTAATAGTTTTCCTGACCGGTTGGTTGAACCAATAAGTGTGAGTGCAACAGAAACATTAAACTGAAGTGAACTCTCTACACGAACTTGGTGAATTTGCCCTGACGATAGATGAAAATCCGAAACCGTCCAGGAAAACTATAAATATGCATGCTATGACGGATAAAATACCAAACGTTTTCTTTGATTATTTTCTAAGAAATTCTATATGGCATTAGAACATGGTTTTTAAAACTTGACAATATATCTACCAAGAGTCAACCGCAATGATGTAGTTGAGTAGAAAACGTCATCAAAAAAGAAGAAAGAAGAAAAAGAAAAAAGAAAAAGAAAAGTTATCTGCAATTTCTTTCCTATTTTCCTGTGACAGAACGAAAGGAAGCTTAATAAAATTAAAAAGAACAAAAAAAATACATAAAATAAAAAGAGGTTAGACACATTTTATGTAAAGCATAAATATTATAATTTACATATGTACAAAATGTTACAAAGGTTAGAATATATAAAAAAAAATAAACACCAACCACCTTTTAGGATACAGTAATGAATTTCTTATGCAATAATTATTTATTATTCTAAAAATTTGAAAAAACTGTTTAATGACGTAAGTTTGTCATAAATTACTTGAATACTCTTCTTCTTAAAAAAAAAAAAGCATAAACAAAAACAAAATATATATATCGAATACAGACATCACAATTGCAAACAATTCCACAATAATCCAAAATGATGAAGGAAGTATTCTAATGATCTTGAATAATTACTTATTATGATCAATGACAACTTCTTACTTACAGTTTTCTAGAAAAGATTAAATACCATAATGGTAATATATTATTAGTTTATAAATATAAAAATACTTTATTCGTTTATTAAGAGTGAAAATCTATTTCGAAGTTGCAATTTTATTTAATTTTTTGTTTTATGGAAATTTCGGTGAGGAAAGGAATGAGTATATTTATGTCTCCTAAGCAAGTACGAATTAAAACTGTTTTAATTCGCATTTCGCAACATTTCTCATATCACCGGCCTTAATGATGAGCCCATAGAAAAAACAGAATAAGCCGCGCACCTATCTAGAATGTAGATTAACAATTTTTATATATCTGAAATGTGTTGGAATTTCAGTTGGAAATGATTGGGACACTTCCATTATTGGCTTTTATTCTAACTAAGTTAACTGAACAAACTCGCATTAACATCATTAAAGAATTAAAATAAAAAAATCAGTACATTCCTCTCGGCATTTATGAAATGAACATTTTTTTAATTAACCATTTACTTACTGAAGAAATCAAAAGCTAAAGGGAAAAACATTTGAAACCTATTTCGGTTTTAACCCTTGAAATATAAAATCCAACAGATATCTAAACAATTTTTTCTTAAATTTTTAGCTATTTCCCAAAAATCCATTTCACACAGACTTACACTCATACAAACAGAATTTAAACAAATGTTTTTTGGCTGTAAGTTATGAATCTATTGAAATGTAAAACCTAAATCTAGTATTATCATTTATTACACCTATAATTAATCCAAATTTAAAACCTCTTTGAATAAAATAGATTTCTAGGTTATAGATCGTCTATTACAAATATTCTTTTAATTTCTAAGAAAGAAAGGGGGAGGGTGTAATAAAAGAATCACTTCCTAATTTATCGATAAGTAGAAGAGAAGGCTATAAAGCTCCAGACAAATTTAGCAGAATGTTTGCATAAATGAACCAATTGCTGATTGCATAGAAAATCAAATTAAAAAGAACATCTCCAGAAGTTTGATATCTGCAATCTGTCAGTGTTCTTTCTTTCTACAGATAAGTGAACATTCAAAATTATTCCTGTCATTTTAATCACTATTTTTATCAAGAGAATGCTAGGTACAGTTTCTGAACGGAGAATTATACGAGACAGTTAAAATTTTTTTTTTTTTTGTGAAGCGGTTAAAAACATAAAAGTTACAGGTGGTGCAAAGATCATCAGACAGGGTGAATGATAAAGACGCTTCAAACGATGTTAAAAAATAAATAAGTAAATAAAAAACAAGACGCCAGAAGAGCCCAAAACCTTCAAATAAGTTTGTGTTTTTGTTTGTTATTTTGTTCAATGTGTACATTACCCTTGCATTTAGGAATGTGCCGAGTATGTGCAGAAAACTTGCCATCAGCTGTAACAGTTTCCAATAATCATTGAGAAGAAATTAGTAAAAATTAAATTTATTGAAATTTCTTAAAGAATCCGATTCCTGAAGCTTTGCTTCAGTTTATAATTTAAAAAAAAAAAAACCAACAAAAAGAAATAAAACAAAAGAAAATATTTCAAAAAATAAATACATAAAAAATAAAATAGAACTAACGCAAGATATCATAATTTGAGTGTTGCAAGCACTACTATAATGATTTAGAAAATAATATTCTGTATTGGGTCTGTTTGTTCGCCCCCAAACAATCATGTATTTTTCCAAAAGTCGAACTTTCAGTATAGGTACTAATATTTACTTCTAAATACCCAATTTCCAACTACTTTTCTTTTTTTACCAGTAGAATTCTAAATACCTGACAAAATATTCTCTATAAACAATACAAGAAAAATTGTAGAAGTTGTTGGCCGTTAGAAATGATCTGATGTATCTCTTAGTTGGCTGATCGGCCGGGGGGTACCATAAGAAAAACACTAAAAAAATTTTTTAAAGTGTTTTTTATTAATGGCCCGACGTTTCGACAAACATTGTTTGTCTTCTTCAGGGGCTATCTATAAAGAAAAAATATACATAAGAATCTAGCTAGCATTAACAGAACAAAAGCAAAAACAGAAAATATGGCAATAGAACAATAATAAAAAACTAACAAAAAAAAAACAAAAATGGTAATGGAACATAACTACCAAACAACAAAACATGTTCAACATACACATTAAAAAATTAAAAACCAGTGAACACATTGATCCTAACACCTACTACAAGCTCATCAATCACAACCCTACACCTCCACGAGCATACGGTCTACCAAAAATCCACAAACCTCTATGCCCTCTCCGTCCCATCATTTCCTCCATCAACAGTCCCTCCACAAAGCTCAGCAAGTTCATTCTCCCAGCGCTTCAATCCTACAGTTCTAAAAATCCCTACGATGTTAAAAACTCTTTTCACTTCATCGAGAAAATCAAATCCACTAGAATTCCGCCCCATTACACCATGATCTCGCTCGATGTTTCCTCCCTATTTACCAACATCCCACTAGACACAGTCATCACATTAGTTTCTAACAACTGGGCATTAATAGAACCGCACACCACTATTCCTTTTGATCTCTTCATCGAAACACTAAATCTTTGCTGCAAATCAGGATACTTTGTTTTCCAGAACCGCTTTTATCTTCAAAAAGATGGTTTGGCCATGGGCAATTGCCTAGCTCCTGCCCTGGCCAATATCATCATGAACGACCTTCTGGACACTGTCCTCCCTATCCTTGACAACTCAGTTTCACATATATTTAAATATGTGGACGATTTATTCCTCATCGTCAACCCCAACGACATTTGCCTAATCTTACACCATTTTAACACTTACCACAGCAGGCTCCAATTTACAATCGAAAGAGAACAAAACAACAGCCTCCCCTTCCTCGACACGATCATAATCCGGAATCCAGACAACACTTTAACTTATAACTGGTACACGAAACCGACTTACTCAGGACGACTTCTTCACTACTTATCTGACCACCCTTTCCACCAAAAAGTCAACACTGCAAAAAACTTAGTGAACCGTGCCCTTTCACTCTCCCATCCCACCTTCCACAATGAAAACATCAAAAAATCGAGAAAAATCCTGTCCTCCAATGGTTACCCTTCACACATCATAAACAATATAATCAAAAAAGCATTGACACCAACATTACACACACCACACACGAGTAATCCCATCAACATCACGAATGTACCTATCCACAGATCTCTTACACACATCCACTCTCTCTCCCAAAAAATAAACAAATCCCTCAAAAAGCATATCCCCAATCTCATCACAGGCTTCACTACCACTAATAAACTTTCCAAACTATATACCAAACTAAAAGACCCTATCCCTAAACTCAACAAAACCCAGACGATATACAACATCAAATGCTCTACACCACTTTGCAATGCCACGTATGTAGGAGAGAGCTCACAATACTTACAAAAAAGACTAAAACAACACAAATATGACATCACCTCCAAAAAAATAGACAGCACAGCACTTTCCAAACATGCATTATCCCTAAATCATTCCTTTGACCTGCAAAACCCATCCATTTTAACAACTCAACCTAATCACACAAAACGCCTCCTAGCAGAATCAGTACATATCCACCTACAACCCAATCCCATAAACCACAAAACAGACAAAGAAGTCATCTCACCACTCTACAACAACATCCTCCACTCCATTAAGTAGACATATTTCCATCCACCCAGCCCTTAGCGCCTTCACCCTACATATTTTCCCCTGCTAATTGCCCTTTTCCTCCTATTTATCAAACTATTCCCATTAATCCGATCCATATTCTAATTAACTTAAAATCCTTATTTATTAAAAAAATTAATTAAAAATTACATACATATATATATATATATAATAAAAATATACTTGTTTATTATATTTGTCCTGCTTCTTAGCCCTTTCACTCCAACAATACCTAACGGTACTTCACCCCCCCATCACTACTTTCACCGGTTTTCCTTTCTCAACCTTTCACTGGTAGTACACTCATAGACCACAGTCATAATTGAACATGTAGTAATTAACAGAGCATACAAAATTTCCCGATTCTAAGGTCTGTAATATTTCCATAACTTTTCTATACTAGTATCTGTATTTACCTTTGTAATTTGTTTTTTTTAATTTTCCATTACCATTTTTGTTTTTTTTTGTTTGTTTTTTATTATTGTTCTATTGCCATATTTTCTGTTTTTGCTTTTGTTCTGTTAATGCTAGCTAGATTCTGATGTATATTTTTTCTTTATAGATAGCCCCTGAAGAAGACAAACAATGTTTGTCGAAACGTCGGGCCATTAATAAAAAACACTTTAAAAAAATTTTTTAGTGTTTTTCTTATGGTACCCCTCGGCCGATCAGCCAACTAAGAGATACATCAAATACAAGAAAAAGAACATGAAGCTCACTGACCAATAAACAAAAAAAGAAAAGAAAAGAGACTCTTTATAGCAATATCACACAATAGACAATTACTCCAACACAATGTATAAAAAAATAAAAAATAAATAAAGGAAAATAAAAGCAGTCAGATAGGAGCAAAATAGTAAAAAAAATTAACAAGAAAAGGTGTTTTTTTGAAATGATTTCTTCCAATAAAAGTTACTTATTTCAAGAGATTCAGTGAATTTCATCATCTTCTTCCAGCTTAATGTAATGTATAAGAATACTCCTATAACTCAGTATTACTACTATATAAATAGTACATGTAAAAATATCATGAATGGTATGTAAAAAATACAATCTGTAACTAATCTAAGCACGGAGAACAGAAGCTCATCAGTTTATATACATATTTACATGTAATTGATAATTTAAACTTATATATTGTGCAAAGAAGCAAGCGGACAAGTGACTTTTTGAGAATTATAACAATATGAATACAGTACAAGTATGGTGCGACTTGGGTGAAGTATTAGACACGATGGATTGCCTCGGTGTTGCCAACGGTCCGAGCCAAGGTGGTCCGATTGAACTTCGATTTCCTCGATGGCTGCCATGCCTCATCACAACAGCTCCATAAGGCGGCGGTGAGAACACGGGGAAAGAATCATCCAACGAAGGTGCTCTATGTAGTTCGGACGCAGGTGGTGAGCCGAACGACATCCTCTGCGGTTCAAGGTAGCCGTCAAGTGAACGTGATAGTATGGCCGACGTGGGTGTTGGTGCCTGTAGCAGTGATCCACCCAAGCGGGGAACATCATCTTCCACGGGAGTGTGAAATCCCTGAGGTGAAGCAGGTGACGAGATACTTGGTGTTGAGTCGTGGGCCAATGGAGCACCATCCTCTGCTCAATAATTAACCAACCCAACACACACACACATACTAACACACCACACATATTATCGGAGCCACACAACATGCCTAATAAATACTTCTCAGCAGTATTAGGAAAAATAATTATGTTAGATGCCCCCAAAAAAACAAACATTTCATCACTTCCCAAAGTTAGTAATAGAAAAAAAAAGGAATGATTCAATGAAACTTGGAGACATAATGAAGAATTTAGTGATCACAAACTGAGCTGCTGACAAACTGTGAAGACACCAAAGCATGCGTTCTACTCCGTCCATTTAGTCAAAACCTTTTCCAAAAATTCAGTATCGCTACTTTATATTTATTTATATAATAAAAGATATTTTTGTATTAATTAATTATATGAACGTTTTATTTTCTCATTTATTTTTAAAATGTATTATTTATTTATTTATTTATTTATTAATCAATAATAGACATGGCAGAGCAACCTGACACCATGAACGTAATTATGTAGAACAACCCTCAGGCACCAATCTGGTGGTAAGTATAATCTCATTTAACGCGGCCAATCTCAAAAACCTCTGAAGAACAAAAGAATTCATTAAAATGTATTTTCTATTCAAATAGATTGATTTCTTTTTCTACTATATGACTATTTATAATAATTCCTTATGAGGAATGGAAATTATTAACGATTCTCTCTTCAAATTATATTTAATTCAGTTATAAAAAGAAAAGATGGACTTTTAAAAAATATTCAAATGAAAATAATTATTGATAATTTATTAACAAATTTCCTAATAATATTCTTTTATAAGAAAATAAAAAGACAATTAAAAGCTGATATTTCTGAGATCATCAGTGATATACGAAGATGATTTTTATTTGTTTCAAATTTGTCTCCAGGTTTCAATTTATTACATATACTTTCAGAAAATCTAAGCAATTTCTTCTGTGATAAATTGTATCTAAATTTTGTGGCATTAAATGTGAGAAAATAACAGGGTACCCAAAAATTTGTGAATGTCCAAAAATTACTTCAGCAAAGCAAATAGTGTATTTAACTCCTGAGGGAACAGCTGTAAAAAAACAACTAACTACCCTCGTTGAAATAAAATTTTATTTCAGGCTCATTTGTTAAATTATTTGAGTCCTACTATACTTTCAAAAAATATATTATAAATTTGTTTTTACGACTAAATGAACTTAAAAACGCACTTGACTTCCAAACGTGATCTACGATTTTTTTTTTTTTTTGTAAATAAGATCAGTAAGTTGGTTATAAATGGGAGACGACTAATTGGTTTGACAATGGAAATAATTATTAATTTCGTATAGTATTATAAAATAGTGAAAAATGAGTATGATATCAATAAAAAAAAAATCATTACCAAGAAAAGTAATGTAAATATTTCACTTTTGTCTTTAAAGAGGCCCAATGAGAGGCCCAAATATGCAGGTATCATGATTCAAACGCAGTAAAACGAATGTAAATTGTAGAAATACTCTTAATTTCTTTAATGACTGAGTCATTTAATATTAAATCTTGAATTATATAAGAGATTCTTAATTCAAACTTCTAGTGATATGAATTATTAGCCAACTTTCTCATATTTAAATTTAACAGAGTAACCGTCCTATTAATTTTGTTTTGAAAAATAACAAGAATTATTATAAAATATTTTTTAGTTATAATCTTACCAACAAAATGGCTTGTCGGTTCTTGAAAATTAGGACCCTGAATTCTTTTCTGTGAAGCTTTAATTCTATCCATTTTGTTTTTAATTTTTTCAAGTATTCTCTTTTCAGATTCTTGTTGTTCCATAATTTGCCGACGTGCTAGGTCCTCAATAAGTTCAGCTCCTCTGTAAACAATCGTGTGAGAACAATAATTTTGAATAGAGTGGTTCAAATAAAATTTTGCAATTGGAGTTTAGAGTGTGTATAAATTAAAAACAAAAAATATACTAACCTTGAAGCAAGAACAGTCATTGCCTTAGTTTCATCAACAATATGAAAGAAATAATAACTATTGAAGAGTCTTCTTTGCAAGATGAGGAATATAAAGCAACAGCCATCCCAAGCTAGGCCCACTTCTCCTCGTGGCACTGTGCAATCTACTGGATCTAGATCGTTTCATTATTTTTTGATTTTTTAAATTTAAGGCGCTCAACATATATGGTCACTAGGGGCTCGGAGCCTTCTCAGTGTACTGCCGGCCTCCGGACAGTGTTCACTCGTTACATACAACACTTTCCATCATTGGACAATGAGCTGTAGAGGCTCCTGGGAAGAGAAAATCTAAGGGCAGCACAGCTGGTCTCGAACTCGGAACATCCGTATTGCTAATCCAGCGTGCTCCCACTGAGCTAATCCCTTCCCTATTTATTATTATCAATATTATTATTATATTATCTTTATTATTTCAAACAGTGGGTTAATCCAGCTTGGTAAGATAATGTGCAATGTCAAGAAACTTGGGAACTCATTACTGCACTGCATTTGGCAAAGGCTTAACAATTTCACACAAACGAGCATGCCTAGTATTACAAACTAGGCACAAACATCGTGAGAAAGAGCTTGCCGAGAGAACTACAAGATCCAAGGCGATCTACTCTTAGTGACACATAATTCATTTGCGCGAGACAGGTAATTTCTTCACAAGGGAGCATGTTGCGGTCAAGTGGAGTGGCAGTGTCTAGAATGGTCGCTTTTCCCCTTTTATTTTCCAGATATGTTAAGTACAAGCCCTGATTTGCATTTCAGTAAAGGTCCTCCCTAAGTTATTTACTACTTAAATAATGTATACTATGTTGCACCAACTTTTTTTTTTTTTTGGTAGAGGGACCAATTGCACCACTGCGACCTCCGCGGTCTATTGTACCATGCCCCTTGGATGCCGCTCGCTGGCCAACCGCACCCCCTAAGGTGCTGCAGGCGAGCATCCCGCCTACACAGGCTCTTCTCTGAGTGATAGCCTCGCATTCCATAAGGAGATGTATCGGAGTTTCCTCCGCCTGCCCCCCGGAGTATCTGCAGCTGTTATAACTCTCCAAACCCAGCATCCGCCATGTGTTCTCCGAGTCTACAGTGCCTGTAAGCGGAGCTTGTTCTTACTAAGATCAGCACACATTAACATTATATACAAAAAATCCCGCTCTACCAGCCCTGATTTTGCCAAATGATATACTATTTTGGCCACATCATTGAGTCACATCAGGAACGTCAACCATCCATTGTGGCTGGACTTTTAGGCTGCCGGCAAAGCAGATGGTGGTACACAATAGAGATGTCGTGGAATAAGTGTACTGATATGGGATATTACGTCTTAGATGGAGACGACTAATCCTTCGGCAAGGTCACCGGTGGTTAGAACACGGCCACGCCACAACAATAGTAGTAATCATAATTATTATCATTGTATTATCTATTAGTTACTATTAAGGATAATACAATTACAAAATTTTCCTGTTTTGAGTACTAACCAAAAGAGTCTTTATATATAGGTGAAAATTTTTTTATACAAGCAATTCCAAGTATTTGTACGGCCCAGCAAGCGTGTACTTGCATTTCTTTTATATAAATACATCCTAAAATTTGTAATAGTGCTTTTATTAATATGACGGAAACGTTATAACCAATCAAGAAATTCCACCTGTAAAATTTTATAGATTAAAATATATGTAAAACAAAATTATAAACATAATTAGATCAAATCACTTTCTTTTAAAAATATTACCATTTTAATATTGATCGAATTGGACGTAGATAAAAGTCATTTCCTTGCCAAAGAAATATGAAAGCACCAATTAAATATCCCAAAGAAAACACGTTAACCCTGTTAGTTCCAGCAAGGAATACAATGGCTAATGTTACCCATATAAAACCTGTGAGGACTACTCTTTTAACTACATCCAGCCATGACCTATAAACAAATTAAAATTAATTAAACAGGATATATTAACTCCTGGCCCAAGAAGACCTTCATTTTTGAGCGAACTTGTGCTTGGCATGTGCTGAGATTTTTTTTCCACGTGCCGATTTTTTTTTTTAAATGTTTTTCTAAATAGCGGGCTTATAATTTTTACAAAACTGAGTCAACTCTCTTAGAATTCAAGATCACTCAAACTGATAAAACTAAAAGTAGGGAACCTTAGCCACTCGGTGGTTTTCACAATCTTTTCATCGTTTATATATAAAAAAAAATAAGTAATAAGAAAATAAGGTAATTTACCAAGCTAATGTATTGAATTAATAAAGTTTAGCAAACCCATCTTCATTAGTAGGCGAATTGTGAAGGGTGTCTTATGCGGCTCTATTCACCTAATATAGTCAATCAACTCTATCTATTTACCTCCATGGATGTGGTCTGGCTATTCGTATAGAATCCTAGTTCTTACGTTCAAATGATAATCTTCATCCTCTCACCCTCTGCTAGGGCGATATTGCGGGAGGAGAGATACACCAGTATTATTTCTGGAGGGGACCGTTAGGCTGAAACTGAACCCTCTTGGAAAGATGCTAAAGATTGATAACTCTCTATTGCAGGGGTGTGCCGCCTTAAGAAACATGGGTCTGCGGTAAATCCCTATGTGACAAACAATTTTACAGTTTGGTGCTAAATTTTTGTACTGCTCTTGAATGGACGATAAACCTGATATCAATTGTGTACTAATTATCTAGTGCATACCTCAAATTGAGACAAGACTGATGAGAAAGTAGATTTCGGGGATCAACAATAGGCACAGGTGATCTGAATGTACCACTAGGACACGACCACTGGACCAGATCTGAAGTTAGAGAGTACCATATTTTTCAGAAGTTGACAACTAATTGTGATGGTGGTTGATTGGAGTGTGTGAACTGAATTTGCTCTGTGCAAGTCTGGTTATGGGGTCAAGGGGTTTCTCCAGTTTAGTAGGGAGGCCCCAGGGTGAATAGCAGGCTTCACCTCCTATTCATCAGGACCGTCCGAGCGCAGCATTTAGTATTACTGCAACCTTCTCGAGCTGAACCTGTTTGTTACAAAACTCGGCGGATCTAGATCTGGACATCGATAGAAGTCTCCGGCGGAATAGGTGTACCCGTCGGTCATCCGAGGCGATGTCTCTGGGAGCAGCCTCGGAGATGCACCTCCCACAAAACAGGGTGTTATGCGTACCGTGCCCATGGAGGTTGCAGCCGGAGGGTAATGCAGGCTGTATTATAACGGTGCCTCCCTGAAACCGGGCCAAATCAGGAAGTAACAAATGGCCTTGCTGTGTCATGGGGGGCTCTGGCACAGTCGACTCAAGAATTCCCTAGCTACTCGTGGGACCAGCCATGGAAGATGTAAAAGAAAAATTAAAAAAGAAGAAAAGGAGGAACGGGCGGGCAGGTACTGCCGCACTAGTCCAGAACACAAGAAAGCTAGCTCCTAGTGAGATGGGTACTCGGGTAACACCCAGTATAAGCGGGATGAGCATTGCTCATCAAGTTGTGCAGGCACAAACAGAGAAGCGAAAAGCTACCGCTGATGTGCATGCTGAGCACCAGAGCACTCAGGAGCAAGCTCCCAGGGGGAATGAAGGAATTGCTGGGCCTAGGACCACCAGAACGAGCTGTGCTTGTAAGGCGGACCAGTCCCAGATGGGTAAGAAGGACGAGAAAGGGAGCGAGAAGGCTCCCACTTATCCTCCTGGTGCAGGTAGGAAAAAGCGCCCTAGGGGAAAGAAGAGGACGCTGCCGCCGCCAGCTCCGGGACAACCGGGAGCAATAGACGATCACTTAAGGAGAGGTCTTAGCGGGACGGGCGTTAGGTGGTATCTACGCTCGCTTTCAAAGGGCATGAACCCTCAGAAGGCCAGAGCGGAGGCAGAAAAGCACAGGGTGCAAGAGGAGGGCAGTAGCCGACCTCAGCATGCCCAAGGTAAGCGGGAGAGGTAAACTACACCTCCCGAGAAGAGGGATATTAAGAGAAGGAAGGTGGCACTCTCTGATCCAGTGGATCTTGCCGGGCCCTCCTCGGCTGGGCGCCCTAACCCTCGCCAGATACGCTGGTGCGGTGCAGGTGGTAAGGTTGGATGTGATGCCGAGGGGCTTTCGGAGAGGGTAGTACTGCTGTAGAGCTGTCAGCACTAAAAGAAGCTTTAGTAGAGGAAATATCCCTCGGGTGGCAGCATAAGCTCCAATTTGAGGGTATTCATTTCCGTCCAGGTATGTTATGGCTGGACTGTACAAATCAGCAGACTGCGCACTGAATGCTTCAAAAGGCACCTGGATGGGGGAGGAACTAGAGGTGTGCTCAGGAGAAGACATCCCGAGGATGCACACCATGACGACGTTCTTCCCACGTAGTATAGGAAAGGGCATTGAGAAGATCTTTACCATAGACAGTGCCCAGAATGAAGGACTGAACACAAAGGCGTCGAAGGTCCTTAGCTGCAAGGAGGAGAATTCAGGCCTCGTTGTGACTGCCGGTATCGACAGTCAATCGTACGATGTGCTGAAGAGGGAGGGGTACCATATCAGGTATCGCTTCGGTAAACTCCCCGTTAGAGGACTTAAGAAGTCTGAGGGTGAGACGGGCACCAAGGAGCATCAAGCTCCTTTGACCCCCACCCCAGAAGAAGCGACACCGCGGGAGGATCGACCCCCGAAGGAGGCTTATGAGGCCCGGCGAAAGGAGAGCCTGGGTTGTGGATTTCTCGTCTCGCAGGGTGAGCCTTTCAAAGGAGGAAGAAGAGGAGGAGGTGAAGATGTTGGAGGAGGAGGGGAATTCTCCCCACCCCTCCATGAACAGTACGCCTCGGGACCAAGCACCGGGGTAGCCCAGGTGAACTTACACCATGCTAAGGGGACATCCGCCAAGAGCAGAAGTGCCACTCCTCATTGGGTGTGATGCTAACGCCCATAATAAAGTATGGGGCAGCAAGAACGACAACAGGAGAGGTGAGTACCTCTTAGAAGTTATCCTTCAATTTAATCTAGATATTTTTAATGTGGGGCATCAACCACCTTCGTGACTAGGGAGGGAAGTTCTTGATCTCACCAGGAGTGGATTGGTACAAGTCACCAGGAGTGGATTGGTTCTTTCCTGCCCTTCTGCAGAGGGGCATGGCGAAGATACTTCCACACCTGGTTCGGGTAACTCGAAGTAGTCTGGCACTCGGGTATATACCGAGGCCATGGAGGAAGGCGAGGGTGGTGTTCAGCCCGAAGACCGGGAATAGGGACTCCACCTTACCTAAATCCTTCTGGCCTATCTGGGCAGATACTAGAGGGGCGGAACGTCTTTTCTTCTTAAGGCAATGGAGAAGGTCTTGGTTAACTATATAAGGACAGAGATCCTGGAGAGCTTGCCTTCGCACCCGCGACAGCATGCATACCGAGCGGACACCGCTATGTATGAGCTGACGAGCGTGATCCAGGAATCTCTAGATGTTAAAGAAACGGCCATTTGCGTCTTTCTTAACATAGAGGGTGCCCTTGACCACACCTTCCATGAGGCTGTCAGTAGGGCCCTAATCAAACGGGGAATGGACGGCACCATGGCGAGGTGGATGAATGAGATGTTGTCCACACGAACAGTGTAGACAATGGTGGGACAACGAACCATTAGAGTCAGTACGACTAGAGGCTGTCCCCAAGGGGAGGTGGGGAGTGGTTGAAAGAAGTTGGGATCATTGGTAGTATGGATGTCGGAAAGGTAGGTGCGTGGATGACTGCTGATGGAGGTTGGGAAGAGAGTGAATGAGTCTAGATCTAAGTATGTTTTTGGTATATTTTTTTATATTAAAGGGGCTTTTGATCACCTGTGGTGGCCTCATCTGAAAGTCAGGATGATAGAGTTGGGGGTTCCGAAGGTAGTGTACGAGGTTGTGGCGGATTTCCTTGCTGCAAGATCGGTAGTATTGAGGGGCAAGACTAGTATGGTCAGGGAAAGTATAGAGAGAGGGTATCCGCAGGGGTCGGTCTTAGGACCATACCTGTGATGTCTGGTTTTTGACGAACTGCTGGGAAGCTTAGAGCTAGAGGTTTGGTTGGGTTTGCCTTTATGGATGATCTGTGTGTCTTGGTTGAAGGAGGATAGAGATTGGAATTGGAAAGGAGAGCGTCAGTGGGTTGTACGTTTGTGCATGAGTGGTGTGCAAGGAGGAAATTGAGTGTGAGTGAGGAGAAAACGGCTGGAATGATGCTGAAAGGACGGTCGCACGCGGAGAGGCCCTCGGGTTGAAATGAGTGGGGTTCGAGTTAGGGTCGTGAGTGAGTATAAGTACTTGGGGGTATGGTTGAGTACAGGATTGAAAGTGGGACTGCATATAGACAGAATGTGTGAGAGTGTAGAAAGAAAGTGGGAAAAGTTGAGAAGATTGGCTGGAAAGGATGGAGGGTATGGATTTAGGGAGATGAGAACTGTATATAACAGTGTGATTGAGTCTGTGAGGTGTTTTGGGGCGAGTTTTGTCTGGCCTAGGTTGATGAGTAGGGATAAGAGACGGTTGGAAAGGTGCCAACGCCGAGTGCTGTTGACCTTGGTCCAAGAGTAAGCCTGTTCCGACGGCCGCCTTGCCGGTTGTAGCAGGGGTGTTGCCGGTGCTCCTTAAGATGGAGGAGGCGTGTTTGGGTTACCTTGTTAGGAAGGGTATTAGTATAGATAGGGGGAAGGGAAGTCGATCGGGATGAGATGGAGATGGAAGGATTGCAGGAGATGAAGAACAGGGTACTGAGGGAGTTACTGGATAGATGGCAAGAAGAATGGGGGAGAAGCGCAAGGGGGAGGCCAGTGGCGGAATTCATCCCGGATATCCGAAAGAGGATGGGAGAAGGGGGTTGGGGCTGGATCATTATGTGATGCAGGTGCTGACGGAGCACGGTGCTGGGTGGGCATATTTGGATCGGTTTGGGAGGGGAGTTGGGAGGGAATGTGTTTGTGGGGTGGAGGACTCTATTCGACATAAGGTGTTTCAGGTGTTCGGGGGGATAGGGAAGGTTTATGGTTAGAAGGGAAATGAGCAGATGTGGGGTTAAATATAAGGGAATGTGCGACCAAGGAGGCGTGGCCCTTCTTGGTCAAGTTGGCGAGGGATCAGTTGATCCTGTACGGGGTATATTAGGACGGGAAGCGTAGGGTTTAGAGTAGAGTCAGGGTAGAGTTTAGGGTCTGAGCAGACTATAGTTAGTTACGATGTCATAAGCTTATTTCCAAACGTCCCGGTATAGAAGGCGTATACCCGGTATTTACTTGTGTAAACTAAGTTTGCTCTGTGCAAGTCTGTGTTGTCACACTGTCTGAAAAACGCATCCTGAAGATGGGCGAACGCCCGAAACCGGTCGATGACCACAAAACGAAGCAGGCTATCACGGAAAAGGTCTCTGATGTTGACAACTAATGTTTATTAAAATAAACCGCATGGTTATAATAATTTCTTCGGATAGTGAGATAGAAATAAAACCGAACTTTAGACTCTGAAAAACTGTTACATTAAGTTCTACTGAATAATGGGCGAATAATACTGATAAAGGGCAGAAACTTTTTTTTTAATCTTTCATCACATAATTTCCTATAAGTCACTGTTATGCCAGTTTTTAGTTGTTTTTAAATATTCAAATCCTATACATTTAGAAAATTTAATATATATTTTACATTGATGAAATCTTACCTTGTAAAAGAAATAAAATCTGGTGTGGGATTTGAAAAGTTAGGTTCTTCAAACTGGTGAATAATGCTCTTATTTGTTCCACCAGGGTAATCCATATTTCTATGCCGTTTTTCTATCCTAAATACTACTCGTTGTCGGCATACTAATAACAATACTATAAAATCACCTATATAGAACAAGAAATTAAAAAGTGTTAATATTATTTATTAAAGGATGATTGTAAATAGTTTACTTTTAGTAAGTTTAACATTATTATTAAATTATTATTGATTTCGCCGAAATTGTACAACTTGTTAATTTGTATGATACAAGCAATTATTATATAGATAATTACATCATGGTATATAATGGTATTATTTATAAAGTTAATTTTTATATACATATCCAACTATAAGCTCCCTAATATACTGTCTTTTCATAGATTTTTCTGTCCAGATAATTATAATTATTTTGCACCTACCGTTGATAATATGATATAGAGTCTAGTAAACTTAGTTTTTTCTCTGACATTTCTGTAAATTCGGACAATTAAATTTTGATTATACTTGGTCAGTGAATTGTTTGATATTTAGTCTTATATTAAATCTTTATTAGACATAAAAGATCTTGATTTATTATTGCTGATAAATAAATTGGTTTTCAAATTACTTTATTTTTTTGCTATATAAATAGATATAAGATAACTCTATTATATTGTCGGTTGTTTGTTATTGAACTTGTAAATAAATAAATACTAACATAAAAGCTTATAGGCAGGCGGTGGGCGTTGAGCATCTGGGAAGAACATCCATTCTTGCATTCTTTCAAGAGTTTCGGACTGGTCCCAGGGATAAACTAAACCATAGAATCAAACATGAGGCAGCAATCAGTGTATTTTTCCAATAAATAGAAATTTATGGACTCATGTTTTTCTATATTTAACATGACAAGCGATTAAATTAATTTAGTTACCAAAGCATATAGATGGTGGAAAGCCAACGGCTAAAGCATACTGGAAAGGTATTGTAACTACAATGAAAAGTGTAAAAAATGGCCATATGCTTGACAGCACTCTTCTGTTTGGGGTTATTAATAGACAAAGCCATAATGCATATAGTACTGCATAAAAATCCATTCTAAGGCCAATTAGAGATACTATAGCAATTAAACAAATCTGAAATTCACAAGAATTATCAAAAAATTTATTAATACATTTTAATAAAAATAACAAAAAATTCATCAGAAACACAATAATTAATACCTCAACTCCAAATCTGTAGAAACCATAATTGAAAAGATATTTTACACAACTCCTGAGATCTGTATCCACATCTCTATAATTTATTCTCGGAAACATTATAAATGGCCTACTTAACTGACGTCCTCTCAAATGACGTTGATATTTTTGACGTCTAATAATTACTGAATGAAAAGTTATCGCCAGAATCACAACTAGAAAAGAAAAAAAGAATAACAAGTTCTCGTATGAAACGCTTACATAACGTTTTCTCGACTACAATAATTGTAAACGACAGTATCTTTAAACTTTGAAATTTATTATTATACATTAATTGTTCTTAATATTGTGTGGGTGTTCTTAATGCTGTAGCTCCATCACAATAACTTTATATACTTAAGAAAATCATTTAACCTGGGAGTTCAAATAAAATGTATGTCAGTGAACTAAGTTTAAAGAAATTGCGTGGGAGAAAATTGTGAATAACTGGAAAAAAGCAGACAATAAAGTAAAACTTTCAATTAATGATTTTTTATCAAAATCTTGTTCATGTCGGATCCTCTGAGATACCCAGTCAAAAAATAAGCATGGATTTCCTGGAGTTTTCGTTATTCTTATCACCCACCTGAATCAGAATAGAATTGCTAATAGATTTTCAGATTATTAGGAAAACCAAAAATAGACTTCCGGCTGCCGGATTCTGACTGAAAACTTTATGGCGAATCCGATGGAAGTTTTAAAAGTTTGAGCTTCTTGGAGTTTTTATTTTTTGCGATATCTAACTCAAACAGATTATTCTTATTCGATATAAAACTTTTTTTTTGTTCATTTTCAGTGACCTCAAAACATATATTTTCGGTGAAAACCCAATTTTGAAAAATTTGAATGAGTGCGTTACTTGCTCTCAGAGCGGTAAGAGAGAGAAAAAAAAGGAATTTCCGATAAAGGATTCTGACCGCATACCCATAAACTACATATGGACAAATCTGTCCTTTCTTGTCATGGACAAGTCTGTATGGACAAATCTGTAATCTGTCCTTTCTTGTCAGTGCTATTTCACAGAAGCACACGGATGATGCAGTGTTATTTTACACTGTTATAAATAAATAACCAGAATAATAAGATAGATAGATAGTTATTTTAAAGTGAATTTAAGATTACGGTTTAAGATTAGACCCTCACGTGTTTGGATGTTTTCCATTTTAAGAAAAATATGCCCCCTTTAAATAACCCAAACACGTGTTCCTTTTTCCACTCAGGTATCACCACCCTACCCCTATTGACCTAGGGACTAAAGAGTTTAGTTTTTAAATACATTGAAAAGTCTACTCAGTGTGTAAACTGCGAGTCTGCGAGTGTGTAAATTGCTCTGTGCGAGTGTGTAAATTGCTCTGTGCGGAGCTTTTATCATACTGTGTGACAAGCGCATCCTGAGGATGGGTGAACGCCCGAAACCGGTCGATGACCACAAAAAGAAGCAGGCTATCACGGAAAATGTCTCTGATACATGTGGACAAATACTGCACGTTACTGATGGTTGTCGTCCATCTCAAAAAATCATTATTTCTCATCAGGAGACTAGATATGTATTTATGATAAAAGCTCAATTTCAAAATTTCAAAGCTGAGCTTCTTCAAGCCAACAAAGCAAAGTAAACAAGTTTTTTGAATATGAGGATGGATCCACAATGCTGGATAAAGTCTAGTATTTTATCTATCGTAGCTTGCATTTAGCCAAGTGTTTGAATCTGGTATTTCTCTTTTGCTTTCGTTTAATCAAAATCTTCAGGTTTATGGGCCCATACACCCTAGCATAGTGGAGGGGCTGCCCCCTTCAGGCGTCTATGCTCATCTTGGTGCTTCAGTGTTCGCTATAGGGAATAAAGCACACTTCCTGAGTCGATCTGTTGTTCTAATCCAGTCAGGTTGCACCTATCGTCGATTGTTTGGCCGACAATCGATTGTCGATTTCGATTAGTCGAAACTAATCTCCAGGGGGCACCACGTGGAGGCAACCGACTTCACCCCCCCCAAAGACGAGTTGAATGCAACGTGTGCGGCATCTGGAAGGTTGTTCCAAGCCTTCAACCAAAAATTCATTAGCAAAAGAGTGGTCTTTAAGCGAACGAAGCTAAGGATTTTTAATTCAATATACCTCCCAACCCCCATATGGATGTGAATCCTGGGCCCTTACGAAAAACTGCGAAAGCCGTCTACATGCGGCGGAAATGCGATACCTCCGCAGGGTGGAGGGTAAGACAAGAAGGGACCGAGTCAGGAACATTACTATTACAAGTAATCTGGGTTGTGGAGCGAATCAGACGCACCCAAGTAAGATGGTTTGGGCATATTATAAGGATGGAACATGCAAGGCATCTTAAACTAGCCTATGAAGCCAGGTGTACAGGTAATAAAGCAAGAGGAAGAAGAAGAATCTCCTGGCTAGATAATATTATAGAATGCCTTGGGGAAACTGGCACGACAGTAGGCGAGGCTAAATCAATGGCCAGAGATAGAGACGGATGGCGACTCTTTTGCAAATCCTCTACACTGCAAGGTAGAAGAGGAAGAGAATAAGTAAGTAAGTAAGCATGCATATTTCTCTTATTCTTGAGTGGTTTCTGATTTTCATCCATCGTCAGAGTAAATTTATCAAGTTCATAAAGAGAATTTACTTCAACGTAATGTTTCGGTTACTTGTAACCGAATAAAATACTTGTATTTTATAAAAGAGTAAATAATACTTAAAATTTATCTGTAACACAAATGATAGAATAAATTACTTATATAACTTCTAAGCAACATTGGAAGAGATGTGGATTCATCGACTTTAAAATAGCCAATCCATTCTGCAGTATTATAGGTTTCATTGTCCTAGGAATAAAAATAAAGAAAATATTACAATAATAAACAACGTAAGTGTAATTAACGAAAGTAACAAAATATAGAGATATTTACCGCTGGACATGTCACATTCCAATCATTGTGATTAATATAATTAATCTGATAGATCATTTTCGATAAAAACAATATAGAAATAAGAAAAGAAGATGTATGGACTACTAGTGTTTGTATTCTGGTGCCAAACATAATTCCCACTACAACTAATGCCACGAAAGCAATATGTAGCACACATACCTAAAATAGTTAAAAGTTCTTTTAATTTTCATTATAGGTTATTAAAAAATTATATTTAAAAAAATATAAGTAAAAGTTTTAAGAAGAATGAAACTTACATCATATACCGATAGTATCATTAAAGCGATCATAACAAACTTTAACATATGTAGTTCAAGAAATAACCATATTAGTTCAATTATTATTTGTATTTGTTTCACTATAAGCATAGTAAAATCTTTGAAACGAATTTCTGTTATGGCTGAAAAATATAATTATAAATTATTATCTATTATTTAAAAATAAAACATAATTTAAAAAAAAAATGTTAAAAACCGTAAAAACCTTTCCGTAAATTTATCTTTTTTCTTGGCTTTTCTGGTAGTATCGTATCACTATCACCATTTTTATCTATTGGTGTAACAATTTCTGGTCCGGCTGTACTACTATGATCTGATCTTGCCGGATTCAGATTACTTACGTCTGACATACGCGGTCTTATTGAACTTCCTCTTAATTTTTACAAAAACAAAAAAAAAATAATATTTAAAACAATGTTCTAACTTACTTAAAAAAGTAAAAATGACAATTAACTGGCAAACCTGCTCTTTATATCGGAAATAGCCAAAAAGTCATTATGAAAATAATATAATTGTATCACAGTGATTACTACAAAAAATGTAGGGGTGAGAAGTTTTACGAATAGTTCTGTGGTCTCATAACGTTCAAGGCCAATATCTTCTTGTCTGTAACATATTAAACACTCAAATTTTCTACAAACTACGAATTTTTTACTTAAATTTAGTTGCTCTAACCAATAGTAGGAGCTCCATATATTGCTTATTGCAGATAATACAGAATGTGATTAAATTGGAACTAGAGCAATCTTTTAGTGTACAAAAATGTTTCAAATAAAACTGATTGGCATTTAAGAGAGTGTGTAGTACATGAAAATAATTGGAGTATTATTATACATATTATCACTTTGTCCTACTCACAGAACACACATTTCCAGTGAAAAATCAATATTGAAAATTTGCAATACTTCGTCTTACATATAAGAGAAAGTAAAAATTAGGTGAACTATTCACATGATTTTCTTCTATTAAAGCAATTTCCCTTTATACAAATAGTCTTTAACAGTAAAAATTTGGAGTCAAACAAACAATTTTTACTAGTTGGCTTCAATTTACATAAATAGGAGAATCTTTATAAAAAGATTTTTTTGAGGAAAGCATAGCCTCCTCCTCCTCCTCCACCTCCTCTAAAACACCATTAAATGAATTTTTTTCGGAAAATGTTTCAAACAGAAGTGATAGGTCTCATATATGTAGTAAGTTTATGGATCCCGTCGATGTTTTTATGTGGAATTTAGCAGAACTGAAAAAACTGTTCAGTAAAGATGCACTCGCGCTCAACCTATTTTCTTCAAACTTGGGATTTTGGCAACATATTTAATTCTCATTAATGTTATATAGATAATAGAATCGTATAATAAACTGAAATAGCACTTTAGAGGAAAGCACCCCCCCTCCGCAAATCCATCTTAAAAGGAGAAACGTTTCAAATAAAAGTTTTAACTTATTGTATGTATAGTTAATATTCCAAGTTCAAAGAGAAAATGTCGGAGCCATTTTCGAGAAAATCCATTCAGTAAATTGTTACATGTCAGATCCCCTTGTGGAACATGAAACGAAATATTAAGTTTTCCATTTTTGAGTTATGTTGACCACACATACACACACGCCACACACAGGCCAATTTCTAAAATCACCCTAACCCGCCCACAAATCCCCCCTTGAATGAATTTTCCCAGAGAAATGTCTCAAGTAAATGTTGTAGCTCTTTCTATGTGTAGTTGATATACCAAATTTAAAGAAAATTGTTGGAGATGTTTTCTATAAAATCACAAAAAAGTAAAAAATCCATTTATTAAAATGGTACTTCCGGCTGATCGGTCCCCTGATATAGCATAAACGAAATATCAAGTTTGAACTTTCTGCGATTTTCTATTACTGAGTTATAGGCTGACCACACACAAACAGACAGACAGATACAGATACCTACAGACAAATTTATAAAAATCATTTTTTCGAATTCAGGGTAGCTTAAAACGTGTATTTCCGGTGAAAGCTCAATATCGAAAATTTGACACGATAAACAGCAGAAAGTAAAGAAGCTGATAAAACTTAAAAGGTGTTGAGGGAATACACTGAAATTATACTTTAGTACAAAGATTCTTATCCTCAAGTCCAGACATTGGTGGGGATTTCAGGTGATCGTGAAACTTTGATGGGACAAAAACAACCATTGATTAACCATGTGTTCCTTAAACTGAAACTAAAATCTTGCATTCCTTCACTTATGAATGTTTAGAATAACTTGCAGTTCTAAACTGCGTATCAACAGAAATGACAAGATACTCTTCTGTTACAGAATATGTGGTTGTAGGTCCGCAAGGCAGGATAATAGCTGGAATTATCTCCATCAGAGCATACTTCTTTTCCTTAATTCGAATCCGGTTTCAGACTTTTCATCACCAGAGACTGGTTCATCAACTTTTGTAAAGATATTGACTTCAACTTTTAAAATTTCGCCTTTTTAAAGTGAGCGTGTTTGACGATGAAAATAAATCAAAAATCGGTCAGAATTAAGAAAAAGAAGCATGCTTTGATGGATTCAATAACGTATGTCACGGCATTTACTTTATATGCGTATGAGCAATTTATTGGAATATCTGTTTCATACAAATCTGAAAAAATCTTTGTAGCCAGTAATAGACTAAAATTGTTGAAGTCATTTTATAAAGAGTTGCAGAAAACTGGAAAAACCCTTCAGTAAAATCCCTCAAAAACTTCCGGGTTTACCTGTTATTACAAAATGAACGCAACAATTCCTCTTACAACAGAAAGAGAATGTAAAAAAGAACAAAAATCATAATATAGGGGGAAAAAAGCATCTTTGATTAAACCAAGAAAAGAAATGGCCAAAAGATCTTGCCAACATCAGGGGAATACAAAACAGATGCAAATATCTTACATTTGAAATATCAAGCGAGGACTCAACATTAAACAGTATTTATAACTACAAGTGGATAAAACCTTTACTTATGCTAGAAATCTTAAAAGTGAATTAATGGCATCTTCTTGTTTTAATATATAAATTTATTTATTCATTCAATTGGCAAGGCGTTCCTCCTAATGAGATTATCTTCAGCTACTATTTATATTTAGTCCACTTTAAATGTTATTGAAAAAGAAAGTGTATTTAAATTAATTTTTTGGTAGACGGTCTTTAAATTATTTAACTTATATATCTGGTAGACAGTAAGGAAGAATTTTGTTTAAACAAAATGCGAAAAGCTTCTGGGCTTGAGTGTTTTTAATGCTTCCAGGGCCATTCCATAAAAAACACTCAAGTTTCCCGGTTGAGACCCTGAAGTGGTTTGCGTCATTAGCATTCAAGGTGACACGACCCTGAAGAAGCTCACTGCAATATGGGCGAAACTTTGGGTTCTAGTAAACCAGTAACGCGATCTCAACAAGAAAACTTAAGTGTTTTTCAATTCAAAAACCGTTTCACCAGAGAATGTATTTAAATGCAGTGTTTTTTTATTTCCAGTAACAGGTATACATTAATTTAATGTAAATACCGCCTAAAGATAAATTCCAAATGTTCAGTCCCTTATAATGATTAGATCCTGTTTAGTGGACGAATACATAAAATTTATAAACCAAGAAGTTGTCAATTGGTTATAAGAATACCTCAATCTCCTCCCTAATACCAGAAATCTTAAAAATTAGACAGAAGTACTACAAAAAACAAATAGTAAAACACCCTATACATTAAGTAACTCATCACTCACATATGACAAGGTACAAGACAAGAAATATGCAATTTACAAACTTACAATTTTTTTGGTGTATGAAGATATTGTTCCCAATATGTATCAAAATTATCAAATTGGTAAGTATATGTCATGACAAGAATGAGCATGGAATATAGAATAAGTATTAACCAGAAACCATACATCATTTTCCTCCAAAATGTCCAGGATAACTAAAATTTATTAATATTAATAAAAGTTTATTGAAATTAAATTTAAAACATATTAACTTGTAACGAAATATAAACATTTTTATACAACCTGGAATGTCAGAATGAATACAAGTGCCAGGGCCATATAAATGATTCGGAATATGGTCACTCTATCACCTGATATACCAATCGTAAAAAGTATTGATGCAACTATCCATATCCAGAATTTTGTTAAAAGTGATCGACATAATGTACCGAATTGTTTAACTAATTGACTGGTTCTAGTCTGTGATTCTCCAGGTATGCCTGTGTTATTTTAAATAAATAAATAATTTTTTTTTTTATCAATATAACTAAGAGACAGAAAAAAAAATTACTTACCCGTTGCAGTACCCACTCCTATTTGTAAGGGAGCCGCAATATCGGCAAGAGCAGATTGGTTTCTAGCTTCCCATTTCTCTTGGTTATATTGTTTCAATGTTATCCAAAACATTACAGTAAAAAGGATCTATAAAAAAAACACTTAGTACCTCAATGAAATATGTTGGAAAATTTATCCGTCATAGCAGCATATCTATGCTTCCTGAACGGTTTCAGATTCTCATCAAACGACAGAGAAAGGTTATCAAGTTCGTATAGGGAGCTGATTCAACTTTATATTTCTGTCACGTAATTCCTTTGTAGATTTATTAAAATGCATGAATGAATTCATAAATATCCTGATAAGACGGATAAAATCCCAGATGTTATCCATCATTGCTACACATCCACATATTCTACAATGTTGAAAAATGATTATAATTTTGTTTTTTATTTAATCTTTCTTTACAACCAACCATTTGGTTCAGGTTGGTGGTAGAGAAACAAATCAGAATAGAGGAAAGGAGAAAATTAACCAACAGCATTCCGGGAAACTGTAATTTTCAATTTTCACTTCCTTCTGCGGATAAATTCTCTTACTAGGCAATGACATTTTAGATTTTCCGGGAAAGTGATTATTAATATCAATTAAGGAAGTTGGTCTGCAATGAGTGATTGAACGCTTCGATAAATCTCATGTTCAGTTACGACTGCCCAAATGGTTTTAAAATGGCTGAAAAGAAGTGTTTTTTTCATACAATGAATTTTGATCCTGAAGTCTTCTGGATAGTGATTCCATATAAGGAATTTTAGGAAATCCAGGGAAAATCAGGAAAGTCGAGTAGGACCTTAAGCGAAAGTGTGGTAAAGTTGTGCCTTCATGTTCTAACCAAAGCATTGTATACCCTAATAATATATAGCCTGTGTTGAATATTCTAATTTTAAAAAACTCTTCCATCTTACTGACACTTTTCTTAGTTTTTAATTTTTAAATGATTATTATTATTATTTTCAATTTTAAGGCGCGTCAACATCTATGGTCATTGGCCAGGGGGAGGGGCCTTCTCAGTGCACTTCCGGCCTCCGGACAGTGTTCTCACGTAACAGACATCGCTGTCCATCACCGGACAGTGAGCTGTAGAGGCTCCTAGGCAGAAAAAAATCTAAGAGCACACAGCTGGACTCGAACCCGGGACCTCCGCGTGGGAGTCCAGTACGCTAACCACTTAGCTATTCCCTTCCTTTTTATTATTATAATTAACTTAAATTTATCTCAAATTAAAATAAAACTAAACTAATTAATAAATGACACCTACTTTTATTATCAACGGCTTAACAGGAAAATGAAGAATCTTCTCCAAACCTATTTGCTTTAGATTAACACCTTGTATGATCTGCGGTAATTCATCATTGGTAAGATTCATGCCATAAATATATTGGACCAAAAGTAGGCATGTAGCATAAAAAACTAGAAAAGGTGACGATCGTAGCATGGCTTTGCGTTGATTTGGCATTAACCACATTATACTGGCCCATAGAAGTAAAATAAACGTCAACCAGCTGTGATAAGTTATACTCCAAGCCTGAAAATTTACTTATTTTCAATGAATTCTCTGATAATTTACGCTCTATTTTTTGTTTAAACGATTTAAGACGGTAAAATTCCTAAGTCGATACATAAAAGCTTTTTGCGACAAGTGGTTGAATTCATCAAGTTTAAAGAATGTATATTAAAACAAATATTTCTAGCATATAATCATACATTTATTTGTATGCATTAATAATGTATTATATACGTATTAATAAAGAGCTATTACTAAAAAAATCATCTAACATACCATCATAATAATGTTTGTAGCAATATATGAAGACTGGGCCAGCAACTGTGATATTGTTATTCCGGCATTTAATGCGATTTCCAAAACTCCAGGACCTGTTTCTATAAATAACAAAACCAAGAAGAAAAAAAAACAATTGTAAAATGTGTATATAAATAAAATAAATTAATTAATACTTCTTAAGATACATCTTCATGCACCACATCACCATCTAGATTTAAGGTAACAGTGCGCTTCAATGTATGCATATGGAAAGGAATTAATTTTTCTGGTGCGATTTATCTATTTGTATCAGAGGCTTCTCTAGGAATTACATCATCTATTTCTAAACACTTTACAGACTAGTCACGAGTAAACTCATGGTGTTTTCTCATGACGAACATTGCTGATCAAGCACAAATTAACACGTGTTTTCAAGATTGAACATTGCTGACTGCTCACGAGTTTACTCGTCTTTACACTTAATAGTTTAGAAGTTTTAAGCCTGAAAGTAAGACTGGACTTTACATCAGTGTTGTTATATCGGTCTCTTAGTCAGTAATATCATGTCACACAAGATTTACAACTAAGCTTTTGAAAGCGCAGAAGCATGTGTCCTGTTCCAGTCGTTCCTAATGTTCAATCAATATACGACAGGAGACATAATTAGCAAAAGTTCTGAATTTTTCTAACTATATTTTAACGAAAAAGATCCATCGCATAGCGAAGGTCTTCTGAACTAATTATTTGAAGATACTTTGTCTTCCCAGTGAATCTTCCAGCCAGTATAGTAGCCTGGATGATAATTTATCCGAAGATGTAATAGGTCTGATATTAAATCATAAGAAGCAAGGAACAAGTAGATAGTAATAGAGAGAAGTAAGTGGCATGGCAGTCCACACAACCTCACAGAGGCACCCTTTAACGAATAGGGTTGTATGTAATACGAGATAGAACTCAAACCATGATGGCTGTATCTACCAATCTCTCCCAAACTTGCCAGACCAGCAATCAACCACTGCACAAGGGTATAATAGAGTTTGAACTCTCAGTCGCCCACCGAGCGAGGCTAAATGTACAAATCAAGATAAGATTCTTTAAAAAAAACAAAACACAATGAAGCTTTTTTTGCCCCTCTTCAAGTCTTCCATGATGAGAATGAACTCACCAATCTAGCAAAAGATTAAGAAAAAACATGTATTTCCGATGAAAATTAAATTTCGAAAATTTGTTAAGATCGCAATACTTCCAGGTAAAATAAAAAGTAATAGATTCAGATATGTAAATTATTATATACCAAGTTTAAAAAATTCTTAGGGGGCTTTTAATTTAAACTCGCGAATACTAACAAACAAACAAAAATTGTAAAATTCCATTTCTGATTAACTGATTTCTTAGAGAGAGCTTAACGTTCTGCAGCATCCAAAATACCTTCTAAAATAGATTTTCTTGGAAAAATGTTTCACATTTTGACTAAAACCTTAGTTTCGGATCCATTTGTAAAAATTAAATCGAAAAGCGAAGCCTGGGCAAACTGCGATTTTTCATTTGTACATTTCCAGGCACATACATTTTCCAAAGACAATTTTGTGCATACTCTTTTTACTTTTTTCTTTGTCTTTAATAGTGGATACATCTAAATATTTTCAATTCATAAAATTTGTCCCGTTTCAATGCTTCTTATTACAGCAGTAAGAAAAAGTAAAACTTTAAAAACAATTGCATCTGAGCCTATCACTTTTGTTTGAAACTTTTTTGGAGAAAGTTCATTTAAAGGAGTTTATGGGGAGATAGGGAAGTAATGCTTTCCTCTAAAAAGTTATTTTATTAAATTTAGATTCTCCCATTGATATAAAATTGAAGATGAAATCAACATTTAGAAAAATGATAAGTTTGAATAAAATTATAACTCTATAAACTGCAGTAAGAGAAAGTCTCGTGGATTCCAGACTGTTTCACACCAGATTTTTTTAAATTCCAGACATGTTTCGGTTGTCCAACCAACGTCAGAAAGTATTTTAGCAAGTCTTTAGAAATGGTATTATTTCTATAATTTCTATGGAAGAGATGAACATTCTAAAGTGATCAGAAATTATTTATACCTAATCTTACTACATTAACAGAATTTAAGGAATTTGGGAATTCGCACTTTATGTAATAAAAATATCGTGATAAATCAAATCTTCGTAATTGAATTTCATAGGAAAAAGATGTTTTGAGGCCCCTAAGTCCAAAAAAATTATTTTTTTAGCGAATAGTTGGTAGAATGCATATTTGTAGTAAACAATATATATAAAAAACGAAAAATCGCAGAAAATTCAAACTTTATATTCTATTTAGATATCACCTTAGGATTTCGCAGAAAGTTTTTGGCCAAAACTATTCAAAGGGAAATGCGAATTTACTGAATACTTTTTTTCCACAATAAGATAAAGTAAACAGTAAGAGAAAGCAAAAAGAAGCAGCCTAAGATGGTTAAAACCTTGGATAAACAACACAACTAAACATAAACTAAGACTGTCCGTTTCAAACTGCATTTTTATTGGTTTTCTTGTTAATCCGTTTTGGTCAATGGTTCGTTTATCAAGACGTTTCATTAATAAGTCTCACTAAATATCTCCGAATACTGGGCGAATGCCCGAGGCAAAAAGACAAAATATGCAGAAGGTAACTTTTACTAAAAAAGGGCAAACTATGTCCCATACAACATCCAAAAACAGTATAGATTTTCCAATCACACCTTTATGCACCACTGATTGGTTGTTTTGCGAAAGCACCTAGTATAAGTATGTAATTAACGAGTGGTCATCCTGAAAACATAAAATAAGGTCATTTGTTGTTTTTTTTTTTACATCACTGTTAAAAAAGATCCATAGCAAAAAATAGATGCTGTTAAAGAAAGCTTTGTAGATGTTATCAATTTATACATTTCTTGTTTAACTGATAGTCACATCAAATATTAGAAAAACCAACTATAAAAATTCCTTTACAGAGAATATAATTATTTGTTAAGCCTATTATGATTAACTTTATACATGTTTAAATGAGCACCTGTGATTCTTGAAACAGATCTTTTATTTCCATTTAATTCCTTTAGAGGAATATTCTCCCCAGTGCCTCCGGTTTTTCTAGTATTGTCTGTAATGTTTTTTAAAAATGATATGAATGATGAATTCTTTTTTTGTTTGTTTTAAATTAAACACTATGATAATGAGGTTAGTTAATTTGTTTTCATGTTTTATTTTCTCAAAAAACAACGGATAAACAATATCATGGCTAGAAATGATGGTAAAATGATTTTTTTTATGAAAGCTTGCGAAATAATATTAAATAATAATAATAACCTTCTGGTGTTGTTTCTTCCTTTATAGTTTCTTCAGGCACTTCAGTAATTGTTACACTTCCCATTGAATCTTGAATTAATCCTCTCCTTGATGTACCTCTTCTATATAATGATTCTCTACCACGAATTAGCTACAAAAGAAAATTTAAATATAAATCTGATTATGTAATAACCAAAAATAAAGTATTAAAATTTAAATAAATGTAAAATATGAATTTGTTTACAAAGAATGTTTTTTTATAAAGAAAATATCTAGGATGCATTATAATTAAAAATGAGTTAAATCAATGAACTGTTATTGCTAATAATGATTAGTACTTATGGGTATAGTATATTGTTATTAAAGCAATTAATATGTGTGAATAAATAAGCATAAATTTAAGGTGTAATGTTATTTCATGCAGCACATATAAAAATGTACGAAAAAAAAAGAAGAACATCAAAAGCTTATCGAAATTCTTAAGACTTTTAGCTATGCTGCAAAAATTTAAATGAAGTGCAATATAGTAAATTTCTTTCTGTACTTTTTGTTTTAAGTTTGTTTTACTAACACAACTTTAATATGCGGATACACCAACTTTAACATTGAATACAACATAAATATTTAAAGCTGTAGAATGTTTTTTTCATTTGAAGTCTGAATTATCTGAAGCACTAATCAATAAAAAATAATATTAGCCCAAATGGTAATAGCCCCACCCTCCAAAGAAAGAGTTCCTAAACACTGAATTATAAATCTACATATTGTGATAATATTTTTAATATAATAATAAGATGTAACAAAAGTCTATGCGTTTTTTTGTTAATATTAAACTAAAACATTATTTCACTACAAAAATGCTTATTTATTTGAATTTAGTTAATTACTATGGAACCAAGGCCGGCTTTAGCAGGACCCGGGGTCCTACTCAGTCTGCGCGGTGAAATTAATATAAATTATATGGAAAAAAAAAAAATTGTGTTAACAGATATTATTTAGATGGTAAGAACTTCACATTACAATGCAAACAATTCCATCTATAGACATACAAATTAACAAAAGTAAAATACTTAAATGTTGCACAAATGACTCGGTTTACCACCACACTAATCACTTCATCTGGGTTACTGGCGTAGTTTAACCAGTACAAACATTTAACATGTAGTAACAATACAAACATTTAAGCCGACTGACTAAGTGCTCATACACTATTCTGTATTAGTACTGGAAAGGTAGTCTGATGAGTGCAACTGCTTGGGTTTGTATACCCACAGTAAATTCTCTTGTTCACCTTCTCATATATTCAGTACTACCCGGGTCACTGATTCATATTTCTTGTAGACAATTTTATTAACAATATCCAACACGTTCATGCAAGATACTGTATAGATCTCCTAGGCTATGGATTTAATTTATTTTCCACGACTACTACAATATTTCAGATTTTTTTTTATGATGAGATCAAAACAACAATGTATTTAAAAATATATTTCATTTTTTGAGGTGAAAAGAATTGAATTTTCTGAATTTATTATAAAATTCTCATAAAACAACTTACCAAACCAAGAAAGGATCTTTTTTAACTTCAATATAAAATTATAAAGCAAATTTTTCTTATTGTATAACAATAAAGAAATGTAATGACAATGGAATTTCTGGGATTTCTGGGAACCGACATAACGGATCCATCCACATATCCGACGATTGTTTTATTGCTTATTTGCACTTTTTGTAACCCACTATCAGTTTTTATTTCATTAGGTTACGGCTATTACATGGGTATGGATGGTCCACGCTACGATTCTCGGCCATGCCTTATGCCGGCCCTTTGAATTATCAACTTTAACTATAAAGATGAATACTGTCATCAGATAAAAGTAAAGACTGATACGGCAGTGGTTAGCAGAAAGTAAACAATTGTCCTTTTCTCCGACGATCGAAAAACATGCACTTTGCCCCGACGAAAAGCCGCCGGTTGTTTGAAGGATTTGAAGCAAAGACCATTTGCCCTCTTTTTTTACAGGAAGATATATCGGGTAGTCTTTTGGACTTTTAACCCACTCAACAGATTTAGCAATAAATGTTATAAGCGTAATAAATGAAGATGTGAACATACTTTAAGTAATATCTGCAGGACCATTTCTTTTAGGTGAAAAAAAACTTAGGCATAGCAGCACATGAAGCGCCAAGGCTCTTCCGGACGACTGTTTGTTGGGGAGCGTGTAGTAATCACGCCGCAGTTCCCTTGGCGGCTTAGTTTTAGTCTCCGCCAACTGTAGCGAAGTTGGAGAACACTATAAACCTTAAAAATTCTGGTGATAATCGTTTGATCGAATGAATTGTACCTTGTGACGATTTTTGTTTTATATAATAAGTAAACTTAGACTTAGCCAACTAATCCTTACCCTCCATCAAGAGTTGGTACCTGTGGCCGTTCTCTTACTTCACTCGATTCTGAGAGAAACATATTCTGTCTTTTATTCCCTTCTTCAACCGGACGCCATCATCTGTATGGTTATCAACTAGACCGCTCAATGTTCCATTTCTTTGGTAAAGAGAAGTTTATAATTTTAGAGAGGAAGGAAGGGGTTGTAGTTTTTTACCTTCAGGGATTTCTCGTAGCTTCGATTGGGCATGGGTCTTAAAGCCGGTTCAACTGACAAAGGTCCACACTGTAGCAATACGCTCTTGCTGAGAGTAAATTAATCCTACTGAAAATGTGAAAAACGCACAGACTTGGGTTACACATTAGCAATAAACAAAATTAAATACTAAACATATTTAGGGATTCCTCGATAATACATCCCATTATAGTGAAATGAATTCAAAACACAAATGGACAATTAAAAAAAAAACAAGAAAAATACTTAAGAAAATAAGAAATAAGAACATACAGGCGTTGCCTCAGTCAACGCCACTGGGCTAGTGATCTCATCATCCACAGGCCTAGAAGAATCCTAAAACAAACATATAAGAAGAAGAAAGCTTAGCCAGCCACCATCATGTTTCAAAAAAGTAAAAAAAAAGTATATAATGCGCATGCCTTATGTTAATTATTGAAATCATGCATCTTCAGTAATGCTGTCTATACACCGCCCATAAAAAATAATACCTGTATAAAAATGTACGGATAATTATGTAGTTTTATAATTTATGCTATTAAATATTATCTGATTTCCTACTATTACTGTTTAAAAATCCACAAATTGCCTTTAATAGGGCCATACGTGTTTTGCTTTCATTATTGAAATAGTGACGAATGGAAAAAAAGTATTGGCAACTATAATTACTTTTTTTTAAATAATGTTTACTACCAAATAAATATTTTGCTTATACTTTATAACAGTCATTAATACATAAAGCAATTTTAGTAAAATATAATATTTCATTTGAGTGTCATAAATATAACTGATCATAATTTAGAAAATTCAAAGGAAAAAAACTACATACCCATATCAAAACAAATAATTACATGTTTAATTAAGTTTTAAACCGAAAACAAATAGTTTACTATTACTTAGTATTTATCTCCTTACCTATTCCTATGCCTATACCTTTCGTCCTTCCTATTCCTATTCCTATACCTTTCGATTCAATTTTATATTTATTGCTATAAAAACTTGATACAGTTTTGTGCAATAGGAGTTGACAGTATTTATAAATAAATAAATACATAAATTGAAGTATAAATAAATACATAAATAAAACATAATAAAGGAAAAGACCCACTGTGTTAATGTACAGAACAAAATTTAAGGCCATTGGTAAATTCATTACTGTTTACCTGTATCTAATAATTTACTTCTAATCCGTACATATGTATTTAGAAATTGTTTTAAAAAAGTGAAATTTCTAGCATGATTGCAGATAACATTATTTCTTTATGATTTAAACAGAAGATGAGCATCATCAAATCGGCAATCATTTAAATTTAAGTTTTTTTCAATCTAGTTAAAAATTATGACGAGCGCGGTACAACTGCTAACAAGCTTAAGTCAGGCCGGCCAATGATATCACGGTTAAAGATAAGTTGCCATCATCAGAATGGTGAAAAAGGAGCCAGAAATTAGCGCTCCACAATTAGCTAACCAATTTGTTACAGCGAGGTTCATAAATGTGTAAGTGCACAAACCGTAAAAATTGGAAGCAGCTTTTTTTTTTTTTGATTGAGCAATCAGGAAGCTCTTTATATTAGGGAAGTAAATAGGTGATAAGGTCTAGAATTCTGGAAAAACGAAATGTTTTTATTTAACGTAATGAAACTAAATTTAATCTTTATGGCTCGAATGAACAAGTTACCTGTAAACGCCTTAAAGTCCAACACAGAATATAGGAGGGTCTGCAACAATGGGAGTCGGGAAATTTATAAATAATTGATTTCAGATATTTCAAGTATATTAATATACTGCGTTGTAATTTAAATAGAAGTGTAGAGAAATTAGGCATTCTTAAGATAACGATCTGAAGCATATTACATATATTGTAGATCCGGTATTTTATCCATCGCAGCATGCATATTATTTTTGTTCCTGACCGGTTTCGGATTTTCATCCATCGCCTGAGCAAATTCACCAAGTTCATATAGAGAGTTCACTTCAACGAAATGTTTCTCTTTCGCTCTTTCTCGAGAAACATTACGTTGAAGTGAACTTTCTATACGAATGTGGTGGTTGGTTCCGCAGAGCTGGAAAGGATCAGAGACATTTTCCGTGGTAGCCTGCTTCATTTTGTGGGGTTTCGGGAGTTCGCCCATCTTCAGGATGCGTTTGTCAGACAGTGTGATAACACAGACTTGCATAGAGCAAATTCAGTTTATACACTGACTAGTGTATAAATGAGTCAGTGTATAAACTGAATTTGCTCTGTGCAAGTCTGTGTTATCACACTGTGACAAACGCATCCTGAAGATGGGCGAACTCCCGAAACCCCACAAAATGAAGCAGGCTACCACGGAAAATGTCTCTGATCTATATGAACTTGGTGAATTTGCTCTGACAATGGATGAAAATCCGAAACCGATCAGGAACAAAACTAATATGCATGCTACGACGGATAAAATACTGGATGTTATCCAGCATTGCGGACCCACCCACAGTTTCAATCATACATTGTAGAATTGAAATTATATTACTTTATGTACATCTCTGTCTCCCAAAACTGTTGATGTGCCAAGACCTATCATACTTCTTAAAGCTTGCTTTAAAAATTAAATTAAAACCTATTTTTTAACATGTATCACTGCCCAAAAGTACTACTTACCAAAATATCTACTAATTCGAAAAATTTAATAAAGTATCTCTTCGATAAGAGAAATTAATTTTTAATAATTGGCGGGGTGCACTGAGAAGGTTCCGGATGCCAATGACCATAGATGTTAAAAAAATAAATAAATAAAATAATTGGCGGGTTAAATTTAAGTGCTGTAAATTTAAGTGGGCTTTTTAGCTACCCTATCGTATCATCTTTTCCCCAATTAATAGGTAAATAATCAGCTAAAGGTTCATTAAGACTGCCGTCAAGTTTGGAGACAGTAGAGTCCCTTCCACATAATTTGGAACTCACACTAAAATTAATTCATCAATACGAGCTCAATTAAATTATCAAAACTTAATACAATGCAATTTTGTCGCTTATTACTTTTTTTAAAAAGGCTGGTAGTAGGTGCAGGCTTCCATTTTTTCACAATAAGGAAATTGATAGAAAATAATGACATTGTCACCTGAAGAGCAGTGTTTAAAAGTTAGCGAAGTGTTAAGAAATCAGACCAACTTTTACTTAGTGCATAGGAATAAGCTCAGAGGTACTTGGGGGGAAAACGACGAGTCGAGTCCTAAAATGTTATATTCTATTTATGTGTCAAGATATTCATACGATTATTTTAAGTAAAGAAGATCCAGAGAAATCTACAAAAAAGAAATTAACTTCTTTTTTAAAAATATTTTTATTCAAATATCCGAAACGGTTTATGATTACGAAAAGAAATAATAAATGATTAATGATTAAATAGATGAAATGATAAAAATAAGTAAATGAAATTTAAATTATTTATGATTATACTTCTTTTGAGTGCTTTCAGCTAAATTTCATTAATTAATAAAGAGCCGAATTAATTTCGGCTCTTTAACCGTAATGTTACCTAAATGAATCACGAATGATGAATTCAGTCACTTCGGAAATTTTTTTAAGCATGAGAAACTAATTTTTTTTTTGTATTCACAATCAAACACAAGATTAACTTCAAGAGACATAAGAAGGCATTATATTTTAAATCGTAAGAAAATAATTTTCGGAATAATTCAAAATAATTTTCGAAGCCTGTAAAAAATTAGTAATATCTGAGATTTGATTACTTTAAATGAAATTTATGATTCATTACAGCAGTTGATTATTTTTACTTTCAAAAATTGAATTATACCAACATTAGCACGAATCCTTCGGTGTTTCGTTAAATTAACTTAAATAAAGTATGATTATACTTATACATTCTAAAATATCACAATGTGGTTAGTGCAATATAGACTGAATTCTTGAGACAAAGGATTTTTTTTAGCTGGATATGAGCAGAATGTAAACTTGAAGATCTATTTTGCCCTCTCTGAATGTTTTCCTTAGTACCGGGCATCTGAACTTTCCCTGAATGATGGGTTGCAGTCCATGAGGAGGTATACTATAGTATCATCCATCATTCCACAAAATCAGCCGGCGCCATCGCGGCCTTTACAGATGTTCCTCTGGATCTGCAATGCTTCTTAAGGAGGAATCCTAGTTCTATTTATGTCCTGATTTCAGAACTTTTCCGTTTACATCTACCCATAAATTTTGTAGGACATACAGAATAAGGATAAAGAACTACGACAGGTCTATGGAGAAAACTTTTTACATTAGTGAGATCTGATTTAACCTTATTTAGAAATTCCCACTTCCTTAATTTATTATTACACTTTAAAGAGCCAAGGTTTTACTTGCACTGTACAAAACATGGTGAATATCTGGAAACTATTATGGTGAATCTAAACTACTTTCAGCTATTAAACGCAATAATAGTCAAACTGAAGTGACGATGTTTTAATCATTGAACTTGTGATAATATTAAAGTTATAATACTGTGCAATAAATTGTTGAATTTAATCTATACTAATTTTCTTTAGTATTTTAAAAAATAAATTGATTTTTACTTGTTTTTTTAACAAGGACAAACTTTAGACAAAAAATAAATAAAAATGAATACAGATAATAAAATCTGTTTACAATAATTATATACATGTTTCATAAAATAAAAAAAGTAAATATATGTACAGCTGTATACAATAAAATGAGATGCAAAGTATTTAATTGCTAATATTATAATTAATTAGATTTCTGAGTGCACACATCAAATTTACTAAAAAAAACACAAAGATAATGCTTGGTGGCAATTTAAGATTATTTTTTTTTAGTCACCCTGACTTTTCTAGTGGCTGATCGCCATCGGTTTGTTTGATTACGAAGAAGTTTGCCCCTCTGTGAGAGCCTAGTGCTTAGTTGACGTGTCATTCCTGCTTCATTCACACTGACAACCTGCGAACCCCGTTTTATGTGTTGACTATATCTAAAGGAGTAAAATATTTGATGGTCCAATGTACCTTTCTTTTTTTGTTTAGCAGCTTTTGTTAATTTAAAAATTAAACATCACAGAAAAAAAAAAACGCGACAGAATGTTTTTTTTTGAAAATTCGCTAAAACAGCCCCAAATATTTTATGTTTTATGTGTAATTGTTATGAGAACTATTTTAATTATAGAAGAAATAGGAGAGTAAAGTTGGAATAAGATTGAATAAGAAAGATAAAGCTTTTACCTCATCAAGTCACCTTGAAAGAGAAAATTAAGATGAGTAAGAGAAAGTAAAAGAAAATAGTACCTTTTAAAAATAAGCGGTGCTTACACTAAATTTACCTTTAAGTTAGTAAAAGCTGAAAATTAATTTCAATATTACATAAGTGTATGGGCACTTTAATGATAATAAGACAAAATAAAAAACCTATTCTAAGAGAAAAATAATTAAAAACTTATTGATTTGTCACACAGCCATTCTTGCTTTTTTATTTATTTTATTATAGTAATAAAGCTCCTGCTATTACGACTTTTAAACATCAAATTTTCATTAAAATAAGAAACTGATTCAATGGAGATTATTTTATACTTACAGGTGCATTTATTATCATGTTGGATTCATAGATAATAATAAAATATAGCCAAATTAAAGCCAATGGATTAACAAATGAATCCCATTCTAGCGATGAAATGGTAATTTTTCTTGGATCAACCGTATCGGTTATTACAAGAGCACTTAAACCTAAATATCTGGAAAAGAAAAAATAAATAGATTTTATTAAAATATAGCATTATCAATAAAAATTAATTTTTTTATTAAGTGATTTTTAGTCTTGTTATTTCCTTTGAAGAGGCCCATTGGACAGTAAACAGGTTCGTTCAGTCATGACACAGAGTCGACAAGAATATAATCATAAGCCTCGTTTATACGATACGGGATTGTAGTTTCAAAATTTTATTGAAAAGAGTCTATCAGAAGTATTTCTTGGAAAATAGAAGAAAAAGAAGTTTTCCTAAAGCCATCCTATTTCAATTTTGAGAAACTAAAGTCAAGATAAAAACTTTTACCTCATCATTGATTTCACTCAAGCCTCAGGATATTTTCTTTTAAGTGAAATAACAATATTCGGATTTTTGCACAACTTCAAAGATTTGAAAAAGCCTTTATTATGTCCAGAAATGACTACTCATTAGTCAGTTGTAAACAAAATGTCCGAAAACATATTTTTGTTCTTTTTTCATATTAATTTCAAAAGTTTACATTTGAATAGTAAAGAATAAATTCTGTGGCCAACATCAATAGAAGCAAGGAATCGTTTTCAGGGATTCTTGAGATAAAGGTCTAAATTAAGGGTGGTTTTGAATACATTTACTCCAATGAATGTTATAAAGAAGTTAAACGATTTTTTTAATAAAAGAAATTGGGAATTATTGAAGATTGATATTCTTCATAACCCGGTGTGGATTAGAAATAAGAACTACTCCTCGACCGTTTAGCTAAAGAAATGTATTTAAAAACAGTTCCTTTTTCAACAACAATGGACATGAACTAATGTAAATATGGCTGAAGATGACCTCATTAGGTCGAAATATTCTGTACAGTGAATGATTAATAAAAATTTATAAAAACAAGAAGGTGCTGTCATTATTAAAATGTTGTTTTATTTTTACACAATGATCTTTAAAATCTAATTTGCTCATCAACCTCTCAAGACCTTATATATGTATTTAAAAAAAAAAAAAACTAAGGCGCAACAGCCCATAAAGGGCCAAGGCTTGCTAGACGGCGATTTGAATAGGGGAACGCGTGGTAAGCACACCGCAGTTCCCACACCGCTTAGTTCCGGCCTTCGCTACCTAGGGCGCTACTAACTGTAGCTTCCCACTTTTTATCACGATGCTGGGTCAACACCGACTTTGCCCTCAAGGGAATCGAATCTTGAATTCTCGCACGAAAGGTTCAACGCGTGACGATATTTCTACCAAACTTTTAAGAATTTTCATCGATCTATGGAGTTGATATGAATTCGTTTGATACTGTTGGACTGAATTAATATTTTCATACCTGAGCCTATCCTATGTTATTCTGTTTAACCAATTTGGGGATGGTATATTTGTGGACCTTGGCAGAATTAATTTCACCTCCTCATAATAAAAATGTAAGTATAAGGCAATATATTTATAATTCATTTCACTTCTTCTTATTAAAATAGTCGGCAGACTAGTCGACTATCAAACTTGCATAGACACTCACCATTACTCCACTTATCTGGGTAGAAGTATGCTAGGAGAATCATTTACTCGGCAAACTTCTAGTTTCATATACAGTATCCAATGGTACATGAGATCCCACTTCTGACTGTAATGTTTGTGGAGTTATTGGCAATTAATCTTATCTCGCTTTTAATTATTTCGAAATTAATTATTTTCAGTGGGAAAGGACATTACAGTAGGAATACCGCTTATCCTCAAGGGCAACTGATAAACATTATGGAATTGTTGACTATAACCATTTCCACTATGTTTACAGAAAACTCTGAAGATAGACGAATTAAAGCAAACATTCAAACAGATGAAAGCCGAACTTTCAAATCAGAACCAACCGGACAAAGAATCAGACCGGACTGTCCAGCACTACGAAGATTACCATCTACATTCAAACATTTTTATATTGACTGATTACCTGGCTATAGGATGATCACTGGGAAGAAGTTGTTGAGCCCATTCCATTTGGTACAGAAATAATGCTATAATATGACCAGCCAAAACAAATAGCAAACATCTACAAATCCAAGCAAATGGTTTTCCAAGAGTTTTATTCAAACCCCACCATGTCATACTTCCAAGAAATACTAGGAAATATATTCCTGATAGTACCGATGGACGGAGTGTGCCAGCAAAACACAACGAAATTAGGCATACATATTTTCCTGTGCAAAAAGAGATAGTAAGTTTGTTACTATAATATGAAGTATTTTAATTTCTAGGAATAAATAGTTTATAGAAATTACCGAATGAAGTAAGTAATGAAAGTTTTCTTTGCGCAGCGGCCTTATCTCCTTCTGTTTGAGATGGCTGCGAAGGAGGTGGTCCAGATATCGGAAGTAATTGATCTTCTAAGCTAACTGGATTAAGACGAAGGGAAACAACGTATGTAATAATAGCTGCAACTAAAACTAAAACTTCTGGTAGAAGTATTTGTAGATAATTTAACCAGTCTAGTCCATCTAAGCGTACCAAACCAGCATATCTAAGGTACTTCTCCAAATAACTACCTAATTGCAAACAAAACAAAATTCATTAAAAAAAAATTAGAAAAGGTTCTACATTATGTTTAGAAACATCACAAACAACAGATTATATTATATTAGAAACAAAAAGAAAAAGTACCTTGTGGTTTAATTAATCGTCCATAAGGAGGATATGCGATTAAAACGAATTGGAATGCGAATATACTAATTACATTTAAAATAGTAAATGTAATTACAGATTTCTGGTAACGCCCAGCATGACCTGTTGACAAATATGCAAATGAAAGTACTATAAATAATATTCTCAAAACAATTTGCTTTTATAAAAATAGCTCTATATTAGTTTTCTTAAATTTAACATAAATGTCGACATAAGAAAAAGAAGGAAGTATACCCACCAGACATTGTTTTTGATGTGGGCACTGGAATGAAGGGAACAATAAGCAGGAGCAGAAGATAGATCCCGGAAAGTCCATTTTGCCTGATTGCAACGCCTGAAAAGCGAAATAAAAAATTATGAATTTATTCAATGAATTTGAAGGAAAGAAATCTTAGCTTAATAGAAGCAATCATCTATTTGTACTTAAATAGCAGCACAGCTCGTAGGGATTTTATTTATGTTTTAATTTAAGGCATTTTTCTTGTAACGTCTTTTGTGTTTTTACTTTTTCTCGTGTGTATTTCACAAGGGATACGATACGAAGGTTTCGGTCAACATCTTAACTGGACATTCCACTTTACTCTTTTTTAATTTTTCTAATTAACTATATTTTTAACTGACATGGAAGGTATTAGCTCAGTGGTATCGCGCTAGACTAGCAACGCGGAGGTCCCGGGTTCGAGTCCAATAGTCAGCACTAGATTTTCTCTTCCTTGGAGCTTACTGCCCGGTGATGGACAGTGCACTGTGAAGGCTCCGGGGAGGCACAATAGATCTTTCTGGTGGCAGTGCGATATCCCCTATAACAATCTAATCTAACTGTGACAATTTTCTAGTTAAGTAATTCAATTACAATTATAAATTGTAGTTGTAGTTGCTTTTGCACTTATGTTTTACAACTAATTAATTTATAGTAGCAGTATAAAATTACATCTTCTTTTTCTCAACTACTAGTTAAGGTTACAAGTTTCAACTACAACTTTGAAAAAGAAATAATAAAACTGGAACAGTTTTGCAACTACATCTCAACTTCTGAAACCGTAGTTTTGTAATTTATAGCTGCAATTAACTACATTTTGCCCAACAGTGCTAACTAGGCATACGCAGACCAAAAATGTTTCATTTGAAATATTTTTCTCATAAAATTGTTTTTAACGGAGTTTAGGGGGAAGTAGTACCATTTCAGTATCACAAGCTTTCCCACTAGATTCATAATATTAAAGACATTAAGTAGTTGAAAATATTTAATTGTACAATTTTATATTCTGTAAATATTCTCTATACGAAAAAAAAATAGAATTTTGCATTCAAAAAAATGGTATGAATGTTTCAAATTTTATTCATTTGATCAGACGGTTCGTAAAATTTAAAATAGTTTGAACAAATTTATTGATTCATGAGAAAAGAAATAAATTACAAATGCCTTCCACAGATAACTAAAAGATGGCTCTGCTGTCGATTAATATGTCCACAAACACCACAACAGCGCTAGTCTGATTCAGACATAAACGGTGAGGTTATAATTGTATTGGTACAAGTCATTCCGTGATTAGCAGAGTTTTAACTATTTGCTACTTTTCATTTTTTTTTAAGTCATAAAGATTCTAATCTTTTAAAATGGAAGGTGTAATCGGCATTCGAACTAATAATTTTACTATGCTTATGGCTGACATGACATCTATGCACAGCGTAATTCTTATGAAAAGAGGTACGTACATTACAAACTTAACCTCATTTTTAAAAATTATTTTTATCCAAAAAATCTCATTTTAGATGAAAAGAAGATATATCCTGTTTCAAATAATATTGCAATGGCTGTTGTTGGAACTGAAGGAGATACACATCAATTTGCCGAATACATAGTGAAAAATGTTCAATTGTACAAGATGAGAAATGGATATGAATTAAATCCAAAAGCGGCAGCTCATTTTACTAGGCAAAATTTAGCAGAATACCTTAGAAGTTCGGTATGTGGATCCTTAGTAACTAAACTAAGTAACAGAATTTCATCTTTTAAGCCAAGTTATTTAATTCACCAAAAATTTATACTAGTTATGAACATGTTTTGGTATTTAAATAAGTGAAAATCTGCGGAAAAAGTGAACTATCGAACTATTCATGAGTTCCCACGAACATTTGAAACTTTAGCCTTATCCTGTTTTTTCTTTTGTCTGAACATTCGAAAACTGACTGAAGGTGAAAATGATCTTGTGTTCCCACAAAGTCGAGGTATTGTCCAACACTGATCAACCACGATCATCTAATGAATTATCTCTTGTTCGACATTATTTGCAGTATTAATAGCATTCTTAGCGAACTTATAAAATTTCCTTTTGTATATTATTCTGAAAAAGAAACAAAACTCAGGATATCTAGGACTGTGTCCGCTAAGGCATGTTTTTTCGTATTTCTGATAAGAATGTTTTAGCTTTCTTATAATCGCACATATTCATTTTTAATAAAGACAATGTAGTTTGTTGTTCTAGTTTCATCATACAATTGTACCAAAATTAAAATTTAACCTTGGCGATACAGCCCATTGGAGGGCTAAGTTGTGTCGGATGGTGATGTTTGTTTAGTTGTGTAAATGGTCCTCTTCGCCGCTAAAGATCTGATCTAGGTTCGTTACTAATTGTTGTTACCCTTTTTATCATAATACTGGAACAGCATCTAAGATAACTGGTAATCGAACCAAAGGCGAATCGCTAGCCGCTAGATATAGTATGATGACACCGACAATTTATTATATAATTAGAGGATAAGTTATCTCAGATATTAACCAGCATTGCGGGCGCCGCATCTCTCTTCAGAACTTTATATTTTTTTGTTAAATATAGGTTGAATATTGCTTTGATTAACATCATACTAAAATAATGCATTTCTGCACATATTTCACTCTAACGCTTTACTGAAATTTTAGCTTTTTCTTTTTAATATTAAACGCTTAAAAGAATACATGAAATTTGGACGTATTGATGTAGATTGGCTTCATGGGAACGTAAAAGTTCTTTTACGGCTCCCTGTATGTCTTTGTACAAAATGTATTGTTCTGAACAAATGTAGAAATTTGCAGTAGAAAAGAGTATGTGAGTGTGGTGGTATAAGCTATTGTTTGCCTATGGCCACGCTAATTTCTTAATTATTGATAAATTTCATTGTAAAATTTTGTGATATAATACTCTTTTCAGACACCCTATCGTGTACATATAATAATGGGTGGATATGACCAAGAGAATGGAGGGCAGCTATTCTTTTTGGACGACCTTGCCTCGTATAAAGAAGTTGCCTATTGCGGCCATGGTTATGGTGGAATGTTCGGGATGAGCATACTTGATAAATATTGCCATGATGGTAAGTGTAAATAAATATCAGGAAATACCTGAAATATAGGAAAATATTGTATAAGAGTTGCGACCACATAATGAATGATATAATAATAAATTGTTTGCAGATATGAGTGTACCAGTAGCGTATGAAGTTATGGAGAAATGTGTGGCTGAATTACAAAACAGATTAGTTATCAATTTACCAAATTTTTATGTGGTCATAGTGGATAAAGATGGTATCAGGGAATTGGATAGGATCACCCCTGTGTCAGTTGCAGCAAAATTTAAAACAATGTAATTTGTTTTCTGTATCAACTTTTTTTTTAAAAATAAAAAAAAATCGTTGTAATATCGTTTCAATAATTAAAATTCTTTTTTTTTTATTTAATCTGTATTTTATTTAAAATTTACCTGTTCTAAATCCCTTAGTTTTAATCACTTTGCATTGAAATCAGTTCAGCAATGGCAAAACATTTTTCTTTGGATTATATATACTAACTAATTAAAATTATGATCAAACTAGAAAAAAAAATTCTCCAGGTGTCAACCTATACTTTAATACATTATTCAGGTTAGTGGAAAAGCATGTTTCTAGTAGTCAAATGGGGAAGTCTATAGACCTAGTAACCTTTTCTTACGGCAAAATAATATGATACAAAAGGTCAAAACAACCGCTAGCCAATCCATTAGTCCGCCTCATAAAGACATATGTTCGTTTTTTCATTTCATGCTTAATTTTGCGGATAGTCTTATTTCATCAGGAAAAAAAAAATAACCATTTATAACAATGTACAATAGCGCCTTCTCATAAATAACGTGAGCAATGGAGAAGATTTCCATTTATGTATTCTCATTGAATTTATTAATATATTTTTTTCTTAATCTTAAGAAAAGTTATGAAAAATTCAGTTTTCACCACAAACCATTTGTCGAAGTGTTACAAAAACGAAAAATTAAAGGAAGCTCAAATTTTAAATTCCGACACAATTTTCCTGAAAATGGCTTATGGCTTCATTGATTTCCATTATAATTCGAGCGCTAATTGCATATAATTTTTATTTCTTCTATTGGAGACATTCGTGCCATATGTCGAATCCTAAGACATTTCGCCACCATTGCACACGGTCTATCCAATCCTGCTCCCACAGCCCTTTTCCCATCATCAGCTCCTCAAAATCTTCCAACCACCTTTTTTCGGTCGTCCGTTTTTCCACCTTTCAGCTTGTATATACTGGAACAGCTTTTTTGCTTTTTCTTCTTCCCTCAAACTCATTACATGAACATACCATAATGATTTTTTGGACCTACCAGTGGTTCCAAGAATAGTTCCTTTTATGTTAGCTTTCATTCTTATCTTCACTATTTTGGGCACATGCTGCAACCTGGAAAACCCGCATGCGCGCCTCCAGAAATTCATTTCCAAAGCTAAAAATTTTTTTTTTGTACGGTAAATGTCTCTGCGCCGAAGAGTATTCCAAGTAGGGAGAAATTAAACATTCTTTTCTTGGTTTGAAGAAAGACTTGCATGTTCCATTGGACTAAGTTTAATATCTCTATTAATCGTCTGCCCTCAACAACACTTTGTCTATATCCTTTCCTATCTTAAACGTCTGTCTTCTCCAAACCATACCCCTGGGTACTTAAATTCAATTCAGGTACCATCGCATCAGACGCTAAGATTTCGGGCGAAATTCATCAGCCGGAAGTGCTACTTTACTGATGGTTTTTTCTGTTTTTCGCGCTTTTCTCGAAACGGATCTAATGATTTTTATTGATTATCATATACTATCTACACATGACTTTTGTTTGAAACTTTTTCCAGAAAACTTGATTTTTGGGGGAATAGTAGCATTATGCTTTCCTAATATAGTTATTATTGCTTATGGTTTTATCATCCACATAACATCAATATACATTAGAAGCTTGAAAGAACTAAAAGTTAGAAGAAAATCGATTAACTGGTACAACTTTACAGAATAGGTTTTTGAGTTTTTTGAATTTTCTCGAAAATGTTAGCAATGATTTTCTTTAAACTTGGCATACCTAATGCACAGATAAAACATATCATTTGGAATTGATACACTTTTTCGAAAAAATTGATTTTAGGGGGGATTTGAGGATTTGTTAGTGAGGAATTTAAACTGCACAATCTTTTTAGTTTTGCCAAAGGATGCTCGACACAAATCCGTTCAGGTGTGGTATGGTAACTCCTACCATCTTATGGCCTGCCTCCAACTAAACATTTAAATTTGTTGGAGTAAGAGTAATTCGTATGTTACACATCAGATTTTTTTACTACAAATCGCCACAAAGATTATTAGTCCAAAAGTTTCTCTAGCATAAACTCCAAATCCTTACTTCAAGAGATACTTATCCCTCCCAAATCCATATTCATGTTAGCACAAATTAGTAAAATTTAATTTGTCATTTTATACAAATTTTAAAACTCCTTTAAGAGTAAGTCGTGTAAGTGTTTCCAATCAGATTTTTTTAATTCAATAATTAATAATGGTTCATCATAACCATTTCAATTTTTAAGGAAATTTAGATTTAAAATGTTAATATACACAACTCTTTATCAATGAATGACTAAATTAAACTATTAATAAAATAGGAATGGGTCAAGGGAAGATGTACAGTGAACTCCCCAGTTTTCATTAGTACGAATGTGAATTTAATTTTTTCTCTTAACCCAAGGCCAAAGGTTATTACAAATTACTTTCTTATTAACAACACAAATTCATGAGAATATTTGTTCTTATTGAAAGTGATGAAGGTTTCAGATGTACCATTCTTTTGGTTAAACATCAAAATAAATTTGTGTAACCAGAAATTCATCAAAGAAAGATAAAAGGTTTAATAAAGTAGGAAGAAATGATGTTTAGCGTTTTTGAGTATGTAAGTGTTTTTCTATAGTTGAAAAAATTTCTATTGAAAAATGCAAAAATTTCAGTAAGATAATTTAAATTAAAAAATATATATATATTATAATACTATTTCGCGGAAAATCATATTTAGATGCGTGGCATGACACTGAGAAATTTACAACACATAGTTAATGAAAAAACTATGAATCATCTTCAAAAGAAAATGCTACTGGTTATTGTCAGAGACAATATACAGTACAACTGGTAAATATATATGAACTATAAGCCAATATGAATGTTGCCTTCAATATCTGTATTCAGAATTGAGATTTCTAAGGACAAAGGTTAACGAAACAAATACAATATGAATATTATGTGAATTTTATCTACCATATCCACTGAATTACAACATGGTACCGATTTGAATGATTAGGTAGTAGTAAATAAATATTTTGCAACACTTTCAAATACTGTAAATAAGTTTTTACTTCCTCCAGCGAATGTTAAATGAAGTATTGCGCTCGTAACCAATTTTTGATATAGACTTTCCCTGGAAACACATGTTTTGAGAAGCCCTGCATGAGGAAACCAATCTGGTGTAAAACAGTCACCTGAGCTTCTCTTAATGCAATTAAGATAATTTAATTGCAAATTTACTATAATATTGCAATGTTACAAAAGTTTAGTTAAGCTTGCTATAAAAAATAGGATAAAAAATCTGGTGTGAAACACTTACACGAACTTTCTCTTACTCCTTTTTAATGCAATTATATATAAAATAGAAAAAAAATTTTAAACTTAAATTTAGGGAAGGGAATAACTAAGTGGTTAGCGTACTGGACTCCCACGCGGAGAACCCGGGTTCGGTCCAGCTGTGCTGCCCTTAGATTTTTTTCTTCCTAGTAGTCTCTATAGCTCACTGTCCGGTGATGGACAGTGTTGTCTGCAACGAGAGAACATTGTCCGGAGGCTGGCAGTGCACTGAGAAGGCTCCGGGCGCCCATGACCATAGATGTTGACGCGCCTTAAATTAAAAAAAACAACAAAAAAAACTTAAATTTTACGTATTTCTGCTAACATAAGTACAGAGTATAGAGGATAAGTCCCAACTTATACTAAACTTGGCAGGTAGAGAATCGATGATTATATTATGACCCAGTAGAGCGCTCTAAATACAATGAACCAACTCCATATGATATTTGAAATTAACTCCATAAATTCCGCACAACTATCCGAAATAATATTTTTTTGGGAAAATTTTCAAATAAAAGTAATACGTGAAGTTAGCAAACCAAGTTTAAAGGAAATCGTTGCAATAGTTTTCGAGGAAATTCTAAAACTCAAAAATCTATTCTATAAATTCGCCCTTTCAGTTAACCGAATTTCTTCAATTTTGAAATTCTATCCATGCTTCCAATGTTTATTAATATTATGTGAAACCATATTATATTGAAGAGCATTTTAGAAGAATGTATAACGCTAATATTAGACCCCAAAAAAATAAATTTTCCCAGGGAAATGTTCAAATTAAATGATAGGATTTAGAACACAGATAGTAAACGAAGTTTAAAGAAAATCGTTGAGCCATTTTCGAGAACATTAAGAAAAACTGAAAAAAATATTTAATAAGTCGCACTTACGGTTGATGGATGTTCCCCGAAATCTTCATCTCTGATGCGGTGGTAGTATCTAACAGACTATCAAGTTTGAGCTTACACACACACAACCATAAACTTATATATGTATAGACCATTCGCTAAAAACTTTTTTCGTATTCAGAAAACCCCCAAAATGTATTTCCGGTGAAAACTCAATTTCGAAAATCTGGCACGAACGCAATACTTCCTCTTACTAGGAGTAAGAGAAAGTAAAAAGGTGGTAGGGTATACTAGTATACCTGAGTGTGACTTGTGTGGCAGCACCCTCTGTCTCAGTCGACAAAGCTAGTACCGGCATGTTAAATTTAAAACCTAACTTACAGAACTCCTAAAACCAATTTTGCTGAATAATTTTTATCAAAATAAATAATTATAAATTCAATTTTAATCAATTAAAAGTGATACTTTTTATCATATAGTGAGTGAGCATTCCAAGTTTAAAGAAGATTGTTGTAGCCGCTTTTGGGATGAAAGCTTAACGTTATTTTTTTAATTATTAATTATGTTTTTCTTTAATTATATTAATATTTCTTATACTTTATTAATAAATTATATCTTAATTATATTAATATTTCTTTATATTCATTAAGTTATTTCTTATTTTTGTTATTGGTTATTAAACATCTTCTTTCTCGTTCTTTACCCGAGCAGGGATGGCACAAAACCTTCCTGGCTTCCTACCTTGGACTTCGCCAAGCAAGGTAAGGTGGAACCCTGAGTAATGGAGATTTTTTTCACGGCATCAGTTCTCGATTTAATCGCCTAAGGGGGGTATGGAATATTGTTTGTGCCATCTCTTATCTTACATTTTCATGTTTAATTTTAGTCTATGCCAAATGAAAAGTACTTTAGCCGCACATTATATAATATATATATTATAGCAATATCATTATATATCATAATGGATATTATAACATATTGCAATGCCGTGTCCACGACGCACCCTATCAACCGCCACCGCCGCGGAAAATCACCACAATCCGATCAGCACCGTTAAAACCGTCAGCCAACCACACCACTCACCGCAATGATGACACAGCCAACAGCGAGCCAAACATCGTAAACCGGCGCAAGGAGGCTATTTACTATTCGATCTAAAGGAGATGTGCAAGCACTACTTTTAGCAAATGTTCCTACACACCTTAAAATAGTCTAATCCTAAAATGAGTTAGAACTGTTCATTGAAAAATAACAGTTTACCTGTTTGCAATTATAGCAATGACTAACAGTGAATGAGAATGACCTTCAAATTAATGGTTACTTTCTGTAAGAATTATCAGAAATGTTCTGTCATAATTTGATGTAACCATACAATAGTGGTAAATAAATATTTTTAACAAAGAAATAATTTTACAAAAGGTAGTATTAACTTCGAAATTTTCATTAATTATTTTATGAAATTTTGATTAATAACTTAAGTATCATGTGCACTATTTGACAGGATAACATTTGCGTAGAAAGGTGTTCTCAATTAAACTACAACATTGACGTACATGAAAATCTAATAAAACTGTTATCTTTTTTTAATGTATTTACTCTATCCCATCTCTGATTAGATGAATTGTAATATTATCAATGCATTATAAACATTGTTATCAACTAATTTTGATAACAGGAAATTTTATTAAAAAAAAGTCTGTTTTCGATCATTTGTTTTTGAATTCTCTATCTGGGGCTGTTTTGTTTTCTATGCGTTCCCACCATGATTGCAGACTGATTAGGTGGTTGGATCCCATAAACACCCCATTGTATCTGTTCTTGAATTCCTTGCAGTAAGATCATTCTCAGATAATCAGTGAATAGTCAGTGTAACTTTCACTTCATCAATTCGTTATCCAGCCTAACAAAAAATATCTGAAAAATATTTTTGATTTTATCCATCAAAGCTTGTGTTTTTTGTTAAACTAAATTAACGAAAAGAAGCTGCCATGACGAATATAATCTTCATGTATTCGAGACATTTTCCGTGGTAGCCTGCTTCATTTTGTGGTCATCGACCGGTTTCGGGCGTTCGCCTATCTTCAGGATGCGTTTGTCAGATAGTGTGATAACACAGACTTGCACAGAGCAAATTCAGTTTATACACTGGTGTATAAGCCCATCCTGAAAATGGGCGAACGCCCGAAATCGGTTGATGATCATAAAATGAAGCAACTTGCAGTGTATAAACTGAATTTTCTCTGTGTAAGTCTGTGTTATCACACTGTCTGACAAACGCATCCTGAAGATGGGCGAGAACGCCCGAAACCGGTCGATGACCACAAAAATGAAGAGGTACCATGGAAAAATGTCTCTGATGCTTTCCAGCTCTGCGGAACCAACCACCACAACATCTTCATATATGATTATGGTTTACGATAAGTTTTTGAAATGGAATTTTGTTAGGCTGGATAACGAATTGATGAAGTGAAAGTTACACTGACTATTCACTGATTATCTAAGAATGATCTTACTGCAAGGAATTCAAGAACTGATACAATGGGGTGTTTATAAAAAAAAATGATCGTTTTTCTAACTAAAGAAGTTGCATGGGCTTTAACCAATCCATGTATTGATGTTTACACGAGACTATATTAATCTTTAAACTCTGTAGAATGTTTCTATATATATTACATCCCCTTCAAAATAGCAATTCAATTGTGTGCTTTTTTAGAAAACCATGACTGTGTCACGATATATTTGTCATCTGACGCCATTACTGGAAAAAACTGTGTACTGTTGCTGAAGCTATGTGTGCTCCATGTTACATCGAAGGGGAGGAAGTCCTTGATCAGCGAACTGCCCGGCGTGGATTCCCGATAGACTTTCCATGAAATCCAACCCTTACTGCCAACAACTTATTTCCCAGAATGTACTCAAAAATGGCCCAGGCTTGTCCAGCTTTGAACAATCGCAAACAACTTCTGCTCCAGCTAGATAACGTTAGCTTCACCTTCTCAGAAAGCAGAAATCGTTTCACTGAACGCTTTCTTCCACAGGGCACTTGCCATCGTTCAATGATTGCTAGAGGTTATACAGTGCACATTGCACAATCAGCTGTTTTAATCTGATTACAGGTTTACCAACTTTATGACAGTGAAACAATGACAGTGAAAGTATCATTATAATGTAACGTTATATTATACAGTTCTTTGTCTCTTAAATGTCTCTTAAATCTCTTAATTAGTCTCTTAAATTTTTGAATTATTTTTTCTCTTAATTTTTGAGTTATTTATTTTTAGGACCGCATTTATCTTGAAAGTTAAAACGCAAATAAGAAAATTATTCGAAAAATATCTTATTTGTTATGCGCGTATACTCCAATCTGGGTTTAGAGAAAACAATTCAAGCCGAAAATTTGATTCCTTAAAAGTTTGATTAATTACAATGCCATTAAAAAAAAAAACAAAAAAAAAACAGTTTAACAATAAATAAAGATTAATTAAGGAAGATATTGGTATTAATGTTATTTATATTCACACAGTAAATAAATACAAACGATGAAGTTGACCTTAAAAATGACAGATACCTGTACATTTTGACTGACGTAACTAGGACAGTGCTGGTAATTCTAAATATCGATCTTTCGATCTTTCTAAATCAGCGAACTTAGTGGGTTCCGAACTTAAAGAGAGTTAGCACATCTTGATTTCCAAATATCATCAATAATTCTATCATGTATCAATAATTGTTTTTATCATAAAGTGATTTTTTAAGATTTATTTTACAGTACCTCGCTGTCAGTTTTTCTGTACTTCATTCACAAAAATTTCAAATGCAATTTTGATTTACGTATGTTGCTGATGCCATTCCTGGGATAATGCACATGACAAAAGTATGAGAAGGAAAAGTTCTGTACAATAATTTGTAACTTAATAATTCTAGAAAATTTAATACTTGAAGGGAGATAGAGAAGGGGATGTTACAAAAAATATGATGAGAAACACTTGACTTTTTCTAAAGTAGTTCTCACAGTTTTAGTGACTATTTTTCTAGGAAAAAATAGAGATTTTTTCTAAATGTGTTGTTGCCCTGTGTGTAGTCAATTATTATCATTGCTATACTGGTAGCTTGGCGATTTCACAGAATTTGCCATCCTATTACGTAGCGGAAAAAATGAAACTTTATTCCGGTGAAAACTCATTTTCAGATCACATCTGATGTAGGATGATCGGCCCGAAACTGCCTAATAACCATAAAATGAAGCAGGCTTCTACAGAAAAATTACGTAATATATATATATATATATATATATGCGCGTTTGTGTGTGTGTGAGAAAGAGACGTAAACAAAATAAAACTATATTCACTCTAGGAATAACCAGTCGATCTGGCACGATGGTTTCTGAAAAATCCTTTAACCGGAAATATGATTTTACTGTTTTTTTTTTGTTTTTTAGTTTTTCGCGATTTTCTCGAGAACGGCTCCAACAACGCTTGCAATATTAAGGCAAACTAATTAAACTCTAATATATAAGCTACTTTTATTTGATACATTTTATCAGAAAAATTTATTTTTGGGCATAATGAATGGGTTTGAAAAGGAGAGAAATTGGGTTTGTTAGATAAATGAACTGGAAGTAATGCTGAACACTTATAATAAGGAAAGTAACACAAACTCTTTACTGTAATATATAAAACTGGACTTTACACGTAATATATAAAATGGTAGTGAGAAGATTTAGGGTAAGTAAAGAGAAAGGTTGTTGACGCGTTGTGACTGCTGCATGAGCTGAAGCAAGTCTCCTGGAAGTCCTCCTCTTAGCTGTATTTAAACAGATTCTCCACTGGCCTAAACTAGTGAGTGAGACTGTCACTCTCTGCTTTGGATCCCTCTCTTCGGATCCTATTACATTGGGATATAGGCTTTTGGGAATTGTTACGTTAAGCATTCTTCCAAAGTATCATTTCAATAAAAAGCAAGATTCTTCCATCTATGTGGTTATTAAGGGATTTCTCGAAAATGCTTCCAACTGATTTCTTTTGAATTGGAATGCTACGTTAAACCTTAACTCTCATTTCAAGTTTTTTTAGTCGTTCAGAACTTCCAACAGATTTTTTTTTTTTTTTTTTGAACAAACAATGCACTTGCAAATGATACGTGAAGCCATATCAGTGATTTCTAACTTTAAACTTGTGTGTAAACTGAATTTGCTCTGTGCAAGTCTGTATTATCACACTGTCTGACAAACGCATCCTGAAGATGGGCCCGAAACCGGTCGATGACCACAAAATGAAGCAGGCTACCACGGAAAATATCTCTGATTTAAACTTCAAACCTCACGAATTGTTTATTGCATTAATATTATAAAAATAAGTTTATAATAATTATTAATGTCTTTGTTTTATTGTAAACAATGTATTGTTATTTCAATGGAAGGGATTAGGACTCAGTGATAGGACGCTGGACTCGCAACGCGAAGGTCTCGGGTTCGAGTCCAGCAATTCTGCCCTTAGATTTTCCCTTCCTAGAGCTTCTACAGCTAACTGTTCGATGATGGACAGTGTTGTCTGTTACGAGAGATTACTGTCCGGAGGCCTCCAGTAAACTGAGAAGGCACCGGACGCCAATGACCGTAGATAGATGTTGACGCGCCTTACATTTTAAAAAAAAAAAAGCTTCAGCACATCGGTACCATATTTTTCTCTTTTGTATTACCTTTTACTTTCTCTTACTCTTTAGTTACTGTCAAATTTTAGAATTGAATTTTCAAGGAATTACATGTTTTGAGTACGAAAAAAAAATTCTTAGCGAATAGTGTATATGCGAAATACTCAAACTTGGTATTCTGTTTAAGGATTGCCATCGCATCTGACATGAAGATCGCAGGCAAAATCCATCAACCGCAAGTGCAACTTTACTGAATTTTTTTTTTTTTTGGTATTTAGCGATTTTCTCGAAAACAGCTCCAACGATTTTCTTCAAATTTAACGTATTACATTAGAAAAAACTGATTTTAGAAAGGTCTGTCAGTTAGCTGTAAATTTAAACTGCACAAGCTTTGTTGGCTTTTTTACAGAGGGCGCTCCACACAAGTCCGCTCAGATATACAATAATTATGAACCCTACCACCTTTTTTTTTATGGCCAGCCCAACTTAACATTGTAAATGTTGCTATTTTAAAGAAAAGTTGTTAATTAAATTCTATTAATTGGAGTAAAAGAAAGTTGTATGGGTGTTTTACACAATATTTTTTTTTTTAATTCACCGCAATTTAATACAACAAAACAAGAAATTAGCTTAAAAAAATGTTCATATGAAATTAACACCCAACAGAGATGAATCATAGTGTTAAAATCTGAATTAAAAACAATTTTTTATACAGGCAATTAACACGAAATACACTAAGATAAAATAATACTGGCCAGAGCACGCTATCGGCAAAAGTCAAAAAAAAAAAAGTGTGTGTCGAGTTTGATAGGGAACCATATTTTTAAGGAAATAAATGAGAATTTTTTTATCATAAGCAAACTGTCATTGACAAAACATAATTTTTCAATTTCTATTTCATACTGCTCTAATTTAAAAGCGATTAAGTTTATTAGAATTTTGTTTTAAATAATACTTACAAAAACAAAATGAGCAATAATTGCTGTTTTTTCAGATGATTCATTATCCTACCTCGATCACATTTTAAATGTTTTATCTAATAAATGATTTATTTTATACTTCAAATGGAAGGGGGGAGAGAATAATTTTTATGATTACAGTATTTCTATAAATAATATCTTACGTTTTACAATTTCCGGTGTGTCAGAAAATTTTCATTTTCAACCGTCAAAACATTCTTTTTGCATTATCGCAATATAGTTGTGCAGCCCCACTTTTAGTTATAAAGTGTTGTTGTCTCTTGGAAAATACACAGAAAATGAATTAAGAAAAATTAAAAATAAACAGCTGATATTTTTGTACAAGAATATCAAGTAACAAGAAAACAAAACAAGATTTTCATTAAATACAATACAATATTATCACTTCATAAGAAATAAAATTTTTTTTATTTAATTACCGTAGAAATTATATAAAAACATTATGTTACTGATTAAGATCAATAGGTCAATGAACGAAACGTCATCCGTAGAAAATTATTACAAGGAGAACTGCCTACTGAAATTATCATTTGATTATTTTATTTCATTAACAACCGTAGCAAATCAAATGTCCTAATAAATAACAATAATGATAATGATGATAATAAAAACAGTTGTAATTCAGACACAAAATATTTTCCTAGCAGTAAATTTTCACAATTCAAAATCGTATTAATCCTGAAACAGCAGTTTATTGGCAGACCGTAAATATCGCGGCTATTCCAAAACCCTCTAAGATCAATATTCACTAAAAAAAAACTTACATATTGAAAGTTACAGGGCAATATTACCTTAGGGAGAAGTGTTAGTACTTGCACTACAGGGTTCTGCCTAAAACTCGAACAACATTTCCATTGATAACCTGGCACTTACATATTCCAGCAGGACATGCAGAGGCAGTTATTGATGTTGCAACTAAAAAACACACACACATGCTTACTTCTGCAACTGCTATATTTTACAGATATAAATATACAATATATTTTTTTTCCTACGCCATGACTTCGGCTATTCAACCATTTTACGTCGCGCGGCCCAGTGTTGGCGACCGATGTTGTTCGTTTAGTTGGAAATCAAGGAGAGAACAAACAAGGACGCGAACAACTTCACCTCCCATTTACATGCAACATACTAACACAGATACCTAAGAGAGCTACATAAACTAAGTCGCGGTGGATTAAGGCCACTTCATAGAAATTTACGATCAGTTAGATACCAAGTCAAGTATAAATGAAGTTTGAAAAAAAAAGTTCATAATTATTTTCGAAATAATGGCGAAAACTAAAAATTCCACTGAGTAAGATCGCACTTGAGTGGGCTGGGGCCGGAATGTTTGGGCCAAGGACCAGACATTCGGAGATTATGTACAAGTTTCCCAGCACCTTCCAAGCGGAAATTCACGCATCTGGAAAAGATGTGTCCAGTTTAACCATGACCGGAAAAATCGTTATAAGGATTGCAATCTCCTATCTGATAACTAGGTCGCCATTAAAGCACTAAGTTCATATCTCATTAGTTCAAAAATGATATGGGAATGCCTCGACAAAGTCAATGAACTGGGCAGGAGCAATAGAGTATCCTATTCGGGGTGCCAGAGCATATTGGCCTGGAGAGAAATAAGATGTTTAATACCTCAAAAAGGAAAAAATCGCAGTACTCAAACTTGGTATTCCGTTTAGGTACCTCCCAAGCAAGCTTTTCTTTAAACTTGGAATGCTCACTGCAGAGATACAATTCTGTAACTTTTAGTTATAAAGATTTTCCCGGAAAAACTAATTTTAGAGGAGGTTGTGAGGGACCTGTCAATTAGGAAAATTTAAACTGCCGCTACGAGCTTTAGTAGAGACAGAGGGCGCTCATTCAGATATAGATGATACACTTTTTTTATGGTAAGGCTATTAAAACGTTTGTAAAAATAACCGTGTTAAGGAAAATTTGTCTAACATATTGTTGTAAGAGAAAGTGGTGTGAGTGTGGTGGTGCTTCCAAACATGCTTACACTACAGCATACAATATAAACCTAGCACAAACAATAATATGCTGAGAGAAACCAAAATATATTGATTTAAAAGAAAGAGAGAGAGTTGGTCAAACAAATCGAACCCAATCTACCAGTATTGATTAGCTTGCTGGTATTTCAATAAGAAATTGATGTTAGAACGGTGGAAAAACCAGTGAAACCAAGTGTGCGCTTACCCGTGGGTGGGCGGCGAGTCACGTGACATTTAACTGCGCACACAATCACTCTCACATTCTTTCACTCCATCTCACTCACTCACTCTATAACTTCCTTACGCTTATTTCATCCAATGAACTGCTTCCTTATTCCTTGATGGAAGGAAACTACCCCCTAAAAAAAACTCTTCATGTTTACCTTCCGTCACTATGAACATTCATTGCTATGAACGTTGCTTCCTAAATTGGTTTTCTCGGTAATTACCACTTATATGAGCAAATTACTGATAAATACCATCAATGATAGGCTAATCTAACTACAGAGACTTTTTTAAAATCTATTTATCCGTTTCTGCAAGCGAATAGTCTGTGTGTGTGAACAAAATATCTAAAACATGAAATATCGTAAAAGCTCAATGTTGGAATTCCCTCTACGTGCTAACTCCGCAACTATTATTATTATTATTATTATTACAAACTCGGGTGGGCTATATCCCGGCACTGCAGCCAACAGAGGCTTATTGTGCCACCCCCCCCATAGTTCCTGTAGACAAACCCTCCTCCTTAAGAAGTTTGAGGGCCTTCACCACCAGGACATTTTGAGCTACTATCTCCTCAGGTCGCAAAGTACCAATGGTTTCATACCTCAATTTAATTATTGCAACGCAATCAAACAACAGGTGAGAGGCCCTTTCCTCCTCTTCCTGACATAATCTGCACAAGGGTTCCGCTCGAATGAGCCCTACCTTGTATAGATGTTTCCTGAACCTACCATGATCCGTAAATAGTCGCGTCACCAGTGAAATCTGGCTCCTACTCAGACTAAGAGTCATTTGGGTTCTTCGTTTACACAGTCCTGGCATCATCCTTTTACTGTGTATAACACCCGGGTTCCTCCTCCAGAGCTCTTCATGCTTACTGCGACCCCACTCTCTAATCGCTGCACGAATTGCTCCGCCAGTTATTCCCAGGACCGGCTCTGGACCAATGAACGGAGTGTTAGCCCCGTTCCTGGCCAGTTGATCAGCTGTCTCATTACCCTCAACCTCTGCATGTCCAGGCACCCACAACAGCTGCATCTTGTTGTGCCTGGAGAGTCTCGACAATGCCTCTCGACATTCCTTAACCAGGGATGAGGTAGTTCTGTGAGCTTCTAAGGCTTTCAGTGCAGCCTGACTGTCCGAGCAAATGCGTATGACCTTGCCCCTTGGGGCTCTACGCAGGTTCTCCTCGGCACAGACCTTAATGGCAAAAACTTCAGCCTGGAATATAGTGGAATACCTGCCCAACGGCCTCTCAATGAGTACCTGCGGGCTCATTCCATATACTCCTGCTCCAGTTCCGCAATCCATCCTAGAACCGTCTGTAAACCACAGAGGTCCTGTCCGGTAGCGTTTTTCCCACCCCTTGGACCATTCCGCCCTAGAACCTAGAAACACCCGAAATGGAACCTCGAAGTTGTATGTTGGACAAATGCTATCCTAGGCCATGTCTATCACAGGGCCTGGGTTGACCTTTAGCAATATCTCCAAATGTTTGGCTAAGGAGCCACACTGCCTCCAAAGACCACTGTTGCGCAGTCTATGTGCACTGGCCCTTGCCTCCGCTTGCACTAACAAGTGCAGCGGTGCCAAGCCCAGCAGCACCTCCAGCGCAGCTGTCGGAGCAAAAGCGCCCGTAATAAGAAGGCACGCCAGCCTCTGTACGCTACTGAGCACCTCCTGTTCCGTTTTAGGCCACCATACCACCGCGCCATAAGTTATGACCGGTATGATGGCCCGAGTGTATATCCAATGGGTCATCCTTGGAGTTAACCCCCATGACTTCCCACAGGCCCGTGTACCCAGCATAGCGACTTCTTAGCTTTCTGCACTATATATTCTAGATGTGCGTTCCATGTGAGCTTAGTATCCAGGATAACCCCCAGATACTTTACTCTATCTGTCACATCCAGTATCCTCCCGAAGAAGGACAGTGACTTATATTCTTCAATGTCCCTTCTCCTGGTAAATGGTACGAGAGTGGTCTTCTGTGGATTTACCCCAAGATCCACTCTGCTGCACCATCGTTCTATGCGCCTAAGCGCCTCTTGTAGGAGCTCCCCGACTGTAGGTCCGTGTCTGCCTCTGGCTACCACCACTATATCATCGGCGTAGCCCAGCACGGAACATCCAGTGCCACTAAGCTTCTCCAATAGTTCGTCCACAACCATGCACCACAGAAGCGGGGAAAGGACCCCCCTGAGGGCAGCTCCTTGTGGGCGTAATCTCTAGCGAAGCTTCACATAGGCTTGCTACAATCCTCCGTGTTTTAAGCACGCTGTCGATCCATCTAACAATGGGTCTACTGACACCGCGCCTCTCTAACGCCTGAGTGATAAGGCAGAAGGTCGTGTTGCTGAACGCCCCCTCAATGTCCAAGAACACGCGTGCTGCTGTTTCCCTGCCATGTACCGACCCCTCCAATTCTCCAACAAGAGAATGGAGGGCCGACTCACAGGATTTCCCTGATTGGAAGCATGCTGTGCAGGATGCAGAGGATATCGCGCCAGCACCACCTCCCTAATTTGCAGGTCCACCAGTTTTTCCAGAACTTTCAACATAAATGAGGAAAGACTGATCTGTCTATATGCCTTGGCCTGGGAATGCGTTCTCTGCCCAGGCTTCTCTGCCTGGTATAAATAGCACTGTTACAGACCAACTCCGCATCTAACACAAAGGTTTCCGGTAAAATCCATCAACCGGAAGTGCGACTATACTAAATGTTTTTTAGTTTTTCGCGATTTTCTCAAAAACGGCTCGAACGATTTTTTGTACACTTAGTATGCTATCTACATACATAATACCCATCACTTTTGTTTTAAAATTTTGCCGGGAAAATTAATTTTTTTGGGATACTAGGGGACAGTAGAGTTGGCTTTCCTCTAAAGTACTACTTCAGTATATGGTTTTTTACAACCGATATAATATTAATACACAGTAGAAGCACTGAAAGAATTTCAAATTTGAAAAAATCGGGTAACCGGAAGTGCGATTTTACAGAAAGGTTTTTGAGTTTTTTGGATTGTTCTGGAAAACGGTTACAGGGATTTTCTTTAAACATCGGTGTGGTTGCTGCATCACTTTTATTAAAACATTTTTCTGAAAAAATTGATTTTAAGGTGTATTTAGTATTTGAATTTGAATATGCACAAGCTTTCTTGGTTTGGACATAGAGCGCGCCACATAAAGCCAGTAATGGTTAATTAATGCTACTTTTCCCCCAAAGTTCAAGTAAATCTCAACCACCAGTTTTATCGCCAGCCCAACTAGACATTGGAACGGTTGCAATTTTAAAGAAAATTTATTGATTAAATTGTATTAGAAAGTAGTGTGAGTGTTTCACACTAGAGGTTTTTTACTGTTTTGTTGTTTGGGGTTGTTAAAAAAAATCTATGTTTATACTACTGTCACCGTAAAACTTAATTACTATACCTGACGCAATGAGGATAATTTTGAAGGCAAAATAAAAAAATAAAGATAAAATAAGGAAATATACACTCAGCTGAATAAGAACAATTCTTAGTACAGTTATCTAACTTTTTTTTTTACATGAACAGCAATTACTAGGATAATATTGACATTCACTGAATATATAGTTTCAACTTAGTGGGCCCATTATGGAAAGTCGGGCACAATATTAAAAAAATTACTAGGAGTAAGAGAAAGTAAAAAGTAAAGATATTACAGATTATTCAAAACTGATATCTAAATTATTGGTATCAGTTATATACTTATATACATTAGTGAAAATAAAGATAATAATTGTTGACTAAAAGATTAATCGCTGGCCACTCCTCGCATCCGGATGTGATCTTTGCGCATCCTGCTGTATCTAAAGAAATCTACCATGATTTGATTAACGGCCAAGTCGGTTTTGGGCATAAAGCGTTGCGAGTTGAACTGAAAATAGCTCCCAAGAGAATTCCTGAAAAACAAATAATAAGATGGAATCTACACAAGGCTGACTGGATAAATTACACTAAAGAAATTGATGAACTCATGAGAAACATAGATTTGAGCTCAAATGTGGATAAGTCTCTAGGAAAAATCCAGAAAGCTATTCTAAAAGCTGCAGGAAAAACTATCCCAAGAGGCAAAATGAAACGATACAACCCATTTTGGAATGATAAATTGCAAAAACTAAAACTACAGAGAGATTCTGCTAGAGCCACTGCCGAAAGAACTAAAAGACCGGAGGATTATGTTAGTTTAAAAAAGAAAATAGCTATTTTTAAAACAGAAATTATTCAGTCTAAACGCTCCAGCTACCAAAAGTTTCTTAGCAAACTTGATTTCAGGAAGAATGCCCATAAGGCACACAAATTTCTTTCCCGGTTAAATAATGAAAATGACTCTAAACATAACCCGTTCAAAAGTGAAGATAAACTGCTCACAGATGACTTGGATATTGCAAAATCCTTTTGTAAGTACTATTGCAATAGCAGTAATTTTAGACCAAAAACTAAGCTATCCAACTATCAACCACCAGTCACATGCCTCACCAAGGATGAGGACCGTCTATTTAACGAACGATTTTCTCCTCAAGAACTGGATCTGGCTCTACAAAAAATTCCTTCTAACAAATGCGCCGGTCCGGACGGTATAATGCCAGTTTTTGAAACATATGGGTCCCAAATCTAAAGATGTCCTGTTAACTTTCTTGAATGATGTTTGGAGTTCATATAAGCCCAGCGTGTGGCGGAAAGCAGAAGTGATACCTATTCCTAAGAAGGGCAAGCCGTCAGATAAAGCAGAAAACTTCAGACCTATAGCGTTAACGAGTATTTTTTGTAAACTTATGGAAACATTAGTACTCAGGAGGTTACACGAATTTCTAGAAGAAATAACATCCTATCAAACAAACAAGCAGGGTTTAGGAAACACCGCAGCACAACTGAACAAGTAATTAGGTTCTCGCAAGAGGTAAAAGATGGTTTCCATAGAAGGCAAAGTACTTTAGCAGTTTTTGTGGATTTCCAAGCGGCTTATGACAGGGTCTGGAGGAGGCTTCTGCTGGAAAAGCTGAAGGGATAGGCGTAAATGGTAAACTTTTCAAGTTTATTGCCTCGTTCCTCGCTCAGCGATTCATTCGGGTCAAGTACGGGAATGCTGTCTCCCATATAAGCAGATAAAACAGGGACTTCCTCAGGGCTCGGTCTTAAGCCCAACACTTTTCTGCATAATGATAAATGACGTGGTATCGCACCTGGAAGCAGTACCAGGAACTAATGCACTTTTGGATGCAGACGACTTGGTAGTGTGGGCATCTAGTAGCGATTTTTCAGCCTTAGAAATGCATTTAAATGGAACTCTGGAGCGATTGCGGGATTGGACAAATGCAAATGAAATGAATGTTAATTCCACTAAAACAGTGTCACAACTTTTTAGTCTGTCCACTAAGCACCATAATGTGTCTTTAAGGTACAATGGACAATCACTTCGGATAACCGACGCGGCAACCTATTTGGGAGTGCAGTTGAATAACAGAGTGGGATGGAATAAACACGTGGACTCTCTTATAGAAAAAGGGAAAAAGAGAATGAGCCTCCTTAGTAGAATGGCGGGCACTAAATGGGGCGCTACTCAGGACGTGCTAGCCTTGGCATACAGGACGTACATACGTCCGGTAATTGAATGCGGCAATGAATTACTTATTACTGCCTCGGATTCTGTGCAAGAACGGCTAGAAAAAGGCCAAAACGTTGCGCTTAGGCAGATTACAGAGGGTCCAAAGTCCACTCCTATGCAGTCGCGGCTATGTAATTGCAATCGGAAATATACCCCCTAAGAGTTCGGCGAGAAATTGCAGCTGTAAACATGAAAGAGAGACTAGCAAGATTGAGGATTCATTATTGGGAAAAAGTTAGACCACCTGAAGTCGCAAGGCTAAAAACTCAGGTGAAATTTTCAACTCAAGTGGATGCTATTCACCAAAAATATAATTTATTCCTTGGCAGGAGTGAGCCTCTGCACAATGAGTCATACTGGAAAATAAGGAGAACACCATTGTTACGTCTCCATCTCATGGAGCCCGTTAAGAAAGGCGATAACAGTGCGAGAGCTCCAGCCCTTGAAATGCTTGGAGAATGCTATCCATCTCCTCCTTGGACCCACATCTATACTGACGGTTCAGCAGAAGGTGCCACTAAAAATGCGGGAGCTGGAGTGTATGGTATCGACTTCCAGTTTTCAGAACCTGTTGGAACGTGGGCATCAAATTTCGATGGGGAGATCCGGGCTATCCTGATAGGTTTGAAATATATGGTTGAAAAGAAATTGGACAAAGTAGTGTTTCTCAGTGACTCCCAAGCTGCGTTAATAGCCGTAACGGGATCTCAAAGTGGAATTTCCGCAGATGTAAGAACGTGCCAAGAAATGGTTGAAAAGGCTCTTACAGAAGGGAAGCAGCTGGCTTTCCAATGGATTCCTGCACATTGTGGTTTACCAGGGAACGAGCAGGCCGATAAACTTGCGAAACAGGGGAGTCAATGTGATCAGCCCGACTACGCAATGTGTTTTGCTTCGGCTAAAAGAGTTATAGGTAGCCATTTAAAGGAAAAATCACACGCTGAGTTAAAGAGCATGGCCGCTGAAAAGCAGTGGGCAACGCTGCTAGAAAATAAGATACCTGCCGGCCTTCCAAGAAAAGATTCTGTCGTGCTATTCCGAGGAATTACAGGGCATGATTACCTCCAAGCCCACCTCCACAAAATAGGTATAAAGGACTCGCCGATTTGCCCATTGTGCAATAACGGCGTAATGACATTTCAACATTTGAACGCGTGCCCTGCATTACAGGGTATGAGTACTATTTATGAAAAATATTGGGCTGCCAGACAAAAAATGGCTTAACGCCTTTGTCGCGGAATAGGAAAAAAAACAACAAAAGATTAATTAGAGATTACTGAAATAAATTTAATTATTATTATAAGAGAGATACCTACCCCTCCATACATGGGTCTCACCCACCATTTAGAGAAGGCCATTGTTATATCCCTACAGAGAAAACTATCGTGATCTCTAACTATTACAATTTATAACAAAACTACTAAACCTATATAGAGATAGTTTCCCTTACAGAGATAGTTTACACATAACGGTTTCTCTATTTAGGACTTTGTGACTGGTACGGACAAACAATAATAAATATTACAACAGATCTAGAAAAATAAACAATATTCTATTTCGATTTAAGCTTTTTTTTATATATTACGTATATGTTCTGGTAGGAGGACAATAAAGGCTGGTAGAGAATGATTTCAACGTCTCAAAATTCCTCAGAAACGGCTAAAAACTATTTTTTAACGAAAAATGTTTCAAATAAAAGGATAGGTTTATATCTGTGTAGTCAGTATCTGTGTATTTGTGTAGTCAGTATCTGTGTATCTGTGTAGTCAGTATCAGGTGTTAGCTGTGACAGTAGTAATAAACAGAATACCAACTTGGAGCTTACAGCGATTTTTCGTTTTTGAAATATTTTGTTAGAACACACACATTCACGCTAAAAACACTTTTTTCAGAAACGTACTCATCACAAAATCTATATTTCCTACTTTCTTTAGAAAGTACAATTTATTTTTCAAATAAAAGTAGTAAAAACAAAAAATACATTGATTAATGGTTGTTGAAACATGAGAACCGTGAAATGACAATATCAGACTATATAAAAGAATGTTAAAAAAAAATAGATAAATATGTAAGTGTAATACATAAAAGAATATATAGAACAGCAAGTGATGTAGCGTGCTGACGACCATCTTTCAACTCTTGGCATATTGTTCCGGCTTTTAAGAGATCTCTAATAACATTTCTCTTATAACTAATAAATAATCTTTATCGATCTAATTCATCAACTAGCATTTTATTATTATTATTATTATTATTATTATTATTATATTTTTATTCAGGCAAACATTAATAAATAGTTCTTTAAAAAAAAAATTATATGTATATTAAATAATAAAAAATGTGATGTGATGCCCCCCCCACTCCCACAACTTTCTCATACTGCAATATCAGAATAATTACTGTTATAGATACCATATAGGTGTTATATATACAATGTTATAGACGATTTTTTTAAACTTATAATTTTTACTAAATGTTTATTTGTCTTCAATTTTAGATCAATGGGAGAATGTAAACTGAATAAAATGACATTTTGAGGAAACCATACATTCCCCCCCACTCCCCTCAAAATTCTTTAAATGAACTCTCTCGGAAAAATATGCCCAATAAAGGGGTAAAGAGGAGTAAAAACGCATTTCTGGCCAACCAATTTACTTTAAACTCTGAATTTTCTCAAAAAATTAAAGTCTAATTATTATCTAATATTTAGATGACAGAATTGTGTAATAAACTGAAAAGCACTTTAGGGAAAAACAAAACCTACCCCACCCACATTAAACCAGCTTAAATGAATTTTTCCAGTGAAATATTTCAAATAAAAGTTATAGCTCATTGTATGTGTAGTCGATATAAAAAGATTAAAGAAAATTGTTACAGCCGTTTTCGAGAAAGTCTCAGAAAACTAAAAAACTGTTATGTAGAAACGCATTTCCGGTTAACCGATTTCATTCAATCTCGGAAAATGACAACATATAATATGCAAAGTTTAAAGAAAATCGCAAAAAAAATCTTAAAAATACACTCAGTAATCTGATACTTCCGGTTGTGGAATTTTGACAGTAAATTGCTGTCGGATCCATAGGTGATACCCAAACTGAATGTCGATATGAACGTCCTGTGATTTTTCAAATCTGAGCTATGCTGTTCACTTACACACACACACACACACACACGTACATAATCATAAGGAGAGAGAGACAACATTTTCTAAAAACCTGATTTTTGGACTCAGGGGACCGCAAAACGTGGATTTCCGGAGAAACTAGACATCGAAAATTTGACAGGATTACAATACTTCCTCTTACTAGGAGAAGGAAAAAGTAAAAATGGTTTATATATATACCATTATATATATATAAACCATACGTATATGGTTTATATGTATGTATGAATGTAGAGAAAGTTCAAACTTGATACTCCGTTTAGGAATATCACTACCTCATTTGACAATAAGATTTTAGTCGAAATCCTTCAACCGGAAATGCGACTGAAGTGATTTTTTTTTAAACTTCGTATGTTCTTTATATAGATAAATGTCTATCAGTTTTATCAGCTGGTTCTGAGGGAAGTACCAAATCTCTCCTCTAAAGTCCCACTCCAGTGTAATGTGGTTCTTCCATCTAAACGTTAAGGTACTTTAAAAGCATTGCTAGAATTCCAAATGTATCAAAGTCCAGTTTTCTGAATTCTTTTGCAAGTTACTCGAAAAAGATTCCAATATTTTTTTTTCATTGTAACGTAGAATGGTAACCGCCTATATATATATATATGTACATATATATATATATATATATTTATATATATACTCACCGGCAAAAAATTCCGGCCACTTCAAAAATTACATTTAATAAATAAATAATATTTGTTGGTCGGTTTTCACCAGTTATTTTGTTTTGGCGCTTAATAGATAACGTTTTTAGCGTAAATTGGACTTTGTACATTACACTTGTGGTATTAAGAAAATTAAATAAATAAAAAATGTTCACTACTTTGTGTTCATTTATTATCAATTTGTTTATTTTTATTCAGTTCGAATTATTTGCTTTACTTCGCTTCAGCGTACCGCTTGCCTAAGAAAATTAAACTTAAAAATTCGAATTTCAAAATGCCGCTTAGTGCCGAGGATGTCGCACCTGCTGTAGCACTTATTGATGACGGCCGCAACAACAAATATGGAGGCATTGCTACAGGTGTTCCCTACCAAACTCTGCGAGATGCAACGCAGCGTTGCACAGAAACAGGCTCATACTAAAGAAGGCCAGGCTCAGGGCGTTCAAGGGCCACTGAACTGCGGGACGACCTTTTTTGACACTGACAATTTTAAACAGGTCAGTAAATTGGCCGGCGGGTATGCGCACCAGGGACCGCCCACCCAGTGTGCCTTACTGACAATTTTACGAAATCGTCATCTGACAACTGTTGAAGTAGTTCATCGCCTCCAAGAAGTTCAAGGTGTTCAATTTTCTGAGGGAATAGTTCCAAGGAGATTGAATGAGCCAAGTTTGAGGCTTTTCGTCCCACAAGAGAGCTACAACAAACTAGGGAACCCGAATTTCTCGCCTTCAGTTTGCTCAGAAATACATCAATTGATTTCTAGAACAAGTGAGCAAGTGTATTGTTTACTGGCGAGTCCCAATTTGCCTTAAGAGCTCCAGACGGCCATGAACGAGTATAATGGGAACGAGAAGGAGAGAAATCGGGTTGGAGAGAAGCTGGAAGTAATGCTGAACACTGTATAATAAGGAAAGTATCACAAACTGCCTGGACTTTCCACGAATATATAATGGTAGTGAGAGATTTAGAGTCAGTAAAGAGAAAGTTGTTGACGCGTTGTGACTGCTGAATGAACTGTTGCAAGACTGCTGGAAGACTACCCCTCTCGGGCTAGACAGCTGTATTCAAATAGATTCTCCCACTCTAGTCTGGTCTAAAGTAGTGAGTGAGACTGTCAATTTTTGTGTCTCTATCTCTGGTTTGGATCCCTCTCTTCGAATCCTTTTACAACGTGTGTGGAGGAAAAGAGGTAAGAGATAAGGAGAATGCAATTTTGTTCTCACTAAGACTTTCCAACGAGGCTCTCTGATAGTTTAGGCAGGTATCTCAAAAGACGTACGGAGTTAGTAATCGTTCGAGGAGGTTCCATGAATGCTGCTCGATATTTGGCGCATATGCTGCAAGTACATGTGGCCCCTATCATGCCGGAAATAGGTGAGAAGTTTGTGCTATCACAATAACGCTCGTCCACATACACCCACATAGTGCTGACCTTTCTTAATGAAAGCACATACTGCTGAACTTCCTAAACTGGCCTGCCCGTATCCCTGACTTAAATCCCATAGAGCATCTCTGGGATATGCTTGAAAGACGGATCGAAGAGATCGGAGAGTCCTTCCTGGGACGCTTCAGGAGCTAGAAAGGGCACTTCAAGACGAATGGGCTCTAATCTCACAAAACGAAATTTCCCGCTTGATTCAGAGCGGGAGCCTAGAACTGTGATAAAGGCAAGAGGAGGTTATACTCGGTATTAGCACCATTCCTCAAAAATATTGTACAATTAAAATTTTTACCAATTATTTACCAATTATGTCTAGGTAAATAAAATTTTCCAGATTTACTTTTTTTTAATTAAATAATTCAAATTTCCTATATAATCCTACTTATTTGTTTTATTTTGAAACATTAATAAACGTTATGAACGATAAAAATTATTAAAAAATTAAAAACTATACATAGAAATAGTAAATATTTCAAATGGCCGTAATATTATGCCGGTGAGTATAAAAGACCTATCAGTTTTATCTGAAACTTTTGTTCGGAAACCTTTCCTTTTGTTTCATTAATGAGTGCTATCGGTCATCTCGCCTAAAGATAACACCACAAGTATAGGAAGAAGACAAAAAGGTACTGAGTTATGATTAGCACATCCAGAACACAATTGAAGACCAAAAGACTACAACCCCGAAGGGAAGAAGGTGGGGTGGAAAACTGATGAGTTTTCACTTTCTCTCGGTAATTCTTCTCGGCATTCATTAGTAAAGAAAGTTCATTAACCAAAAATAAAAATGAATACATAGTATTTTTTATTTATTTAGAAAACAAGTTAACAACCGGTCACACCAAAATAACGATGACGTACTATCCTACAAAATTTGGCCATACTAAAGTATGGAAAGGTTACCAAACTGTGTCTTTATTATGATGTAAGGCCCTTCTCTTTGAGGTATTCAGTTTTACAAATTACAAGGATTAACTGTTGAAAAGTCAAATACCAATCATTGACATCCTGAAAACCTCAATAGTCCGATTTATATGAATATTTCAAGATGGACTGATTGATTTCGAACCTCTTTGGCGTATATGGTAAATGAACGAGAGCTGTAAACATTTCTCACATTTGTCCTTCTCATACATGCTTCTTTTTTTTCTTATTTCTGCCGGTTTTCGGATTTAACCATCTTCAGAGTTAGGTTTGCTGGAATTCCAAGGTTTGAAACATTGATTAAGTGGAAATGCGACTCACATCTTATAAATCTTCCCAAAAAAGTTAGCAGTTGATGAAAGCCAATATGTGAATGTGTGTGAACAAAATATTTCAAAAAATCTGGTATGTCACACTCACACACCACTTTCTCTATCCTCTCAATACATTTATACATAAAATGAGAAATTTTCTTAAAATTTCAAATTCTGCTCATGTTGCAACATAAATATAAAAGTAATGGGGAGAGGGAGCAACCCACCAACAGAGGCAGGTACAAAATGATTACAATGTAATCCTCTGATATTGAACAGAAACATTTAAATTTTAACATCTCAGTAGAACCACTTAAAAACTATTTTTTCAGAAAAATTATACAAACAAAAGTGATAGGTTTTAATCTAGCAGTCACTTGCTATTCCAAGTTCAAAGAAAATCCTTACAGTCGTTATCGAGATAATTCCAAAACACTCAAAAGCCTATTCTGTTAAATCGCACCTCCAGTCAAAATTTTGACATGTGAATAGTGTAATATAATGGTTATAGAGTTGGCAGAACCACATGTTGTGCTGAAATGGTACTTAACGCTACTGTTCCCCCCCAGCAACTCCCAAAAATCAATTTTTCCCAGGAAAATATTCCAAATAAATCTGATAGGTATTTATTTGTGTAAATAGTAATCAAAGTTAAAAGAAAATCGTTGAGCCTTTTTAGAAGGAATCGTGAATAACTAAAAAAGAAATTCAGTAAAATCGCACTTCCGGTGAAGGATCTTGCCCGAAACCTTCATGGTAGTACCTAAATGAAGTATCAAATTTTAGATTATTAGTTTGTTAGATATTTTGTTCACAAACAGACCGACACACCATTCGCTGAAAACGATTTTGTTTCTTAGTCAGGGGACCTCGAAATATATATTTCCGGTGAAATCACAATTTGGAAAATTTGACACGACCGCAATATACTTCCTCTTACCAATAGAGTAAGAAAGAGTAAAAAACAGCAGCAATCATTGTAAAGTCAAATTTAGCTTCTACAATCGATAAACAATTCATTAAAGAGGATTTTGTAATACGAAGTATACTGTTCTAAATACAGAACATTACGGTAAATCTTGCATGTTTTTGCACCGTAGTATTTTCCTAAATGAATCCAAAATAGAGGGTTAATCTGAAAATGGAACAGATGATATTTATGGTTATGAGTTTATATCAAGCAAACATGTTTTCTGGATCAAATTGAATCGTTATTAATGTTGAATTTGTTAATAAATTTATTTACTAAAAACTAATTACAAAACAACATGATCTATTCTATTTCTTTCTAATTTTCTTAAATTATAAGAAATCTCATTATAGAGAGTATTGCAGAATATTGCAGTAATACATTAAGCCTAAATTAATCATCAAACGCTGATACAAATTATCAATCATATTAATGTTATAAAATAATTAGAGTGTAAACATAGTGAATGATCTAATTAAATGATTGTAATCAAAATTAAATGGCCTAACGCTTGATCTAGTTTAATTTTTTTACTGATCTAGTCCAAACATATGGAGTGTCTGTTCTCCGTCGTGGTCCAATCGTTCGTTGATAAAGAATGTCATGTCTAGTTCCGCAATCTTTCTAGTTTTGACGGAGTTGAACTATCTTATCTATTATGAACTTTCCATACAATATAGGTCGCTAGCGTAAGGTCAAAAAAGAACAACACAACTTATAAAATACAAAATATTTTATTCGATGAGGATTTTTTACTTTCTCTTACTGCTGATAAGAGTTTTCACCGGAAATCCATGAATGAGATCCCTTAGTCACATAATGTGTAAAAATATTAAAGAAAAACTAAAAAAAAAAATCTTCATGCCAAGATACCGCATGATTCGTAAATAGAATGCAAGTCCTACGAACAAGTAAAATTTTCGAAGTAGTTGATTTTTCACCGGAAATACAAGTTTTAGAGTGGCCAGACTGAGTGTATGTTTTGGAGTGAAATATATCTAGAGTGTGTGTGTGTGTGTGTGTGTGTGTGTGTGTGTGCATATATGAACGAAAGCGAAAAATCGTAGGATCCTCAAACTTAATATTCCGTTTACGTACCACCACCACATAAACCGGATATGCGACTTTATTGTATTTATTCAGTTTACAACGAATTCCGTTCCAACGATTTTCTTTCAACTTCATATATTATCTACGCTCATAATTGCCTATCACTTTTATTTGAAACAAATTTTCCTGGGAAAACTGATTTTCTGAGCTTTTCTGGAGGAGCAGTAACGTCAAGTTCTAAGTAAGTACTAGTTCAATACAAAAGTATGGCTCCAATATCTACATAATATTAACATACATTAGAAGCATTCATTACTGGAATCCCAAATTTGATAAAAATTGGATACGACTTTACAGAATTGGCTTTTGAGTTTTTATTTTTTTTTGGGAATTTTCTCGAGAAAGGCTACATTTTAAAAAAAAAAAAACTTGGAATGTTGAGTGTACAGATAAAAGTGTATCACTTTTGTTGAAACATTTCACCTGAGAAAATGATTTTACAAGTTTGCTGTTTGTTGGACTGTAGGGTTTAAATTTAGTGTTTGAGACAGAGTCACACTACGTATAAATATGTATAACCCCATACCGCCTTTTTAATGGCAAGCCCAACTAAACGTTCTTATTTGTTCAGTTTGACTACTTTATTTGTCTCAAAAAAAGTTGTGTATGATCCACAGAAAACAGTCAGTAAGTAGAAGTTTACTAGGGTAAACTGGACGGGCGTTCAGCAAAACATAAACCTCTATCTAAATTAATATATATATTTTTTTTTTCTTTATTTAGCCATTTACAATCTGTATATAGATACATACAATAAGTAAATGTGTTGATGAGATTACAGAGGCGTGAAAAGTAGGAGGAGAGAAACTACCCAGTGGTAGCACTCTCTACGGGATACCAGCTACTGATCAGTCCCGAAGGAATAATATATATTTATTTTGATTTATTTTATTACACAAATTAATATAATAATTTTCAATATTAATGCCCACTGTTTCAATATGTTCATCCCCAAAGAATATTGGCAATATCTCAGTTAGCTCATTAACTATATCAAAGTGATGAGAAAGAACTGAGAGAGATTGATTGATGTGTCGTCAGCAGCCGGCCGGACGTCCATGTGGGGGCTTATCAGAGAGAGAGAGAGAGAGAGAGAAAACAGATGTTGGCCAAGATAAAAGTGATGCGAGGTATATTGGAGGCTAGATGGAGCTGATTGGCTAGAGAGAGAGCCCTTGTCTGTCTGTGTCAGTGTGCGTTGTTTACAAGGGCACCATCCAACCCCTCTCTGGCCCCATTGCCTATTGACCCATCATCTTCTATAACAATAAATTATCTACTCATTTTTAATTTAATTTTTCATGATGAAAAGGTTAGACAGATTTAATTTTTTCAATAAATAATTACAAGAGTTTTTTTTTTATTATTATTTTTATTTCACCACAAAGAAATAAAACTATGCGATCATAAAAAGTAAAAAGTAAAGTAAAGTAATGCCTATTTTTTCAGGCGGGCTTAACGTCCAACTACCAAATTAGGTGTCGTGGACGGGGGCGGAAGCACCTACTTTACTGTTAACATTTTTCATACCAATATAAAATTTAGCAGTTATTCGCTGGACTCGAACTGGGGTCCTCCCACTTACAAGTCCATGCTCATAACCACTACACCAACACCCGCCCCTCAATGCGATCATGATTATATATATGAAAAAATACTTGATTGTGAATCGATTGTTTTCGAGTAATATATAGAAAATAAATAAAAAGGATTCAATTATCGATTGAAAAACTCTCAAATAAAAACGATAGCATTACATTATGTAAGTTAGCATTCAAAGTTTAAAGAAATTTGTTCCGAAAAGTTCAGAAATCTATTCCTGTAAGTCGCACTTCCAGTTGTTGGATTTTAACAGAAACCTTCGTGACGAATTTACATTTTCGGTCTTAACGAAATACCAAATGTGATTTTTTTTTTGTTGCTCAGAGATTTTTGTTCACATAAATCACACAGTTCATTTTCAAAATTTAGATGTCTCAGAAATACAACTTTTGAGGGCCCTTGAATGCGACAAAATGTTTTTTAGTGAATGGTCCGTCTATCGTCTGTTTCTATATCTTGGATAAACAAAATTTCTAAAAAAAATAATTGAAAAATTGCAGGAAGCAACTGCATTGCATCCAACAAAAAAAGATTTGGTCAAAATCCGTCATCAGGAAATACGACTTTTTGAATGGCTTTTATCAAGTTCTGCATTTTCTCGATAAAGTCTCCAACTATTTTCATCTAACCAAGCAAACTAACTCTGCCACATAAACCGTCTATCATTATTATTTGAAACAACATTAATTAGTAAATTGATCACTATAAGGCTGGATGAAGGTGCAACGTTAAAAGTCGAGTTCAGAACGATGTCACGGCCCTGGCACTTATATAATATTAAGATGCATTGCTAAACTTCAAGGAGTGAAGTAAAGAGGTTAATCAAAGGTGCGACTTTACAGGACAGGTGTTGTTGGATGGTATATCCTCAAAGATACTTCAAGATACCAATATGTGCACTCCTCCTTTATGGTAGTTTATTTAAGGGCCAACTATCGATCATAAACGAACGTGGAAAGCAACCAGACTTTAGTCTATATTAAATTAAACTAAATCCTTTTCGCAATATTTAATGAAGGGCCAAGGCTTGCCCAAGGGGCCTTTAAAAATGGGGTTCGCTCTATAGCCATATTTCTACATTAGCAAATCCTCATTTTTATCCAAGTTGTTGTGTTGTGATGGAGGGACCCTCCCCTTAAATTATTACATGTTACTCAACCTAATGAAGCCGAGGAAAGTAGACTCCTTTTCCTGAAGGACCCACATATCTCACCAACAAACTGGCAGGGCACAGCTACCGCCCGACAGACAGAAATATCAGATCATTGTTCTCTCGCTCTACAGCCGTCAATTCGGCCATATCTTTGTCCAAGCGCGCCCCCTTGATGGACCTTTCCAATTCAATTTATCATCATCACATTATTACTTTCCATATTACATTCTCTGCATTCATTAAGATTAAACATATATATAGGGACAAAATTCAGTACAGACAAAATAAGTTTCAGAAAATTAATAAAAGCCACAACGAAACTGAGCCAGCAAAGCAGCCTTTTGCGCTTAAGAATTCCCTTACTTACTGGACTGATAGAAGGAAAAAAAGTGGAAGAGGTTAGCTTAATAAAAGATTTAAACTGCAAGAAACAATGAAAAGGTAGGTCAGGTTTTTGTTCATTACATTGGTAACTGCAGGTATTGAGAAGTCAATAATAATCAATAATGCCAGTAAACAGCTCTTTGCCAACCCTCAATACAAAACTTAGTTCCATGGAATTCTACAGATCCGAATAAAATTAATTAGCGAACAGGCAAAATTGTTTCTTAAAATAGAAATCATAAGTTTAAATAAATTAGAAGTTAAGAATTGTAAAAATATTCGTTCATAAGTTTTGTTACAAGAATAATACTAAATTTAATTTCTGAAAATCGATCTACTTCTGACTTATGAATGAACTGTCTTGCGTATTATGTTCCCCATTTCTGTTATTGATGTTTCAAAGTAGTACGTCAAGTACGTCGTAACCAACCAGAAAACAAAAAAGGCTTCTATTTAAATAACAAATTATGTAGGCTACAGTAACGTCAGATTGAAAAATTTCTCACTATCTCATCCCCTATAAGCCAAACTTTGCAGTTTGTGTGAGGTCACATTATAACACAAAAACGGAAAATCACAGAGCTCAAAGTTGATATTTCGTTTAAGTTCTACCAAGGGACCTGACAATAAGAGGCCAAAATCGGTCAACCGAAAATACCTTATTATTGAATGGATTTTTATTTTTTTTTTGCAATTTTATCGAAAATATAAAGCTCCAATGATTTATTTTTAACTTGTAGCACATTCAGCTACAACTTTTTGTACAACTTGTAGCACATTAGTCGCAACTTTAAATTGAAACCTTTTCCCAGGAAAATTCCTTTTACGAGAGTTTTGAAGGGTCTTTCAAGGTGAACTCGAACTTTCCCCTAAAGTGACATTTTCGTACATTATATACGATCCTATTTCCGGCATACGAAATTCCATGCCGTACATTACTTGTGATTTTTCAATGTATTATTATTTATTGTTACTAAAGTATTTTATTTAATCTAAAGTTGAATCATTTAGTAAAAATTCCAGGTATAAAGAGAATTTATAGCAAGAGAAAGTCATATGAGAGTTTCACACGATATTTTTTTTTATAAAAATTAATTAAAAGATCTTTTGTTAAAATGAAACAAATTTTACATTAGAGTATCATTTTAGTAAATTGGAATGGCTTGTAAATAGGTTATATAGAAATTTCTGATTACTAAGTTACTTCTGATTTACTAAGAGAAAGTCAAAAACCCATGTGAGAGTTCTGACAGTACATGTTTTTATTAAATATGGATCCTTTCCAAGGAAATGACGAGAATATCTCATTGTGGAACCTGAAATAAAACGTGAAATGAAGATCACGTCTTACTGTCTTGAAAATAAAATAACGTGCACAACAGTTTTATATTTTCTAAATATTATTTGTTTATCTCTTTGTCATAGAGGAATAAGTTGTCTAATAGGATTGGGGCATAAGAAACAGCTTTTATTTACTATTTCAGGCTTCCGCATCCAGAGACATAACATGAATAAAAACCTATTACAATATGGGCGATATATCGATTTTATAACAAACCATGATGCAAACCGCCGTCGGCCCTAGTCTAGCTTTCCTTAGTCTATATTTACTCGTTAAACTACAGAGCATATTAGGGTAGAGGTTTTTTGTACATTTTTTCCCATAATAATATAACCAGTTAAATCTACTCTGTTGCCATTTGGTGAAGAATAAAGCTATTTTACTAGCTGCTCTCTATATTTTGTAAATAATGTATACAATTTTGTATATAATTTTATGAAATAAATCAATTTATTCATTTCACAGAGCATACTATACTAATGCACAAAGTTTTATAACAATTAGCCCGTCGGATATATCCCGGGCTAATTGTTATAAAACTTTGTGCGTTAGTAGTATGCTCGGTAAGAAGCATGTTTAGCATGCTTCTTATTAACTCTGACCGGTTTCAGAGTATGAATCTTCAAGTTCGTATAGTGAGTAAATAATAACTTCAACTTGAAGGTTTCTGTCACACACCGCAGAGGAACTTCAAGTTGAAATCAACTTTCTACACAAACCTGTAGAAACTATAATTCACAGAATTACAGAATTAATTAAAGAGAAACATGACTGAGTTAGTTAAAATTCCAGATATTATTTAGCATTACACACCATTTATACATATATATATGAATTCAAGCTCGAGAAGGGCATTAACCTACAAACTAATCTATTTCTATTCCGTCTATCTTGGGCCTTTATTCTCCAACATGTTAATTCAGTTCAAGAATGTCTCCTTCTACATCCTCCAGTCATCTTTTCCTCGCTCGGCAACCTTCCTTCTTCCCCATACAATCCCAAATCCCTCATTTTGTTAACCGATTTACTTTAAATTTGGGATTCTCGCAGTTCTTCTAATGTATAGTAATATTATTTAGATGGTGGAACCATCCAACTATCAAGTTTAACAGAAAAACGTTGGTTTAGCAAATCAGAAAATCACGAAAAACTAAAAAAAAAAAAATGCACTACGTCCTATTGTCCCACTTCTGGGCATTGTATTTTGCCCGAAACCTTGGTAGTAATAACAAAACGGAATACCAATATTGAGCTTGCCGCGAGTTTTCGAAACATGTTTTCGAACGCAGGAAACCTCAAAATATGTATTTTCGGTGAAAACTCATTTTCGAAAATTTGATATGATTACAATTCTTCCTCTTACCTGGAGTAAGAAGATGTAATGCAGCTCTAGAAAGTTAAAAAGTATGGAGACAGAAAATTAAGTACTCTTATATAGGACGTATTGAAAATAGGATTCGAGATGGATGATGAAAAAAAGAATTTACTGAGAGAAAGACCTTTTCTTGAGCTCTCGACTGAAAAAACTGCCCTACATAAACTTCGGTGAATTGCCAAGTTCTATAGAGTGATCCGTAATTGAAAGGTTTTATCCGGCTAGCATTCAAGTCTAATCTGAACCGGATTAAGGATAAATAGCTTATCAATGAAATTCAAAAATCTTGTCGCCATTCTATATTGAATACTCGAAGAAGTCTTCCAAGATTATCATATTCTTGAAGGAAAAAGAAAATGGAATATGTCAACCCGCCAGTCTAATCACACTATTCTAGTAATTATAGATCCCAGACATTAAAAAACATAATAAACATCCGTGACAGAACTAGTGACAGACCGTAGTAAATAAACTGACTAGTTCTTAAGAACTCCACATTTTTTTCACAATTTCTACTTTTGAAGTTCGAAGATTGGTTACATAATGAGAAAGAATGACATCTGCACCAGCCCTGGCTAAAGTAAAACAAGAGGAATGTTAAATTATTTTAGAATTTTCCTATAGAATTTGTTTGTAGAATTTTAATGTAATAGACTGACAAACAAACAAAAACTTATTAATGCAGCTATATGTGAAAATCTGACTGCAATAAAGTGAGGGTCAGGGAAATATGAGATGATGTAAGTAATACATGAATACTAATCATTATTTAATCATCGTTCTAGGCTGCCATGCTTTCAAGTGCAGGTATTTATTTATTTATTTATATTTTACCTAATTAGACAATTTTATAAAATATAGATGGCAGGCTGTCCTTATTTTCCAACACAGATCTCGGGAGAAACCCTCACGCTGACTTTCTTATTCAATTACAAGTGTAACTGGAAATAATTTTTCTTCAAATTTAGAACTGTTAGCAATGAATTTAATTTTAAAATTAAAATTAAGAAGCATATTACAAACAGAAAAATTTTAATTACTATTTAGCGCATTTATTATTATTATCTTATTGTTATTCAAGTGCTTTATACAGAAACAAAAAAAAACAAAAGCATGGCCTAAAAAAGTCGTCTGCCCTAGTTTACTTTATTTTTCAAAAAGCAAAAGATACAATTGGCAAGATTGCTCTATTAATATAGTTTAAGAGAGGAGAGAAGAAAGGAAAATATCAAACTAAAAAATACTATTAATACAAAATGTAATAATTTAATAAAACATACACACACAAGGGCTTTATAATTTAACGAAAGAAATCAAACTCTCCAAGCAAGGCGAACATAAGCGATCAGCTGAACAGGGACTCAACAACCGCTCCTAAACTTCAAATTCGACCAAGAAATGAAGCAGATTCTTTATTGCTATGAAGATTAACTCAGTGGCGGCCTGATTCTTTCTACATGCATAATTTATAATTTCTCTTACTCCTGGCAAGTAGAACTCAGGGGAGTTTTGAGGTCCCCTGAGTACGAAAAAAATGTTTTTAGCGAATGGTCTCTCTCTCTCTCTCTCACTCTCTCTCTGTCCCTCACTGTCGCTCTCTCTCTTTCACTATCGCTGTGTGTGAGTGTGTGTGTGTGTGTGTGTGTTTTATAAAAGAATATTTATAACAGAAAAATCGCAGCAAGCTCAAACTTGGTATGCCGTTTAGGCTGCAACGGTTTTCTTTAAAATTGCACAGATATAAACCTGCCACTTTTATATGAAACATTAAAAAAAATGACTTTAGATAGTTCTGTGGAATTTGTGGCGTTAAATTCAAATATATGGGGTTGGTACTATGTTAGTGGCGCGCTCTTCACTTCCCTATCTTCTTGGGTTGGTAGATTGGTCCTGTCCCCCAAAATCCCTATATTTGTATGAGCAAAATTTGAATTGTTAAGAAATTTGTCATTTGATATATAACTGTATTTTTAATTGTTTAAGAGAAAGTCGTTTTGAGTGATTCACACCAGATTGTTCCCCTGTGCTTGAAGCAACGGGCATAGTTACCATGCGGTCCCTTAGTACCCCAGTAGGGACCCCTGCTATTCTGATTTAGTGACTGTCAGTGTGGCTAAAAGTGTCGTCTTATGTCTTTCAAAGCAGTCCACTGCCTATATTAACATTTACATATTATTTAACAAAATTAGGGAAGGGATTAGCTCAGTGTTAGCGCGCTGGACTAGTAACGCGGAGATCCCAGGTTCGAATCCAGCCGTGCTGCCCTTAAATTTTCTCTTTCTAGGAGCCTTTACAGCTCACTGTCCGGTGATGGACAGTGTTGTCTGTAATGAGAGAACACTGTCCGGAGGCCGGCAGTGCACTGAGAAGGCTCCGGGCGCAAATGACCGTAGCTGTTGACATGCCTTAATTAAAAAAAAAAAAAAAAATTTAACAAAATTAAAAGGCCTTTTAGGAAAAGCTTAATATTATTACCCCAGAAGTTCCTAAAATTCAATTTTTCTGGATAAAAGTTTCAAAAAAAAAGAAGTGGCAAGCGTAGTTCTGATTTAGTTAGTATACAATAAGTGGCAAGCCTAGTTCTGGTTTAGTTATTATACAATAAGTGGCAAGCCTAGTTCTGGTTTAGTTAGTATACAATAAGTGGCAAGCCTACTTCTGGTTTAGTTAGTATACAATAAGTGGCAAGCCTAGTTCTGGTTTAGTTAGTATACAATAAGTGGCAAGCCTAGTTCTGGTTTAGTTAGTATACAATAAGTGGCAAGCCTACTTCTGGTTTAGTTAGTATACAATAAGTGGCAAGCCTAGTTCTGGTTTAGTTAGTATACAATAAGTGGCAAGCCTAGTTTCTGGTTTAGTTAGTATACAATAAGTGGCAAGCCTACTTCTGGTTTAGTTAGTATACAATAAGTGGCAAGCCTAGTTCTGGTTTAGTTAGTATACAATAAGTGGCAAGCCTAGTTCTGGTTTAGTTAGTATACAATAAGTGGCAAGCCTAGTTCTGGTTTAGTTAGTATACAATAAGTGGCAAGCCTAGTTCTGGTTTAGTTAGTATACAATAAGTGGCAAGCCTACTTTGGTTTAGTTAGTATACATAAGTGGCAAGCCTGCCTTAGTTCTGGTTTAGTTAGTATACAATAAGTGGCAAGCCTTAGTCTGGGTGTTAGTTAGTATCACAAAGGGGCCAAGCCTAGTTCGTTTATGTTAGTATACAATAAGTGGCAAGCCTATTCTGGTTTCGGTAGATACAATAAGTGGCAAGCCTAGTTCTGGTTTAGTAGTATTAAAAAAGTGGCAAGCTAGTTATGGTTTAGTAGTATACAATAAGTGGCAAGCCTAGTTCTGGTTTAGTTAGTATACAATAAGTGGCAAGCCTAATTCTGGTTTAGTTAGTATACAATAAGTGGCAAGCCTAGTTCTGGTTTAGTTAGTATACAATAAGTGGCAAGCCTAGTTCTGGTTTAGTTAGTATACAATAAGTGGCAAGCCTAGTTCTGGTTTAGTTAGTATACAATAAGTGGCAAGCCTAGTTCTGGTTTAGTTAGTATACAATAAGTGGCAAGCCTAGTTCTGGTTTAGTTAGTATACAATAAGTGGCAAGCCTACTTCTGGTTTAGTTAGTATACAATAAGTGGCAAGCCTAGTTCTGGTTTAGTTAGTATACAATAAGTGGCAAGCCTAGTTCTGGTTTAGTTAGTATACAATAAGTGGCGAAGCCTAGTTCTGTTTTTAGTTAGTATACAATAAGTGGCCAAGCCCTAGTTCGGGTTTAGAGTAACAATACGTGGCCAAGCATAGTTTGGTTGTCGTTAGTATACAATAAGTGGCAAGCTACTTCGGGTTTAGTTAGTATACAATAAGTGGCAGCCTAGTTTCTGCGTTTAGTTAGTATACAATAAGTGGCAAGCCTAAAGTTTGGTTCAAGTTAGTATCAAAGTGGCAAGCCTACTTCTGGTGGTAGTTTGTATACAATAAGTGGCACGCATAGTTTCTGTTTAGTTATCTAGTATACAATAAGTGGAATGCATACTCTGGTTTAGTTAGGTAGACCAATCAAGTGGCAAGCCTAGTTTGGTTTCGTTAGTATACAATCAAGTGGCAAAGCCTTACTTCTGGTTTAGTTAGTATACAATAAGTGGCAAGCCTACTTCTGGTTTAGTTAGTATACAATAAGTGGCAAGCCTAGTTCTGGTTTAGTTAGTATACAATAAGTGGCAAGCCTAGTTCTGGTTTAGTTAGTATACAATAAGTGGCAAGCCTAGTTCTGGTTTAGTTAGTATACAATAAGTGGCAAGCCTAGTTCTGGTTTAGTTAGTATACAATAAGTGGCAAGCCTAGTTCTGGTTTAGTTAGTATACAATAAGTGGCAAGCCTACTTCTGGTTTAGTTAGTATACAATAAGTGGCAAGCCTAGTTCTGGTTTAGTTAGTATACAATAAGTGGCAAGCCTACTTCTGGTTTAGTTAGTATACAATAAGTGGCAAGCCTAGTTCTGGTTTAGTTAGTATACAATAAGTGGCAAGCCTACTTCTGGTTTAGTTAGTATACAATAAGTGGCAAGCCTAGTTCTGGTTTAGTTAGTATACAATAAGTGGCAAGCCTAGTTCTGGTTTAGTTAGTATACAATAAGTGGCAAGCCTAGTTCTGGTTTAGTTAGTATACAATAAGTGGCAAGCCTAGTTCTGGTTTAGTTAGTATACAATAAGTGGCAAGCCTAGTTCTGGTTTAGTTAGTATACAATAAGTGGCAAGCCTACTTCTGGTTTAGTTAGTATACAATAAGTGGCAAGCCTAGTTCTGTTTGTTAGTATACAATAAGTGGCAGGCTACTACTGGTTTAGTTAGTATACATAAGTGCAAGCCTAGTTCTGGTTTAGTTAGATATAAAATAAGTGGAAGCCTAGTTCTGGTTTAGTTTAGTATACCATAGTGGCAAGCTACTCTGGTAGTTGTTACAATAAGATGGCAAGCCTAGTTCTGGTTTAGTTAGTATACAATAAGTGCAAGACATACTTCTGGTTAGTTAGTACAAATAAGTGGCAAGCCTAGTTCTGGTTAGTTAGTATACAATAAGTGGGCAAAGGCAACTTGCTGGGTTAGTTAGTATACAATAAGTGAAAAAAATAAAAACCCAAAAAAAAAAAAACAACTCCCCCCTCAAAACACAAAAAGAACTAACCCAAACTGGCAAGCCTAGTTCTGGTTTAGTTAGTATAAATAAGTGGCAAGCCTAGTTCTGGGTTTAGTTAGGTATAAATAAATGGCAAGCCTAGTTATGGGGTATTAGTATAAAATAAGTGGCAAGCCTACTTTCTGGTTTTAGTTAGTATTTACAAAAGTAAGTGGCAAGCCTAGTTCTGGTTTAGTTAGTATACAATAAGTGGCAAGCCTACTTCTGGTTTAGTTAGTATACAATAAGTGGCAAGCCTAGTTCTGGTTTAGTTAGTATACAATAAGTGGCAAGGCAGTCTGGTTTAGTTAGTATACAATGTGTTGGAGCTAGCTATTGTTCGGAAAAAAAAAATCATTCAATAAAGACCTTTACCGACTGATACATTTTGGCCAAAAGGTTAGTGACCAGATCCTATGGTGATACCTGAACGGACCACCAGTATGAATAAAGCTATCGGTAAGAAATTTATCATCAGGAAGTTAAAAAGAGTTCAACGCATGATTGCGTTAAGAATGATTAGAGGATACAGAACGATCTCCTATGATGCGGCTTGCATCTTATCAAGAATTGTTCCGATAGACATTAAGATACGAGAAATAGTAGATAATTACTTTGCTACAAAAAAACAGGAATTGAATGCTCCAGAATTTCTTGTAGAAAAACATTTACTACCGGACCAGTGGCCACATCCGGCAGAATACATAGATGTTTTTTCAGCAAGTAATGATTATGAACTACAGTTGTACACAGATGGCAGTAAAACTGAAGGTCAAGTTGGAGGAGGAGTGGTAGTGTACCAACGAAATAAACGAAAGCTGTGCAGGATTAAAATAAAATTAGCAGACTGTGTTCAAATAACCAGGCAGGATTGTTGGCCATATTAGAAGCTTTAAAATGGTTGTCTAAAGAAGGGAATAAATTAGCTACCACAAAGAATGCCATTATTAAAACAGTCAATGTGCTCTAGATATGCTGAATATGAACGTCCAACTTGTTAGACGACAGCTGACAAGCCTGAGAAAAGATGCTTGGAAAATAGGGATTAAGAGGGTGATGGCACATTTAGGCATCACAGGAAATGAGGCTGCAGATCAGACAGCAAAAGCGGCGGCAATGGACATCACGCTGCAAATTGAATATACCTTGATTCCATTAAGTTAAATTTCGTAAGGCAGAGCATGCACAATGGCAGCAATCACAAATGGGCTCTCGTACTAGGAAATATTTCCCATTTGTTGCCGATAGAATGCAGACAAGCTTTACAATGGAATCTGGCCAATACCACATTCTACAATAATGAAACGTCACTTACCCAGTTTCGTAAAATTTATTAATAAGATCAATTTTGATATTTTGATAGTTTGTTAAATAACGATAATTGAGTTGAAAAAAAAATACCTGAACGGAACATCATGTGTGCGTTTCCTGCGATTTTTCATTTTGTGAAATAAACTTTGTTTAGCCTCACACACACACACACACACACACACACACACACACACACACACACACACATGAAAACTGATGGACCTCAAACACAAGTTTTTCGAAAACTTATTTACGAACATTTGAAACAATCGCAATACTTTTTCTTTTACAGCCATAAGAGAAAGTAAAAAAGGGAAACGACAACTATATATTCCCAAACTAAGAACATTCGTGGACAATGGAAATGTGTAAAGCACGCAACCTATGTATATAAATTTACTAATAAAAAAATAAAAAATTCTGAAGAAACAAACTTGAGTTAATAAGTACTACAATGTACCACAATCGCGTTAACAATTCGGTAAGTTTATATTTGGTATAATTTTAATTACATTATTATTAATTTGTATTTATAAAACTTTGGAGATTATTACGAAAAATCATGCAAGCGTTAACAGAAAAGTTTTTAATCTATAATAAATGATTATTTATCTAAAAGCAAAAAATTTCTTAACCAATTAGCCAATTTTAATAGATTAATTATATTCTTTTATGATTCATTTCAAATTAATTTTGAAACAATGAAAGGCGAACCATCCTGTTTGTTTTAGAAGAATAGTGGGAGTATTTACCAGAATTAAACCGCACCTATATAATTCAGAAATGTTGTAACAATATTCACGCAGCCACAACAATAATATGCAAATTTAAATTAACTGGCATACACACATTTTTTTGTTAAATATGGCCGGTAAATAATTTAAACATTTAATCATATATTAAAATTGTATTAAAATAAAACAAAATGATGTTTTGAATAAATTCAGAAAACAAAAATTAATACAGATTTCTGTATAAAATTAAGTAAAAATTAATACACCCAGGCAAAAAAGGACGACCGACCACTAGGCGTACTAGAACAACTTGAAATATGTAAACATAATACACAAAACTTTATAAACGAACAGAATAAACTTCGCAAGTGAACCACTATTCAAAACCCTCTCCCCACAATAGCAAAAAAACACGCAATAAACAATACACAACTCATCTGAACCAAATAGTTTTTAAGTTTAAAAACCAAATAGATTTTAGTTTTAGTTTTAAATCTGCTAGTTTTTAAGTCTGTACATACGAATCACAACTGCCTTTAAGATGTATATATGTGAATAATGTATGCAAGCCGAGAAAATAAAATGTTAATGCGGAATGTACGTTATATTAAGCTTGGTTAACACACTTATATAATTTTTCAATGATATATATATAAAAGTCTGTACTTAAGCTAGTTAGACTTGTTATATTTAGGCATATAAAGAACCCACATTTAAGTATACATGCTTGCGTGGATGGCGTGTGTGAATTATGAAAGGTGAAATGCAAAGTGTGTTTGTGTTATCAAACAACCTGCTTATATAGATTGATTGTTTAACAAAATATTATTCATTTATCTATACTATCTTACGATCATTCAGCTCGTATTTTATCATTCTTGACGGTAACTATTCCACAGCAGCCCACGGCTGACACAGTGTTATTTCGCGCTGTTATAAATAAATAAATAGTAAGATAATATGGATAACTAATTATAAAGTACATTCCTTCAAAAAACGTAGTTTACCCACTCCCACGTGTAGGATGTTTCCATTTTTAAAGGGAACAATATGCCTCCTTTAAAGACCGAAACATTTGTTTTTTCCCTCTCAGGTACAAACCTAGTTAGGCCCTAACAACAACATTTAAAGACCAGTGTATCAACTAAGTTTGTTCTGTACAAGTCTGTGTAGTCGCACTATTTGACAAAAAGCATCCTGATGATGGGCGAACGCCTAAAACCGGTTGATGACCACAAAAAGAAGCAGGCTATCACGGAAAATATCTGTGATGCTTTTCAGCTCTGCGGAACCAACCACAACAAAAATAATGTTATTTGAACAGATTTTAGGATAGATCTTAATCAGTTCAAAAAAACAAATAAAACTCAAACTAACATTTTATTAAGAGAGTAGGATTAAATTAAGGTGAGATACATTGTTCACAACATTTTGTTGATATATGTAATAATCAGGTGTGAAACACTCACACGACTTTCTCTTATTCTTGTTAATACATAGAAAAAGGAGTTGTTTTTTTTTTCTTTAAACACTTCAAATTTGAAATTTGACTCATTTGTCCGAACGCAGAGAACAAGTGGATGGACAAATGCCAATCTACCAACCCAGGTAGGTAGAGAAGTGGTCCAGAAGAGGGCATTAGGGAACTAACCTAAATAAAATTTGGATTTTAACGTCACAAATTCCGCACAATTATTGGTTGTTAGTATAACAAGTTTAATGAAATTCACTGGCGTCTTTATGGAGAAAGTCGCAGAAAACTGACAAAAAGTGTTCAGTAGAAATTGCATTTTTGGTGAACCAATTTTCTTCAAATTAAGAATTTTGACATTTTATATCAATATAATTAATATTATGCAGATGACAGAATTATCTAATACATTGAAATAACACTAGGAGAACACATACCCCCACTCCTCTCTCAACAACCCCCCTTAAAGGAATTTTTCCTGGAAAAATGTTTCAAATAAAAGTTGCAGCTCTGTATATCTGTAGTTAATATTCCAACTTTAAAGAAAATCGTTAAGGGCAATTTTATAAAAACTGCAAAATTAATTCAGTAAGCGTTATTTCCGGTTGAGCGATATTGTCAAAAACCTTTGTGGTGGAACTTAAATGAAAAAATTTGGACTTTCTGCGATTTTTCATTCACGCACACGCACACATACACACCAATTTTTAAAAACAACTTTTTCTGACTCAGGAGACCTCAAAAGATGTATTCCGGTGAAAACTCTACATCAAAAATTTGACACGAAGTCGCAATATTCCACTTCTGGTAAATAGTAAGAGAAGCTAAAAAGAGAATAATAATAATAAAACAGAAAATACACAGAACAAGAAAATAAACAGAAAAATAAAAAGTATTTAATAATGGACATATGATATCATTGTTAATAAAAATGATTACACAATAATCACAATGGCCAGCAAGTTGAATGACCATTCGGTGATAAAGCAAGGTATTGTGGTCTTGCTGAATATTAGTGGGTTGAGGAGAGAGACAAAGCGGGGGGGGATATAGTTCAAGGACTATGCAAGCTTCTCCTCCTCCATTCACATATGTAATACCACTCTTTTACAAAGGGAGAGGCGCTATAAAGTTAGTTCAGTTAGTAAGGTACTTTCTACATTTTGCTAAAGCTATTTAAAAGTTCCTTTCTCTGGTCAGGTCACTCAATGTGAATATTGCATTAAAACAACAACTATAGAGAACGCCAGTAGGGCATATCAATTTTCCAGGATCATTTCACTATAATTCATAAAGTCTAAAATTAATGAAATATTAGCAATCGTACGAAATGAATTTAGAACTGGTTTCATTAATGCGCAATAGTTCACTGGAAACAGATGATCAATCTAATTTTAAACATAATTTCAAAACGAAGCAGTCAAAGTCTTTTACTTTAACTGCTACTTCAATGACTATTGTAATTTAATGACACAGTTCTGGCAAGGTCACCACCCTGGGATTTGTAGACTCAATTTAAATAAAAAGAAAACATGCGATGTAATTAGTGAATGATTTAGTACACGCTTGAACTAAAAATTAATGACTTGCAATCGATCTAGGTGAATGTCAGTGAAAGTTGCTGCAAAATTTTAAGAAATGAGATCATTTTGAATCATATTTAATTTTATTATTGTGATGGCATATCGCAAGTCAAATTAGTTCCCTGCTGTCTGCAAGGAACACCAAGCACGTATAAAAGGAAACGAAGCCAACCAATGGTTGGGGATGAAGCAGCGTCCTACTTCCCCTACCACAGGGGTCTAAATTGAAGGAAAAAGGGACAATGGAGGCCCCTTTTCTATCACCATCTTCAAGAGGAAAGACACCTTCCGTGCGATCAGCCAAAACAAACATCGAGTCCACATATCAGCACTTGCCTATCTCTCAGCCTCTCATTGAGTTTATCTCCCTGTCTCTTAATCTCATAAGTCAAGTCCTTAGAACCATAAGTGTATGTATATTAATTATAGTGCAGTAGTAATAGTATTTAGTTATTAATTTTAAACCCCCTGAAACTTCTATCATATTATCCACTTCCATTTAGGGGTGCGGCTGTTATGTGAAAAATCTAATGAGAAAGCGGACGAATTGGCCTGAAAAGGTTCCAAATACACTTTTTATGGATCCGGAACCTTTCAGCGTTGGACAGTGAGAAAAATCAGTCTTTAGTCCTAAGTTAGCAGCAAATCTTAGGTTTGGTGGGGAATCACCAGGGGCCCCTCAGAGTTCATTAGGTTTTTTAAATCACCCTAAGAGTTCATTAGGGGGATTCAAAAAATGGGAGATTTAAATATTTTTACTTACTAATGATAACTGCTTAAGTACCAGCAATTTGACTGTGGTGCAAGATGATGTCCTTTACAGAGGCTATTGTAATTACTAAATGCGAGTTTATTCTTTATGAATTTACCATAAAAAATATGTCCTACATCACATAGCACATTCATACATTATTACGTATATTATTAACACAATTCAGACTATATTAATTACGATGTTCCTCTATACTATGTGGAATAAGGGAATAAAAAATACAAATCAGTCGTTTAAACAACTGATGACAATACGTGTACAATACGATTTTAGAAATGATTCAAGTACTTTACTGTTTACAAGCTGTAATAATAAATAAACTTAATTATTGCATTCAGTAGTAATCACATTTGCATATTATAACGCATACAGTGAATAGGATGGAATACTAAAAACATGGAATGTGTTCGTTCCTAGGAGCATGGAATGCCAATAAGATAATACATTTCTTAAATACTAGAAATGAACTATTATTCATAATTTATATGCAATAATTAAAATAAAACTAAAGTTTAGAACAGACAAACTGCAAGAAAAGTTACATATACAAACACTCATTTTAAAGAATGTTTTTTTAAAAAAAAATTCCGGACGCGAATCACTCAAAGAAAGACTATGGCGCAACAAGCCCATGAAGGGCCAGGGTTTGCCAGACGGCGATTTGAATAGGAAGGATGTGTGGTAAGCACGCCGTTTAGTCCGGCCTTCGCTACCTAGGGCGCTACTAATGTAGCTTCCCACTTTTCATCACGATTCTGGGTCAACACCGACTATGCCCTCACGGGAGTCGAACCCTGAATTCTCGCACGAAAGGCGAGTGTGCTAGCCATTAGACCAACGCGTGAGGACTTTTCTTACTATACAATTCATATATATTTATATCGTTCTAACTGACAAATCTCTTTCAACTCTGGAATTTTGATCCGACGTTTAGATGCCTGTTATTCCCTTACACATTGATATTACCCGGTGAGTGAATAACACTATAATAACATAGCACTTGAAAAGCTAATTATTAATAACATATTTAATTCTCATTAACATTATGTAGGAGGTAGTAGAGCCATGTAATAATCATAATACATTAAAATAGCACTACAGAAGGAAGACTAAAGCGACTGCCCCCTCCACAGAACTATTTTGAGATTAATTTTCGTACAAAATCTTTGAAATGAAAATGACAGATCAACATGTTAATAATATGTGTATAATATTTAAAAAAAGTCGTCTGCAAGCTGTTTTTTGGAGAACACAGAAAAAACTTATGGGGGGAGAGAATCCATTTCATGAAGTGGTTGAAGAATTTTGGCCGAAACCTGCCTGGGGTTACACAAACGGAATATCAAGTTAGAACTTGCTACGGTTTTTCGTCTTTTAGTTATGTTGGTAATTCATACGTACACATACATACACAAAAAATGCATACATAAACAAAGAAAGATAGAAGAGAGAGAGAGAGAGACACTACCTCAGCCTATGTATTTCCGGTGGTCAAGATCGCATTACTTCCACTAGAAAGAAAAACAAACAATGGCAAGTAGTGTGTTACAAATGAAACATTGCAAGCAGAAAATATTTTATAAACAAAATGAAAGTATTTGTCTGAAATAAAAACAAAACAAACCACTACAAGCAATAATTCCTTAATTCAACAATAAAAACAAGCCCACCACCACCACAAAATAAAAGAGATAAATTCTATGTTGAGTTAATTAAAAACTGGACAAATACCAAAAATAAATTGTAGCCAAAATCAATTCACTTTATTTTTATATAGTCTGGAGAGTCTAACAAAAGTTTATTATACCAGGTTAAGTACCTTTTTATAAATATCGTAAGTTTAGGTTTTCAAAAATTTATCGATATCAATGATTGAAATTAAGATTTAATTTTAACACAAATTGATTGAACAATTTGGCTTAATACAAACAAACAAAAATAATCAACCACGAATTGTACGAAAAAAATGTGATGTGAAACACTCACACGACTTTCTCTTACTCCAAATTATACACTGCATTAAAAAATAGCCGCAGGAATGCCAAGAACACTGAAAAAGTATATAGCAGAAAAAGAGGTCCACACTATCAAGACTTTTAAGCTAAACCTAATGTTGTGGTTAGGTCCGCACAGTTGAAAAACGTCAGAGTTATTTTTCGTGATAGCCTGCGTCATTTTATGGGTCATCAACTGGTTTCGGGCGTTCGCCATTCATCAGGATGTTTTGTTAAAAACAGTGCGATAACACAGACTAGCACCACAGGCAAAATCAGTTTATACACTCAGATCTACGGATGTAACCACAACAACCATGGAGCCGGTGAGGCTAATATCTTAACATATATTATAATTTATTATCTAAATTTTTTAGATGTATAAGCTGATTTTACACTGTGCGAATCTATGTTATCGCACTATTTTAACAAAAAATCCTGATGATGGGCGAACGCCCAAAACCGGTCGATGATGACAAAATGATGCAGGCTAAACAGAATGTAATATAATGTAACAAAACAAAAATATATCTAAACATAATGTAGTTATGCACAGCCTACTTAATGTTGTTCATGATGTCTCCTACGACACCTCAGGGACCGCAAGATGCCTGAAGAGGTTCCTTAGTCTTCAAAGAATTGCTGTCACTTATATTTTAATTTTTGTCTTTTCCTCTGAAAAGTTTTAGACCATAAAACTGTTGAATAGAAAAAATTTGGCCAATTCATTCATTTTGACTTTTTAATAACCTATTTTCAGTTTACTTAATTATAATATTATCTTAACTGATATGTAAATTTCATGTTTAATAATATAAACCGTAAGGGTTAGAATGATACGATTTTATTGTCACCATTTTTTTTTAAACTTTATTTCGGATAGAAATATATTTAGTGAAGCCGGTTTGAGTTAATTAGAGATAAGCTGATAACTGTTATGGGAGTACACGCGAACTATCCAGACTATAGATCCATATCTCTCTTAACATGATGAGTGAACAGTGTACCCCTAACGCAGTATATATATCTCATATAAACCGCCTCCTCACACTCCTTCTCCCACAGTCGGCAAGATAAATGATAGCGACATGAAGTAAAGAAGATGAATTTCATATTACATCTGACGTATGTGTGTACATTACAGTACTTACGTTTGTGCTGCTCCTTTTACTCATGTACACCCTCCCTTCAACTACATATGTGTACATATATATGATATTAAACTGTAATTTAATCATTCAAAAAGAATGGTATTTTTTTTCTCTTTCCCTTTACTGATATTTATCAAATCACACGATTTAATAAAAACAACACTTGAATCATTTATGTAATTTATGTATTTAGTCGTGATTTCTTTTTGCTATTTTTTCAATTTTTTAAACTGATTTTTCCACTTTTATTTTTGAACATGTCACGGCATTTTGTCAATGAATAACGGCTGTTTTGAATTAGGCTAAAATTACTCGAAATAATCGTGACAGAATTTGATATAAAGTCAATACTATACAGTCCGGTTCTCATTGCGAGTATTGCTGACCCCGCACGAGTAAAAAAATCCTGTTCTTATGGTCAAACGTTGTTGACGAGTTTACTCTTGTTTTACACTTATGTAGTTTAGTAGTTTTTAAGCCTGACAGTAGGACTGGACTTAAAAATAGCATTTTATATTGGGTTGGTTCAAAAGTAACTATCTTTTGCGTTTTATGCATTTGAAATATGTCCTTTGATAATGGAACAAATTGTTAAATAAATGTGGTTATATTGTACGTCATTTCAACACACTCCTCTCGCTTTATGCTGTTTTGCTAATGACCTATTACTTGCTACTTAATTTATATTTATTTTAGCCTATGGAAATGATAATAGAAAGCAAATAGAATACAGATTCGAGTGATTTTCTTCGTGAAACAGTGGAGACAACTCGCAACATCAACAACATATTGGTTTATCAACATATGTTTGGCAAGGAGGCGAGATTCTTGAAATGAGGAGCGTAATGGCTACTACTGATTAAAGGCAATCATCAAAGCTGCTTCTCTTACAAGTATACCAGAAGTTGCCGAAGAAGTCATGATCAACCGTCCAAGAATTAAATCTAAAACAAATTGGATAGGTAAAAAACCTCGAAAGATGGATGTCTTATGGCCTGACCAAAAATTTAACAAAAATCATCGCGTTGAAATATCGTCTTCTTTTAAATTACGCAGCAACAATGAATCTAAGCCATTTCAATGTAAGAAATCTGCCTTCCATTTCCAATATTTGACGATTGGTGGAATGGACTCAGCAGCAGGGTTCAGTACTGCCAAGAACTAAGAGACGAACTGAGTGAAGTGAAGAGAATATTCAACGTGTAACTGGAAAGTGTCGAGTTGATCCGACAAACACATCACGAAAGCGTCTACTTTAGTTAAACATAATTCGGAGATCGTTCTAGCGGATATTACAGAAAGACAAGATTTTTTGCATACAAATTTCAAATTGTCGGTTTGTACAAAACCTTAAAACCGACAGATCTTCAGCTTCGCCTAATTTGTGCCGTAAACTTTCTGGACTCCTCGTTTGCCAGGATTTATGTGCCCAGATTATTTCCTTTTGGGAGGTATCTAAAAGGAAGGATTTATGTTAATAAGCCAACGACCATCCAGCAATTAAAGGAAAACCGGCGAGCTGTAATTGCGAAACTACTCGCGAATTTTTAACATGGAAAACGTTCTGGAGAGTGCAAGACTTCGCGAGGCAGCAAGTGGAGGCAATTTTGGCATTTTCACTCTTTTTTTTGGTAAACAAGGCTTCAAAATTCCATGTCAAAATGAATTGAAAATTTGAAAATAAAATTTTCGTCATGTATTAAAAAACTTTCACTTCTTATGCGCCATACAGTATTATTATCTGAAAGTAATTGATTAACAACAATTTATAAATAGGAACTACAAAGATACAAATATATTTGTTCACAATTATTGTATTTTTAATTGCTATTCTTATTTTTAAGGATGGTTCATTAAAAATATTCAAGATAATAATATACACGATAAATGCCCACTAATTTTAAGATAACATAGAAGCTAGCCAAAGGACGGTCGATATCTAATTAATTTTTTTTTAATTCAGATTCCCCCCCCCCTAAGTGTCGGTCAAAATAAAGAGTAATGTTAATGTGGTGCAGATGAATGGCCTTAGTTCATTAAGAAAATAGTTTTTTTTTAATGATAAAATGATGACATTCTAACATAATTACATTCTAAGATTACAAGAACATTCATTTGTTTATATATATATATATAAGATAGTAAGAACTATATCACTCGACTTCAGATTTAGATATATAATATTATAGCGTTCATTATATTTGTTAATTTCTTATATTAAATTTTAAGAGGTATATTTTTATTAAACTTACTGTTACATTTTATTTAATCTATATGTGTGAATGTTCATATTTGTGTAATGTTTATTGCTTGTGATCGATCGTATCATGCATTTCCTTAATCGAGAAAATATTCTCAGTAATAAACAATACGGTTTTAAACCTCAATCTAGCACTATTGACGCATTGTTGGTTGTTAAGGACTTCGTTGAATCAGGGTTAAATTGCAGAATGCAGGTTTTATTGATTTCCTTAGATGTTAAGGACTGTGTGCGTTTGACGCCGCTTGGTGGCCGGCAATTCTCTGGCAACTTCGAATGTATAATTGCCCTAAAAATCTGTATACATTGGCAGCAAACTACTTTTCTAATAGGATAGCAATTCTAAAACTAGAAACTTGTGAAGTTAAAAAAAACAAGTTACCAGGGGATGTCCTCAGGGCTCCTGTAGCGGACCAGGTTTTTGGACTATACAGTTTGATTCTTTATTAACAATGAACTATCCTCCAAATAGCACCGCCGTGGCATTTGCAGACGACTACCTCTTAATGGTGGCCGGCAGAGATATAATAGAATTAGAATTCAAAGCCAATGAAATTCTGAAACAAATATCTGATTGGGCGTCAATTAATAAAATTAATTTTAGCCAGGACAAATCATGTGTGCTTTATGTGGCACGAAGAAGAAGAACGGCTGACTTGTATCTGAAAGTAAATAACTTTTCCTTTTGGGAGGTATCTAAAAGGAAGGATTTATGTTAATAAGCCAACGACCATCCAGCAATTAAAGGAAAACCGGCGAGCTGTAATTGCGAAACTACTCGCGAATTTTTAACATGGAAAACGTTCTGGAGAGTGCAAGACTTCGCGAGGCAGCAAGTGGAGGCAATTTTGGCATTTTCACTCTTTTTTTTGGTAAACAAGGCTTCAAAATTCCATGTCAAAATGAATTGAAAATTTGAAAATAAAATTTTCGTCATGTATTAAAAAACTTTCGCTTCTTATGCGCCATACAGTATTATTATCTGAAAGTAATTGATTAACAACGATTTATAAATTGGAACTACAAAGATACAAATATATTTGTTCACAATTATTGTATTTTTAATTGCTATTCTTATTTTTAAGGATGGTTCATTAAAAATATTCAAGATAATAATATACACGATAAAGTAAATCAAGATAAGTAAATAACTTTCAGTTACAAGTAGTGGAAGAGATGATATACCTTGGTATTACTTTAAATAGTGCATGGAACTGGAACTCCCACAATAAAGCAGTGGCAAATAAATGTATGGGCTTCGTGAACATATTGTCAAGAGTAGCAAAAGTCCATTGGGGCTTGGGCCAGAATGCAGTGCATGTGATATATGAAGGAGCCTTCTTGCCAATGATTTTATATGGAATTCTTATATGGATAGATGGCCTAGATACAGCCTACAATAGAAAGATGTTAAATAGTGTTCAACGTGTAATGGCTATTCGACTAATAAGAGGCTATAGGACTATATCTCATGATGCCGCTTGCATTTTGGCAGGAGTTTGTTCTATATTTGTTAAAGCCAAACAGTTAGCAATGGAAGGTTTGGCTGTGCGTGGAAAGAGCGTGGAGGACCACGCTAAAAAATTTAGCCTGCCTGTTCCCTTTAGGCATTGGCCACCGCCAGCGACAAGTAATCCATTGTGTGTTGTCGTATTCAGTTCGGAATCGTTACCGTCGGCAGATTTATATATATACACAGATGGCAGTCGTATAGACGATAAAGTTAGGAGTGCTTTTGTTGTATACTCTCATGGAAATATATTGGCCGAAGCGGAATTTAGACTGAGTTCCTTATGCTCAAATAACTAAGCCGAGCTACTAGCAATCCTTGAAGCCCTTAATTGGCTGATAGATCTTGAAGCCAGAAATAGTTTATGGCGTTTTGATCCTCACAGATAGTCAAGTTTCATTGGATACGCTGGCTAACCGAAAGAAACAAACCTATATGGCATTCAGAAAAAGAGAATTGTTGATTTGTTTGAAAAATAAAGCGATAATTCGCTTCAGTTGGACAAAAGCACATGTAGGAACCGCCGGAAACGAAAGAGCAGATTATCTGGCGAAACAAGCTGCCAGGAATATAGAACTCGAAGAAAGATACAACAAATATCCTCTTTCACACTTACATAACCACTGCAGGGAATATATTCTTCAGGAGTGGGAGCAGCTTTGGATGACATCCAGCAAGGGCAATTCTTTCCTTCAGTAAAACAACGTTTGAACATTCCCAACTTCAGGCCAAATTTCAAATTAACGCCAAGTATTGACTGGCCACGGTAAAATACGTGCCAACTTGACAAGATTTAATATTTTGCAAACAGCAATTTGTCCATGCAATAATAATCAGGAACAGACGGTGGACCACTTGCTTTATCACTGCCCATTGTTGTAAAATATTAGAGCCCCACTTATTCAGAAAGTTGTTACTCTAGGATACTCCTGGCCAGTTGCGAAGGTGGAGTTGCTTAATAGTAAACTTATTCATTCCTTTGTCAAGTTTATTTCAGACTTTGATCTTGAAATATTTAAAAAAAATAAATAATAATAATAACAATAATAATAATGATAATTACAATGTATTTACATTGTGTACATATGCGCGTGTGTATGTTTTTATGTATTATGTAAATATGCGTACAGGTGTGTGTGTGTGTGGTAAGTGTATATGAATGTATATGTAAGTAGTGCATGTATATGTATACTTTCAATTACTCTAATCAGATTGTTTGTTTATCCTATCATCACTGATGGGCATTCAAATTTCGAAGCCCAAAAGAGAGGTTTACGCCACATTTGTGGATTTTAAAAAGGCCTTTGACTCTGTAAATCACAACCTCCTATGGAATAAACTTTACAAATTCGGTCTTAGTAGGAAATGGATTAAAACTTTAGAAAGTCTTTATAATCAGCCCTCTTCCGATTTAAGCTTAGAAACAATTATTCGGACACTTTTCCGGTTTCCCGAGGCGTGTTACAAGGAGATACGATTTCCCCCATCCTATTTTCAATCTTCATCAATGATTGAGAAAATTTTTTAATTGAACATAGATGTGAAAGTGTAAGTATTGACAGTAGGACGGGCGTAACTTCATTAACCTATGCGGACGGCTTGGTTATGTTCTCAATGGTATAGTTGGGGACGCTCAAAGAAAGCTGAATGCTTTATCATTATATTGTAAAGAAAACTCATTAGAGGTAAATGTCTCAAAAACTAAGATTCTGGTTTGATCAAAAAGTCCAAATAAAAAACTAATGTAACTTGTACTTAGCTTGTACTTAACAAAGTTGAAATAGTAAGTTCAATTAGGTACCTAGGAATTATTATATCTAATTCAGGGGTTTTTCACTTAGCGTGCCAGGATATGATCTCCAAGTCAGCATTAGCCATTAATTCCGTTAAAAAATTTCTATATAGTGCAAAATCATCTTCATGGAATTTAAAAGTCACTTTGTTTAACAGTTTGGTACGATCTGTTCTATTATACGCCTCTGAAATATGGGTAACCAGGTATTTAGACAGATTAGAAATTGTACAAACGAAATATTTCAAATCACTGTATTTTTGGCCAATACAAACTCCGGGGTATATTGTAAGAGCTGAGTACGGTTTAACTAAAATCAAACACCAAGTTGTCAAACTAGTAATTAATTGGTGGATTAAGGTATTGTTAATGTGTGAAAACAGACTGCCTAAACTATGTTATCTTAAATTAAAAAATATGGATGATAATAGTAGCAATAAATTAAGCAAATACAATTGGGTAACACAATGAAAACAAATATTAATATAAACTGATTTTGAATGGCTTTGGTTTGAACAAGATCCAATTTTAATAATAAAAAATAAGTATAATTTATTAAAACGATATAAAATGTTATTAAATAAATCAGATACAGATCGTATCAATAATTCCTCATACAATGAAATTTATAAAAATATCTATAATAAAAATAGAGTACAGCAACAACAATATCTTGGATTCAATGTGCCTGCCCAAAGTTTATGTCTGATAAGTCAAGTTAGGGTCTCTCCGAATAAACAAATAACTTTGTATGTAAATAAAACATGTTATAAAATCAACACAGAAGAGCCATGCCCGTTATGTAATTCTAATAAATTAGAAACCATTACACATGTATTTCTTGAATGTCCATTTTACACGGCTTAGAGAAAAAAGTTTTTAAAAACTTATAATAAAGAAATTTCAGATTTGTCAAATCCCCGTCAGCCGAACATATAAATAACATTTATTATTATTTAAAAAAGGTACTTAAGCTAAGATTTCATTTATACACATAATCTAGTAATTTTTTTAGTCAGTAATCATATTTTCTAGTAGTTATAGTAGTTTTTAATCAGTAATCATAGTTTGGTTTGTTCATTATATGTTTTCTGTTTACATTAAATCTTTGTTCACTTCAAATTGTTTGTTTGCTTTAAGTTTTCTGTTTATTGATATGTTGCACAGTCTGTTTATTTTGCAATTCAATCCAAACTCTTCTGTAATTATTATTATCAAATAAAGCAGAATTAAAAAAAAAATAAGAAAAAAATTACTCTAATCATTTAATTAATTAAATTGAATTAATTTTAAAGTTTTAGGAATTAATTTTGTTAAAGTTATTTATATTTGTCAATAATATATAATAAAGCAGTGACAAACTGTGTGTGATTTGTAAAAATAGTTGCGGTTTAATACAATTATGAAAATATATAATCAGTTATTGTACAAATAAATTTACATAAGTTGAGGATAAAAATGTTATAATAATTTTATTTAAGCACTAATTATTGTTCGTTAAAAAAAAAAAATTATAATTTTGTCCTAATGAATATTATATGTAAAAATTTTATAACATGTAATACTTTTGGGGAGCATGTTGAAAATAGAGGTATTTCAAATAAAAAAAAACACCCCCCTCCCACACACACACACACACACACAAACTTATTTGGTACATTCACACTTTTGGTTAAACGATTTTCTTCAAATCTGGATTTCTATCTATGCTTCTAATATAAGAGGGTCATTCAATAAGTAACGAGACAAATCGCTATAATTCAGAAACGGTTTGTTTAATCAATATAATAGTTTCAGTGCGTCAAGTTGGCATTCTTGTACTTAGTTTTTCATCAGCTGTTCGAGAGTATTTGGTAAGCATAAACTCAAATGTATTCAGTTAACAATGGCGAATCCGTTCAAGCATTGCACCTCGGAAGAACAACGCTCAATGATTAGATTTTTAGTTGCAGAGGGTATCAAAGGTAGTGAAATCACGGAAGAATGTTGAAAGTGTACGGGAATAATTGTTTAAACGTTTGAACGTTTACAAATGGGTAGAACAGTCTAAGTACAAACTGGCCGTGTAAGTGTCTGTGACGAGCACGAATGACAGTTGGTCGAATGAAGTTGACGACCAACTAAGGTTGAATCTGCAACTTCCTCCCTCGAATCTCACATTAACGCGTTAATTCAGAACAAAGGCTGTTGAACTGATAGCTGAAGAAGTGCACGCGAGTGTTGGAACTGTCCATAACATTATTCAGAATAAGCTGCATACAAGAAAACTTGTGCGAGATGGGTTCCAAGACAACTTACGGACGCCCACAAAGAAACCAGGTTTCAAGTCAGTCAGTAGTTGAAAGCAATTTAGTCAGTAGTAATTTTTCATTAGAATTGTAACATGTGATGAAACATGGATACACCATTTTGAACCGGAATCTAAGAGTCAAAGCCTTGAGTGGTGAGTGGTTCTCCCACTCGAAAGAAATTCAAGACCCAGTCGTCTGCAGGTAAAGTCTAGCTTACAGTATTCTAGGATTCGCAGGGGCCTATTTATTGTGACTATCTCGAAGATCAACGAACCATCAACAGCCAGTATTACAGTGATATGCTCACAAACAAATTAAGGCGTGCCATTCGAACGAATCATCGTGGACTCTTGACTAAAGGCGTAATTTTGCTTCATGACAACGCGCGCCCACACACTGTACATTTAACTCAAGAAACACTTCACAAAGTGGGGTGGGAGATCCCCCCTACAGCCCCGACCTCGCCCCATCGTACTTCCATTCGTTTGGATCCCTTAAAGTGGCTCTATTTGGGAAACATTTACAATCCAATGAAGAAGTTAAAAATCAGGTGCAAAGTGGTTCAGAGATCAACCCAAAGAATTTTATGCCAGAGGCATACACAAATTAGAAGAACGATGGGACAAGTGTATAAATGTTGCTGGAGACCACGTTGAAAAGTAGCCGAAGTTTTGTATTGATTAAATAAATCGTTTCTGAGCTACAGCGATTAGTCTGGTTACTTATTGAATGACCCTCGTATATTAACATTTTATAGATGGTTGAATGATATACTGTACTGAAGTGAGGAAAGCTGAGCGATGCTATTTCGCCAGAATTGCCCAAGAAATCAATTTTCCCGGAAAAATGTTTGTTAATTAAAAGTGACAGATATTTATGTGATAGAATATGAAGTTAAAGGAAAACCGATGGAGCCATTTTCGAGAAAATTACGAAAAACTGATAAAAAAATAAACCATTCAGTAAAGTCGCAATTTCGGTACCAAATCGAAATACCAAGTTTGAGTATGCTGCGAATCTTTAGTTTTTCAGAGATTTGTTTCACACACACATACACATCACACCGCAAAAAACATGTATTTCCGGTGGAAACTCAATTTCGAAAATCTGACAAGATCGCATTACTTCCTCTTTACTAGGATTAAGAGAAAGTAAAGAGGAAAAATGGAAATTATACGACCAAATAAATAAATTACAATCAGAGAACCGGTAATAACAATGTGCTCGCGTGACACGATACATACATTACTACTACGCTAGTAATTGTGTAAAATTATGCACATACACACTTCATGACTGTCAAAATAATATACCATATGTCCCTATATGAAATAAAACAACATAAATATTATTCGGCGCTCTTTTTTTTTCAACGAAGTGTTACAAATTTATCTTGCATCATATTATCTACAAACATAATTAGACATTATCCAAATTTGGCTATATAAATAAAAAGTGATAAAAATACATTATCGATAAATTGTAATTATGAAACTTATCTAAAGTAAAATTTGAATATCATGTTTTCAAAACTGGATTATCAGCGGAAATACATGTTTTGAAGTCCTCTGAATATTTTAACGAATTGTCCGTGTGTGTGTGTGTGTGTGTGTGTGTGTTTGTTGTTTTACTTCCTCTTAACTATTGCAAGAGAAAGTATTGCGATCGTATCAAATTTTATATATCGAGTTATCACCGAAAATGCACGTTTCGAGGTCCGCTGAGTCAGAAAAAATGCTTTTTGCGTGCGGTGTGAGTATCGTCAGCTTAACCAAAAATGGAATATCGCAGAATGTTCAAACTTGATACTTCGCTCTTGAGTTTCACCAAGGGACTTGACAATAAGGTTTTGAACAAAATCGATCAACCGGAAGTGCGTTTTTACTGAAAAGTATTTTTCAGTTTTTTGCGATTTTCTCGAAAATGGCTTCAACAATTAGTTTTGTAATACATGTATGTAATACTAACAACACATATAGAGTGCTACAACTTTTATTTGAAACATTTTCCCGAGAAAATCCATTTAAAAGGGGTGCGGGGTGAGTTTATATTTTCCTCTAGAAGTTTCTTTCAGTTTATTATATCATTGTATCATCTAAATAATTTTAATTGGAATTAGGTATGATGCCAAAATTCCAAGTTTAAAGAAAATTGATTCACCGGAATAGCGTTTTTACCGAATAGTTATTTTCAGTTTTTGAGATTTTCTCGAAAACGGCTCCAAGAATTTTTCTTTAAACTTAGTATATCGCCTACACACACACCCACACACAACAATTTCTAAAAACTTCTTTTTATGACGTAGGGGGGACTTCAAAGCGTGTATTTTCAGTAAAAATTTGACCCGTTTGGAATACTTTCTTTTAACAGCAATATGAAAAAGTAAGAAGAAAAAGCGCAATATGCTCAAACTAGATTATTCTGGTCAAGTACCAACATCATGTATCTTACAGTTTTTCTTTTTTGCAATTTTCTCGAAAAATGGCTCCAAAGATTTTGCACGCTATCACACACAAACACACACACACAAATGCCTCTCACTTTTATTTAAAATATTCTCTCGGGAAAATTGTTTTCTAGTTTGTGTGTGTGTGTGTGTGTATGTTGTGGGCATTAAGTTTTCCTCTAGAGTACCACTTCTATATAAATGTATGGTTCTAGCACATAAATAATATTAAAATATATTAAAAGCATTGGTAAAATTCTAAATATGAAGAAAATCGGATTGCCGTTTGCGTATATATATATATATATCAAATATATATATTACTGATACATTTTATATATATAATGCATCAGTTTTATTTGAAACAGTAGTGAGAGAAAATCTGACTGTGATTGTTTGACAGCAAATATTTTTTGTTTTGTGTGCGTTAAATAATTTCTATTTATATTATTTAAATTGCTACAACATGTCAGAATAAGAACGGACTGATATTTTAATGTTTCTGATATTAATAGTAATGAACGGATTACTATTAATGTTTTTATCTGCTACAGACCTATATATCTAAAAATATGCTAATCTGCTGGCTAGTTAAAAGAAAATGTATCACATATTCTGGATTTGTAGTAACTGTGCCCAGAATTCCAACCACCTATCACTTCTTTTTTATATAAGCAGTTTAACACAACAAATTCTTTTAACATAACATTTTAATAAAAATATGATATCAATCAATGAATCTTTCCCTTAAAATGTGAATATTCGAAATTTTCTTTAAACCTGCAACTCTTTATTAGAGTGATGAATGTTATGAGCGTCACTCAGAAAGTTCTGAATTATGAACAACAAATATGTAAACTGAAATTTGTTCTATTTTGTTTTTATAAGACTCTGTCTAGTAACTAGCTTCATTTCATTCCTTTTTCATTTGGTCACTAAGTGTGGATAGTGAAATAGTTTTTTAATTCTGAAAATCTATGGAACTTCATAAAAATTATTTAGAGCTAACGTTCATTGGAGGTCCGGACAGGGCTAATAGTGAGATGTGGTTGTGTCTTTCATAGACCTCTCTCAGGCATCTCGTTGGATCCCTTACTGGGGATTATGGTTTAAGGAAACACCTCTACATAATGGGGCACATGCCAGATTACCTTTCTTAGACTTTGTAAGACGCAGGAAGAAACACTCATCTATCTTATCACAGATTGCATAGATTGTGAGGAAATGACATTGTGAGGTCCCAGGACTTTTGCTCGGAACAGGATGTCTTGGAAGAGCTTAGGTTATTTTCTTTTAAGGTTATAGGCTAATTTCTTCGAACAGTTGTGAATGGGTGGGTTAGATCCGGGTTTGGATTTTTGTTCTAGATACTGCCTGAAATATTCGGCACTCCCAACGTCAGAGTTGTTCACACTCCACCATAATAATCTCTTCACACACACATGCACTGCTAGGCAAACTTCGGTGATTCTAACTGGTCAAAATTATTGAACACCCACCTCAGTTATTCGATATAACATATATATAACTACTTGTTCTTTTTCAAGCTCAACAAATATTTGCGGAATCGACTTTTTCATTCGGAAGAGGAAACTGAATACGTATTTTTTTTTTCTTTTGAAGACTACCTTCGAATGATTGGCTTGAGGCTTCCAAGTTATAAAAAATAAAACCTAATAAGTGTATTGAAGTGGGAGGAAAGTATTTTGAGCACCTATGACAAGATTTCCTGAAAGTAGTTACTTACCACTTCCTAACTCACATGAAGAAATGGCTAGTCCACTTCTCCAGGGGTCTTGGCGATCGTGTGTTCACACGAACAACACTTAACTCTTACTCTTACACTGATAACTCCAACAATCACAGAGAATACACATAGAACCTGCAGAGGTAATTGATGGTATAAACATTGTCACGTAAGGGAGTCAATTGTAAATAGATTACTTCAAACTTTATTGCTTTTAAACAAAACATATAATGAAAATTTTACGAGATATGTGGAAATAAACGCCCATGGGTCTAAGGAAAAAAATAAAATCATAAGGGAGTCACAATAGAATTTTCAGTAGTGGACTCGGCTGTGTGGCCAGTATCTCAACGAAAATGCAACTACTCAATCATGTCGCAAAACTGCTACTTCTCTAGTTAGTATATAGTGTCTGATCAAAATGCTGTGACTAAAAAGGCTAAAACTGTGCACCTTGTACTCCTTATTAAGTTGCCGAAGTGAATGGTAGAAGTGCTATATCTACACTAATTTAAGAAGCCCAACATTCAGATTAAAGATTCTGATGTATAAGTTCTTCTTATTCAAAGTAATTTCTCCTTAAACTGGCAACTAGGGTAGTCAGGGGGTTTCTGGCGCAGGGGCTATGTTACTAGACTTGGGAGTTGTAAGAGCGCTGCTGCCATCATCCAATCTGATGACCTTAATTTAAGCACTCATCCAAATCAATGAGCCTAATTAAAGATGGCGTCACCTAATGATTTTAAATATTAATTATCATCCAAATCGATGACTATTAAATTATAAATATATAAATAAATAAAATTGACGTCATCATCCAATCTAATGATTTTAAATATTATCATCCAAATCGATGACTACTAATATACAAATAAATTAAATTATATATTAAATATAAATAAATTATAAATTAAATTATAAATATAAATGAATTATAAATAATTAAATAAAATGAAATAAAAAAGTTGTTTTACCTGCAATCGAACCTTAATTGTTGAGTTAGAAGACGGCAATGCAAGCCACTAGACCAAGCAGTCACTTGGTCCATAGTAGTAAATTGTCATATATACACACCTCGGGAGGAAAATAAAACAAGGTAGTTTAACATATCTTTTTATTATTTCACATTAGTTAACAACAATTATAGGTGATTATGGGGCATTCAACATATCTTATAATAACTGATATATCTACACAATAAACGTTATTAGCGATGTGGGTGGGGGAACAAAAAAATAAGTTACAAAACAACAAGCAAACTATGTGGGTGAAAATAAAACAAAATTGACATATTAATGTATTAAACAACATCTTAAGACATAAAAATGTTAAAACAGTTGCAAACTAATGGTAAAACAAGTAAAAAAATTGATAAATGGCAAACTATGTGGGTGAAAATAAAACAAAAATTGATATATTAATGTATTTATTATTCATCTTAAGACATAAAAATGTTAAAACAGTTATATATAGTAAACTAATGGTAAAACAAGTAAAAATTGATAAATAGCAAACTATGTGGGTGAAAATAAAACAAAAATTGACATATTAATGCATTTATTATTCATCTTAAGACATAAAAATGTTAAAACAGTTACATATATAGTAAACTAATGGTGAATATGTGGCAATAAAACAAGTAAAAATTGACATATCTAAAAACACAACATTTTTAGACACAAACATATTAAAAATCATTATATAGCAAACTAATTGAGTTAAAACTAATGATGATTGAATAAGGTAATAAAAACTCCCACACAAAATATTAATGTAATTACGAAAACAATTTATAACATATATTAGCAATGCAGGAAACGTGTGAGTCACATCTTTGTGTTGGAAAAAAAATAAACAGCTTAATTGATAGATCATACAGCATGTTAAATACCTGAAGTCTAACAAACTATTAAATAAAATCTGTTTTTTGATACAATTACTTAACCTAACATTTTTAAACATACAGAAATATTAAGATTGTGTAGGCTGAGGTAAATTTTACATACCTTTTAAGTTGGTGTTACAGTCTAAATAATAGCTCATGGTGATTGAATAAACCTTGCAAACGATGTAATTACATGGCATTTAGTGAATATGCGAGAAAAGTGGCTTAAACGTACCCTATGAACATCTCTAACAAACTATTAAATGAAACCTGTTTTTTGATACAATTACTTAACCTAACATTTTAAACATACAGAAATATTAAGATTGAGTAGGCTGAGGTAAATTTTACATATCTTTTAAGTTGGTGTTACAGGCTAAATAATAGCTCATGGTGATTGAATAAACCTTGCAACCGATGTAATTACATGGCATTTAGTGAATATGTGAGAAAAGTGGCCTAAACATCACAGAAAAATTGACATATCTAAAAACACAGCATTTTCTTAGGTTCAAATAATACAAAATGACATAACTATGTGGGCGAAAAAATAATACAAAATGGTATATGTAAAACGTCTTAAACATAAAAAAGAATGTAAGAATAGTGGGGGAAAATAAAAAAACACATTTTCTTAGGCGTAAATAAAATTAAATCATTATATATAGCAAACTAATTGATGCATAAATAATACAAATGGGATATTTAAAAAACACAACATCATAGACACATAAAAATATGAAAATAATCATTATATATAGAACCAATTGAGGTATTAAAGCTCATGACAATTATATGAGAATAGGGCCAAAATAAAAACATGAAAATTGATATATCTAAAAAACACAACATTTTCTTAGGCGCAAAAAAAAAATCATTTTATATAGCAAACTAATTGAGGTATAAATAATACAAATGGTATATTTAAAAAACACAAAATCAAAGACATATAAAAATATTAAAATAATCATTATATATAGAACCAATTGAGGTATTAAAGCTAATGACAATTATATGAGAATAGGGCCAAAATAAAAACATGAAAATTGATATATCTAAAAAACACAACATTTTCTTAGGCGCGAAAAAAAAATCATTATATATAGCAAACTAATTGAGGTATAAATAATACAAATGGTATATTTAAAAAACACAACATCAAGACATATAAAAATATTAAAATAATCATTATATATAGAACCAATTGAGGTATTAAAGCTAATGACAATTATATGAGAATAGGGTGAAATTAAAAACATGAAAATTGATATATCTAAAAAACACAACATTTTCTTAGGCAAAAAAAAAATCATTATATATAGCAAACTAATTGAGGTATAAATAATACAAATGGTATATTTAAAAAACACATCAAAGACACATAAAAATATTAAAATAATCATTATATATAGAACCAATTGAGGTAATAAAGCTAATGACAATTATATGAGAATAGGGTCAAAATAAAAACATGAAAATTGATATATCTAAACACACAACATTTTCTTAGGCGCAAAAATTAAATCATTATATATAGCAAACTAATAAAACAAGATAAAGTCGGTCTGTTAGAAATAGAAAGATGAATAATAGAGTAAATCATATCCGGCGCCTCCTTTGGGGACCGATAAAAAGAACAACTCATTTTATGATGAATCATAATTTATTATATTATGATAAATAATATTTTAATATAGCAAAAATCAATTATAATAATATATTCTAACACATTTCTTTATATTTATTTAAATAATAATTCATACATTACTTTCCAGCTAAATACACATTTCTGATAAAGTTTATAATACATGTGACAGTTTTATATTGTATAAATATGATACAAAGATGAAAAACAGAATCCAACTAATTGTACAAATGCTAGAATAAATATGCTTGAGTAAACTGTCACATAATGGAGAAAATAGGCAAGTTAATTGATATATCTTTACTATTATATTTGGTATTATTTAACACCATTTTAGACACGCAAAATGTTGATACAATAATGTTGAAATATATTAATCCTAACGTAACATTTTTAGACATAAAATATATTAAATGCTGATCCAATAAAAACCTCCCACACAAATTATTGATGCAATTACATTTTTTAGACTTGGGCATATAGCAAAAAGAATGAGTAAACTGTCACATAATGGAGAAAATGGCCAAGTTAATTAATATATCTCTATTATTCTAGATATGTGCATAAACACCCAAAAAATGTTGATACAATTATGGCAAGGTTATTAAATGCTTAAACGTAACCCTGTACATATAGATGCAATATAAGTAGAGTTATAGTCGATGCAATTATTTTGATAAACATTTGCCGTACTACACACACACACACATACACAAACTGATGTTGATGCAATACATTTTTTAACGGTGGGGGATATCATCATCATATGGAATGACAAATTGTTTATAATTAATAGAAAGGATGTGGTTATCATCTTGTATTTGAATAACAGAATGTGGCTATCTTTAAACTCGTCATTTTTGTAATCTAATAAGCATTCAATTTACATATATATAATTCCCATAGAGAATTTATTAAATTAATGGGATTTATACCACACCTAAATAGAATTAACTTCCTGAGTGAACAACAGATTGATTTGTGCTCCTAGAGTTATGGATGTGCTAATGAATCATGACGAATGATTAGACAATAGAGAATGTATTGTGTTAAATGTCTTTGGTCAGGTTAAAATGTAAAATCACTGCACAAAGCAAAGTTTGATTTGGCTACAATTAAATCTGTCGAATAACCAAGAAAAACAGATATATTACACTAAAACAGCCTTAAGTTATCGTGTGGCATTCTTGTGGATTGCAATAGCAGTTTGCAAGTTGAATCAGCTTTCCTCAACCTTTCTAAAATGTAACAACTTGTTCTACTGCCTTACATTGTTAAACAGGCATACAAAATACTATACACTAAGAACATGTTACTTTTAATCGAAGAATATTGGAACAAGTTGTTACACCAGTAAATGTAAAAAATGGTTTCTCTGTTCGCAAAATCTATTGTTCGCAAAGTATAGGGAACTAGGTTTCTAATCTGGGGAAATGATTGCGTTATATCCAAATTCAAAATCTTCTGTTTGTAGCAGTTGTTTTATGTATTGTGTCACTTTTTTATGTTTAGTACTAGTATAACTAGGATGTTTTATGTATTGTTTCACTTATTTTATGTTTTAATACTAGTTTGTTTAAAACTACTATTTTTTTTCATGTTTTAATACTTGTGTGTTTTTTTTGTATTTTTTTACTTTTATGTTTAGTACTAGTTTGTTTTTTGTATTTTTACTTTTATGTTTAGTACTATGTATTCATGTATATTCCCTAACTTAAAACAACTAACATAAAGTTCTGTTTAAGTATTAGTATTGTATTGTAAAAAACATTCCTCATTTGTTTAAATAATTAATATTTATTGTATGTGTGTGTATGTATATATTACCTAACTTAAAAAAACACCTAACATATTTTTCCCGCAAACCTCCACTTTGCAACCAACGAAAATAAAAATATACGCGTCACCCTCATGCTGTTCCATCATCAATGCCTAATAATACTATTAAAAGTGTTCTTATATATATTTATATATTATATGAATAAGGGGGCTGTTCTTGCACGGGTTTCAATATGCGTTATAACCTATCATTATTATCTGAGTATTCCATTTTCATTTTAGAAAGGTGATGTAGAAAGAAGAAAAAAATATGGAACAAAATCTGACATCATCTTTCCTAATCAATGCAATTTTATTTTAATTATTTTATTTTGCTATTAGATTCAGTAAGATATTCAGGTCAATCACTAGAATTTCCGATCCCGCCAGTTTCTCCTATTTGCACTATTATAGTTTACAATACATTAATGCATCATTTCTAACATATATCTTGATCACCATTAACCAAAGCTTTGGTTTAGATGGGTTGGGCAACATATAATAGGTTTAGAGTTAGACAAAATGTCATTTTTACCTGCAAATTAGATTATTTTATATGAACTACAATGTGGGCGTGGCTTAAGCGCTCGTCGAAATTGATGATTAGTCGGTGAGCATAACACATCTTGGTCATAATTGGGTAAAGATTTTATTTACATAAATTGGCAAAATATAATCGGCTTAGAATGTAGGCAAAATGTCCTGGGGGTTTGGATTAAATAGTTTATGCAAAATATAAGAGGTTAGGTTAGGTTAAGTTAGGTCACGTAAGGTTAGGTTAGGTTAAGTAGAGTAAGTGGGGTTGGGTTATGCATTTTGCGGCCGCATATAAAATCTTTACCCAATTATGACCAAGATGTTATTTTCAACGACAACATTGACAAAAAAAATGGGTTGGATATAATTTCCTCACCCACAGAGAAACCATTTTTTACATTTACTGGTGTAACAAGTTACAATGGGGCACTCGTTTGCTAAAATAGAGAAGATGGAATTTTGCACACATATGTGGAAAAATATGTAAGCTATGGCTTTTACATAAGAAAGAGACGTTTAACGATATTACTATGTACGAAATTAAAGGTTAAGTTAAAGTTTCTGAGTGTAACCAGTTAGAAGCAGTAATTCTGCTAGGTCCTACACTAGTTACTTATAGAAATACTACAGATGGAAAATATGGAGATATTGTACATATTTAATTGCTGGTTAGTTAAGAGAAATGTTAGACTTAGCTTTAGATTTTGACTATAAAATAAATTACATTAGATAAGTTACAACATACTGCCAGTAGATATAAAAAAGAACGGTTTGTATTGTGTGTGTAAATTATGTATATTATTAACAAAATAAAAATAAAATGGTAGTATGAGGGATGGATTTTTGTAATTAAACAAAATATTATGTTTGTGTTATTTATAATAGAACCGTACACATCCATGATGGAGAAAACGGTGATTAATTTTTACTTTTAATTGTTGTAATTATTTCCTTTCTTTTTTCCTTTGTATTGTAAAAATAGAGAAACATTAATTTTCTTTATCCTTTAAATTATTCTATTAACAGCGTGTAAGGCGCGCGCGTGCGCGCGTTTGCAGGGGGGGCGTTTGGATGGTTTAAGAATGAACTGACTCTGCAAAAATACTTCTGTGTTATAATTTCCGTCTAATAAAAAAACATTAAACAGAAGTAAGAATGATAAATTCCTTCCAAATGACTGCAGATTTTGTTTTGTTTTAAACAGCTCTAACTATTAGACGTTAGACAACGGCTACAAACAGAAGATTTTGAATTTGGATATAACGATTTCTAATCATTTCCCCAGATTAGAAACCTAGTTCCCTATACTTTGCGAACAATAGATTAACTTGTTCCAATATTCTTCGATTAAAAGTAACATGTTCTTAGTGTATAGTATTTTGTATGCCTGTTTAACAATGTAAGGCAGTAGAACAAGTTGTTACATTTTAGAAAGGTTGAGGAAAGCTGATTCAACTTGCAAACTGCTATTGCAATCCACAAGAATGCCACACGATAACTTAAGGCTGTTTTAGTGTAATATATCTGTTTTTCTTGGTTATTCGACAGATTTAATTGTAGCCAAATCAAACTTTGCTTTGTGCAGTGATTTTACATTTTAACCTGACCAAAGACATTTAACACAATACATTCTCTATTGTCTAATCATTCGTCATGATTCATTAGCACATCCATAACTCTAGGAGCACAAATCAATCTGTTGTTCACTCAGGAAGTTAATTCTATTTAGGTGTGGTATAAATCCCATTAATTTAATAAATTCTCTATGGGAATTATATATATGTAAATTGAATGCTTATTAGATTACAAAAATGACGAGTTTAAAGATAGCCACATTCTGTTATTCAAATACAAGATGATAACCACATCCTTTCTATTAATTATAAACAATTTGTCATTCCATATGATGATGATATCCCCCACCGTTAAAAAATGTATTGCATCAACATCAGTTTGTGTATGTGTGTGTGTGTGTAGTACGGCAAATGTTTATCAAAATAATTGCATCGACTATAACTCTACTTATATTGCATCTATATGTACAGGGTTACGTTTAAGCATTTAATAACCTTGCCATAATTGTATCAACATTTTTTGGGTGTTTATGCACATATCTAGAATAATAGAGATATATTAATTAACTTGGCCATTTTCTCCATTATGTGACAGTTTACTCATTCTTTTTGCTATATGCCCAAGTCTAAAAAATGTAATTGCATCAATAATTTGTGTGGGAGGTTTTTATTGGATCAGCATTTAATATATTTTATGTCTAAAAATGTTACGTTAGGATTAATATATTTCAACATTATTGTATCAACATTTTGCGTGTCTAAAATGGTGTTAAATAATACCAAATATAATAGTAAAGATATATCAATTAACTTGCCTATTTTCTCCATTATGTGACAGTTTACTCAAGCATATTTATTCTAGCATTTGTACAATTAGTTGGATTCTGTTTTTCATCTTTGTATCATATTTATACAATATAAAACTGTCACATGTATTATAAACTTTATCAGAAATGTGTATTTAGCTGGAAAGTAATGTATGAATTATTATTTAAATAAATATAAAGAAATGTGTTAGAATATATTATTATAATTGATTTTTGCTATATTAAAATATTATTTATCATAATATAATAAATTATGATTCATCATAAAATGAGTTGTTCTTTTTATCGGTCCCCAAAGGAGGCGCCGGATATGATTTACTCTATTATTCATCTTTCTATTTCTAACAGACCGACTTTATCTTGTTTTATTAGTTTGCTATATATAATGATTTAATTTTTGCGCCTAAGAAAATGTTGTGTGTTTAGATATATCAATTTTCATGTTTTTATTTTGACCCTATTCTCATATAATTGTCATTAGCTTTAATACCTCAATTGGTTCTATATATAATGATTATTTTCATATTTTTTAGTGTCTATATTTTTGCGCCTAAGAAAATGTTGTGTGTTTAAATATATCAATTTTCATGTTTTTAATTTCACCCTAATCTCATATAATTACCTTTAGCTTTATTACCTCAATTGGTTCTATATATAATGATTATTTTCATATTTTTATGTGTCTATGATGTTGTGTTTTTTAAATATCCCATTTGTATTATTTATGCATCAATTAGTTTGCTATATATAATGATTTAATTTTATTTACGCCTAAGAAAATGTGTTTTTTTATTTTCCCCCACTATTCTTACATTCTTTTTTATGTTTAAGACGTTTTACATATACTATTTTGTATTATTTTTTCTCCCACATAGTTATGTCATTTTGTATTATTTGAACCTAAGAAAATGCTGTGTTTTTAGATATGTCAATTTTTCTGTGATGTTTAGGCCACTTTTCTCACATATTCACTAAATGCCATGTAATTACATCGTTTGCAAGGTTTATTCAATCACCATGAGCTATTATTTAGACTGTAACACCAACTTAAAAGGTATGTAAAATTTACCTCAGCCTACTCAATCTTAATATTTCTGTATGTTTAAAAATGTTAGGTTAAGTAATTGTATCAAAAAACAGATTTTATTTAATAGTTTGTTAGACTTCAGGTATTTAACATGCCTGTTGCGTTTATGATCTATCAATTAAGCTGTTTATTTTTTTTCCAACACAAAGATGTGACTCACACGTTTCCTGCATTGCTAATATATTTTATCAATTGTTTTCGTAATTACATTAATATTTTGTGTGGGATTTTTTATTACCTTATTCAATCATCATTAGTTTTAACTCAATTAGTTTGCTATATAATGATTTTTAATATGTTTGTGTCTAAAAATGTTGTGCTTTTAGATATGTCAATTTTTACTTGTTTTATTGCCACATATTCACCATTAGTTTACTATATATATAACTGTTTTAACATTTTTATGTCTTAAGATGAATAATAAATACATTAATTGTCAATTTTTGTTTTATTTTCACCCACATAGTTTGCCATTTATCAATTTTTTTACTTGTTTTACCATTAGTTTGCAACTGTTTTAACATTTTTATGTCTTAAGATGTTGTTTAATACATTAATATGTCAATTTTGTTTTATTTTCACCCACATAGTTTGCTTGTTGTTTTGTAACTATTTTTTTGTTCCCCCACCCACATCGCTAATAACGTTTATTGTGTAGATATATCAGTTATTAAAAGATATGTTAAATGCCCTATAATCACCTATAATTGTTGTTAACTAATGTGAAATAATAAAAAGATATGTTAAACTACCTTGTTTTATTTTCCTCCCGAGGTGTGTATATATGACAATTTACTACTATGGACCAAGTGACTGCTTGGTCCAGTGGCTTGCATTGCCGTCTTCTAACTCAACAATTAAGGTTCGATTCCTGGTAAAACAACTTTTTTATTTCATTTTATTTAATTATTTATATTTATAATTTAATTATTTATAGTTTAATTTATAATTTATTTATATTTAATATATAATTTAATTTATTTGTATATTTATAATTTAATAGTCATCGATTTGGATGATAATATTTATTTAAAATCATTAGATTGGATGATGACGTCAATTTAATTTATTTATATATTTATAATTTAATAGTCATCGATTTGGATGATAATTAATATTTAAAATCATTAGATGACGCCATCTTTGAATTAGGCTCATTGATTTGGATGAGTGCTTAAATTAAGGTCATCAGATTGGATGATGGCAGCAGCGCTCCTGCAACCCCCAAGACTAGTAACATAGCCCCTGCGCCAGAAACCCCCTAACTACCCTACTCTGGCATCTATTAATGCCAATGAATTGTGTACGTATTTTATAAATTTGTATTTTTTTTTTAAGATGGATATATATTTATATATATTGTGGTTCTACATGCCCTTTCACATTCAGTTCAACATGGTCCCCAAGGGACTTTTTTAGAAAAGAATTCAATTATAAAGTATTGCAAATCCTAATAGTTATATAATTATTCTCTCTTTATTAATTTACTTTTGTTTTCTCCCAATATTAGAATATAGTTAAAAAATTTACTGCATAAGTAACATATTATTTAGCCTTCCTTTGGCAGAGAGTTTGCTTTGCTTACAAATTTATACGAAAAAAGCAAATCAAAACAAAAATTTACAGATATAATATAAAAATAAACTATTATAAGCATTATGAAGAAAATAAAAGATAAAACAAAGGAAACAAACAGAAGAGTGTATGTTATGAAATTCTTATAAGTAATTCTTATTTTTATACTTGATTATAGAAGTTATAAAAGACATCGTTTATTTGTTCATGGAAGAAGTATAAAGATCTGTTTTGAAACTTGACTTTATCTGTAATAACTGAAGTGCATTACTTTATTTATTTATTTATTTAACGGAAAATAAAAAGGATCTGAATTAGTTCTACAATTTGACAATGGAATAGAAAGTGTAAGAGATTATTTGATGATTTGAAATCACGTACTGGACAAACATGATTGAAATCAAAATTATATCCGGATATTTAAATTGTACATGTTAGTACAACCTCACAACTATTGAGGTTTAAAGTCTAAGCACTCCGGAGAAATATTTAATGATACTTGTTGATTGATCCCTAATAGTGAACACAAATGTTGGAAAGTTATTACGGACAAAAATAAAAGACTTGTTAATACTGTATTCCATTACTAGAGGCAATCGCTAACTACATTTGTACACACATCTAAATAAAAAAGTTGGTGTGAAACACTCACACGACTTTCTCTTACTACAGTCTGCAGAATGTAACTGACAAATTTTCTTCTTATATTTACTAAATGTTCACTTGTCTTCAATTTCACATCAATGGGAGAAACTACATTTAATAAAATGACTTGTTTGAGGAAAGCATAACCTAACCTCCAATCCCCCAAAACCTCTTGAAATGAACTTTCTCGGGAAAAAAATTTCAAACAAAACTTATAGGGCCCCGTATTCGTAATCAGTATAACAAATTTAAAGAAATTATGGAGAAAAACACAGAAAACTGGAAACCCACTTCCGGTCAACCGTTGTTCTCAAAACTCGGAATTTTGGCAACATATTTAATTGTAATTAAGATGAGAGAATTGTATAATAAACGAAGACAGTATTTTATAAAAAACCATAAATCGCAACCGCCCCCAAAAGCCGCCTTAAATGAATTTTCCCAGAGAAATGGTGCAAATAAAAATGTATCACATTTAAAGAAAATCGTTAAAGCCATTTCCGTGAATGTGGCAAAGAAATGAAAAAAAAAACATTCAGCAAAGTGGTACTTACTTGCCTTGAGAAATTTTGACAGACAACTTACTGTCTGTCGGATCTCACACACACAACGACTAATTTCTAAAAAACATTTTTTGGACTCTCAGGGGACCTCAAAACGTGTATTTCCGGTGAAAACTCGACATTGAAAATTTTACACGATTACAATACTTCCTCTTACTAGAGAAAGTAAAAATTTGAAATTAAACTAAAAGTTTAATTATCTTTAAGAATACATAGGTGGTGGAATCGTATTTTACTAATTTACAGGTAAAACAGATAGTCGTAACTGACTCCCAGAACTTCTGGAAAATGTTTCAAATAAAAATTTAGAGGGGTATATTATATGTGTTAGTTAGATTACCCAATTTAAAACATTGGAGCGCTACTGGAGGAAGTCACCATCATTAAAAAGTAAAATAAAGAGCAGTCATATTTTCGGTTAATCGATTTTTTCAAACATGGAATTAAAGTAATACATTTAATTCAGATTTAAGATTACAATCCTTTTAGATTTTTGAAATTAGTTTTTTTTTTTTAAACAGAAAATGCATTTTTCGAAGTTTCAAGAATCACAAAAAATGTTTTTTGCGAATCACTAAAGTATGTATACATGAATTTGTTGGGTGTTAAAAAAACAAAACTCTACGCAAAATCACAGATCGCTGAGGATTTAAATTCCACTAAGGCTCGTTTCACACTATACGGTTTTCACCGTACGGCTTTTTTGCCGTGATAATGTTGTTTTCACACTGCACTGTTTTTCCCGTTGTAAACTAAACATTTTCATTTCGTTTGTCAATGAGACACAAGTGTTTCAATGAATTGTGAACAAAAGAATGTAGCTGCCGTACGTCAAAAAACCGCACAATATGAAAGCATGCATTTAGTCATACAGACCAGTGAGTCAACGGCTGCTATACGGCACGGCACCGGCCTTTTGCCGTCACCGTATAATATGAAAGGTTCACTCCACTAAAAAAGTCCGGCGGTACGGTGAAAACCGTATAGTGTGAAACGAGCCTAAGGGACCATGAAAGTTTGAATAAAATCTGACAACCGACACGTGCATTCTTATTCTAATTCTTAGTTTTCCCGATTTTTTTAGAAAAATGGCTTCAAATAATTCCTCTAAACTTGTTTATAAATAAATGTCGTGACAGGCTTAACTTTTGTGTGTAACATTTTTCTTTGAAAACTGATTTTCTGGTAACCTATGACTTTGGACTGCTCTCTTAACTGCTAATTTGGTAATGTCTGGTTTGGAAGACAATCTATCAAATTAATGGGCGAAAATTGCAGTAAAAATACTTTTTAAGTGTTTCATATAAGATTTTATTTGTAACTGATGATCGATCGGCTCCGTATGTAAGATGAATGATTCAAATTCAGTTGATTTATAAGATGAATCTTAAATCGGAACAGATGAAGAAAAGGTTTTTTACTTTTTTTCTTAATGAAAGCTGGGAGTACAATCGACTTTTTGATGAAATTTCCTGCAAGAAGATTGCAAAAAAGAATGAACTGATTAATAAAATTAATAACTAAATTGAAGTCATGTAATTGAAGTAGGTAATGCTGTTTCTTAGATCAAGGGCCTGAGCAAAATTAATTTCTTTTCTTCTGTAAACAACAGAACCTTTCTATCTAGATTGAGTATTTACAAATATACGTAATAACATTATCTTAACTCCCACAGTAGTTCCCGGGTTCGAATCCAGCAGCGATGCCCTTAGATTTTTTTCTTCCTAGGAGCCCCTACCACTCACTGCGTGCTGATAGGTAGAGGTTGTCTGTAGCTAGAGAACACTGCTCGGAGGCCGACAGGGCACTGAAAAGGTGCACGAAAGATCTTTCAGGTCGCACTGCACTCCCCTAAAATAATCTGACCTAATCTTAACTCCATTAAGGATGATATTACATTTCTCTTCTCTTTTTAATTCTACCAAGTATTCATATGTAGTAACCACCACAACAAATATTCATATGTTATCAGAAACTCTAAGAGAAAGATAAAAGGAAATGCACCCACCGCAAGGGCTGTTTTTTCATAATGCATCTTTGTTTCAGCATTAGTTCCGAAACTGCGGAGGCTTTAAATAAACCTTAAACTGAACGATATTGGAAAAGCACAAAGTTTCAACACATTTTTTTTTTCTTCTTTCTAGACAATCACCTTGAAAAATCAGCCTTTTTTGTAATATTACTTAAAAGCAAGTACTGTGAAATTGTTTCAGAGAGCCAATCATGACGGAAATACAGTTTTAAAAATGTTGCAGTTTAAAACAAAAATAAATTTCAGAAAGTAAATACAAAAACAATAAATGGATTAATTTGAAATTAAATCAATTCTTAAATAATTTTAGTTATTTTTCGGTGGATTTTGTGGACGTTATCTAATCTATATCTAAATATTTTTTTTTTTAAAAACTTACCGGCTAATAGGGCAAAAGGTAGGAGAATCCTTTGTAAAAGAAGAGATATTAGCCACCGCGTCATGTTTTTCTCCTAAAATAGGTCATTTATTATTAAAGTTGATCTTCTAATGTCATTTATTATTGTTACAATGGTAAGTTTAAATTCAGGAAATCATTACAAACCTTTCACACTATGTTTTTACATATAATTATTTTACACTTAAAATCAGTTCACATTATTCTTAATTACAATTAAAACACTTTAAAAACAATATTTCCAGTATTAATAAATATGATTTCATAGTGATGGCCAAAGTTTATTCATTAATAACATTCTTAAAAAAATATGCACGTCACCCAACTTCAGTATAGCACGGATAAATGCTTGACCACCACTGTCTAAACAACCAAAGGAATGACACTAATACCTCATAAATACAGCTGGAAATCGTGACGAACACGCAATCGAATAGTATCGAACTAAGTCAATTCAATTATACAATCGCCATGCTATGGAAGGTAATAAAACTATAACCTTATTCAAGGATTAAGAATGGCGGTAAGGGCTAGTAGTTTGACTACTCGTGAGTTATTTTATTTGTATATTTTTGTAAGATGATGTATTTTCTTCATTAATAATTGTCAGTTGGGTGTGTTTGAACATTTGGACTCTCCGTTTGAAAAATAATAATAATTCTTAGTTTTTCATTGCTTTTCAATTTTAAATTGTCTTTGTTCCTTTTGTTAATTTAGAATTGTTATTGAAATAATTTGTAAATTTTATTAGTTTTAACTCAGGTTAGTTTAATTTCAGTTTCGTGAATTGTTTTATGTTTTTGAAAAATTGTTTTTATTAATTTTTAATAAGTTCAAGTATAAATAGTATTAATAATTTAATACCTTCAATATTAGTGAAGATGTTATTACTTTTGAAGAATTAATTTGTAAATTTGAAAAACATTTTGTCCCTAAAAGTAATGTTACAGTAGAAAGTCATAAATTTTTTACACCCAAACAAATCGCTCATGAAACGATAGACGAATTTGTCACAGATCTTATCAATAAGAATCGTTCCTGTGAATTTGGAACTTTGACAGACAGACTTGTAAAAGACGTGTTCATTTGCAATATGCATGTTCATGAAAGACTACTATTAGAAGAAGATTTGACTCTAAACAAGACTATAAAAATTACTCAGTCACTAATACTATCTCAATCGCATGCAACACAAATTAAAGACGAGTCATCAGCGGCAGCATTTGCTTTGTCCTCAAACTTAGGCCAAAAAGGCCGTATTAAATCTCCTTCTCAAAATACAAACGCGCAGCCTTCCCAGGATAGTTCCATTTGCACTAAATGTAGGTCCACAGAGTCACATGTCCAGCTCTTGAGTAACACGCAACAAATATAAAAAGCTTAATCATTTTCAAAAATGTGTCGTTCAAAATTTGTTCGCATTATTAATGCCAGTAGTTCAGAACTCAGTCAAGTTGAAACCTGAGTTCATACCTGTTGAAAATAAATTTGAGGATCTTTTTATAGGTCTAAATGAATTCTAATAAATCGTGGAATCACAACTTTCAGTCAATAATGTCACTGTCCAATGTCTTTTGAATACAAGCAAATATAATGTCTTTACAAGTCTTCAACTCACTGAATATACCACTTGATCAACTACAGGACTCGAAACAAAAAGTGAATTCATTTACGGGAGACGATGTTCCTATAGTAGGGCAAATTTACTTAAACTGTGGCCAGTACGACTTGACGTCAATTTGGACTGGCCAAAAACTTTATTTTCACTTTTTTCAATTTTTCTTTTTACCGATCGTTAGTGCTGCATTTGTGCCGGTGATTCACCAAATTTCATCGTTTATGCCGTAAAATTGACAAATATATTGACGAAAAACTGTTCGTCGTATTTGAAAACCAAAGGCCATGTCTCGGCTAATATTTGAAAGTGCCTGTTCCACTAACCACTAACGTCCCTTTTCACGGCCACCAACTAAAATATACTGGCCACCAATTTCTAATCAAATTTTCGAACTTTTTTCTTCGCTAATCTTAAGGGATTCATTTGTGCCAGAGACTCAAAACAATGCACTTGTCAAAAGAATTATCATTTACATTTGGCAAGCATTTGCATTTGGCAGAAATTCTTTTCTGCAATATGTTGTAATACAGACAGTTTAATATGTGTTTAGGAAGCAGGTAGAGAAGACGAAGCCGAAGAAGACGGCGATGTTGCAGGAGAAGACGTTGCTGGGGAAGACGTACAAGAATTAGGAAATGCGGAAAAGGTAGGATTCTATATTCTCTAATTCAATTTGTTACTTCACATATGTAGTATATGTATGAAATTCTTTTCTGCAATTCTTTGTAATACAGTTTAATATGTGTAGGAGGTGGAGAAGAAGACGTTGCTGGGGAAGGAGCACAAGAATTGGGAGATGTGAGAATGGTAGGATTCCAGATGTCCATTTCAGTTTGTTACTGCACTTCCGCAATATATCTATGACATTATTTTCTGCAGTTTTTTTTATTATATACCAATGACAGTTTAGATGTGTTCAGGGTAATGTGTTTAAAGAGTGGGAGGAGGAATGGGACGTGGATAAAATTAAATGTCACATTTCTGCATTATAGAATTTATTGTGTTTACTATAACCTATCATTTTACTTTTGTTTGGTAAAATCCTGTGTTTTTGTTGTTTTGACATTTTATACAACAGAAGTTTGTGCGTTTTTTTTCATTTACTTTAATAGGCTGAAAATGTTAAATGTTCTTTGTGATGGTCAAATTTTACTTTCTTTAAGTGGACGTCATTTTGACAATTGTATCGTAGCGGACAACTTTCTTTGAGGATTGTTGCTCTGAAACGTTACTTTTTATACAGTATAAAGAAATATTGTAAGTATTTACATTTTATAAACTAGTGCAGATTGTAGTCAAGAAACAGCCCTCTTATTTAAGAACTAACTCATTACACAAATTTAACGGTCTTTTGGACCTCTTTCCTAATGATATTGTTGTTTTTTTTTTGGAAATTTCATTGTAAATAGATTTTTGTATTCCTTCTTTTGTTATGTATAGATAATATTTGTTAATTTTTTGGTATTAAAAGTCATTTATTTCTTTAAGTTCATTTATATTTTCTAGTTTAATTTTTCATTTGTCTAATTTTCGTCTTTGGTTTCCAACTTTTTATACGCTGAATATTTTTCTTTTTTTTCACTTGCTCATCATGCTCAATACTGATTTAAAATAGAATGAATAGTATTTATTCATCTGTTATCACATCATTGCAGTCAGGTGATGTGCTTGTCAAAGTGGAAAGGTCAGCCAAATCGTGCAGAACTACCGATTTTATTTCTCTGAGATATTCCAAACTTCTCTTTTCTTAAAGATTAATATTGATCATATTAATAAAAGTTTTGACTGGAAATGTAAACCAAAATTTTTTACCGAGTGCTAACCATACATACACTGAATCAGATTTAGATCTGATAATAAATTGTCAGCAGCTTTGCTCAGCTTAACCGGAAGTTTCAACCAATCATTCAAATGTAGGAATATTTATTCATGTTTTAGAATGTTCTAAAAAACGAGTGTAACACATTTTTCTGTTCTGTGGAAAAAAAAAAATTGGTTCAATATAATGTTCCACTACCTCTAATATTAATGGAAATGAGTCATTTAAAGGTGAGAAAACCAGACAGAAGCCATGTTTCAGATATTATTATCAGTAACTCATAAGAGGCTCTTTTAATATGGATGAAAAGTAGAAGTAGGACCACAAATGAAACCACTTTTTTATCAACTCTAAATTTGCATTATGATTTTATGCAGCATTATGGACCCAACTATATATTCTAAATTTTCATGTTAACTAACCATAAAAACACGAAACGAAGACAAATAGAACACAATTTTTAATTTCTCTTTTTTCGAACTGCTTTTAGAATAGCAAACAATAATGGAACGTTTCCAATTTTCCGCAAGAGATAGATTGACAATATTAGATTTCCATTTTCACTTATCCCCTTTTTTATTGACCTCTAAACGAAGTAATATCCCTTTTAGTAAACACAGACTTAGTGTACCTCGGGACATATCAAAGTAAGTAATAAATACTCAATGAATATCCCTGAAAAATGGGCGGTGTATTCGTAATTAATAAAGTGAAAGAGAAACTTCCTGATAATGGGTAAGACTTAACAATGCCATATGAAAAAAAACAACAATAATTTGTTATTACAGACCTGTAAACACTATAAAAAGTTTTACGCAAATGTTTATTGATAGATTATGATATAGAGACATGGGTATTTCACAAGAATCAGAATGGCAAAGGAAGGGAACATACTGGCTTCTATCTTTGCAAAACTGCAGTCCAAATGAAACTTGGCTATAAAAACAGTAAAATGCTTGTTATTTTCGAGGACAATAAAAAACATCGCGTTAATCATAATCACCTGTGGCTCAAGAAGAAAAAACTGGATTCAGCTAAAAGAGGTAGAAAAAAGAATTTAAAAAGAAAGGAGCACAATCGAGATTACTGGCTAAATATTACTAAATACTTTACCACAGCAAGATGTATTATCGAGTTTGTTATCAATAAATTTGTATGAAACCTGACTGATTATATTCTTAATGCAACCGAGGCTTCAATAAACAAATACCAGTTAAAAAAAAATCTTTCTTTTGACGATGTTATTACAAGAAATTCAATGAAATCTCTTACATTAATTACGGTAATTTTTAAGATAGAATAACCAAAGCCCTTTGATTAGCCAAAATAAAATTTTAAAAATTAAATCAAAATTTGGTGGCTAGAGAGAGGTAGGTTAGGCAAGTAAAAAAAATCTGATGTGAAACTCCTGCACCACTTTCTCTCATTGCAGTAAACAAAATTGTAATTGACAAACCTTCTGCAAACTTATAATTTCTTAAATGTTTGTCTCCAGTATCCTATTTAATGGAAGAATCTAAAGTTAATAGAATGACTTTTTTTAGTAAAGCCCATAATCCAAATTTTTAAATGAATTTCTCGGAACAAAGATTCAAACGAAAGTGATAGATCTCGATATTCACGGTTAGTATAAAAATTTTAATGAAATTCGTTTTTATGGAGAAAATTGAAAAAACTGTTCAGTATAAACGTGTGTCTGATGCTTCAAACTCAAAACATTAGTAACATATTTAGTCTATTTATTACGAAGACACAATTATATATAATAAATTGAAAAAGAACTTGAAAGGAAAATATGACCCCCATCGCTCCATCAAATCCCCTTAGATGATAACTAGACCCAAAGAAATGTTTTAAACAGAACCATTAGCAGCGGTTGAAAAAAAAATTCGAAAACACAAAATGGATGTGTCATTGATATGTATATGAACAGAACCATGTGCATTTATTTACTTGTCAATTTTGCAGAACAACTGCTGAATTGTCAATAAAAACGAAGCACTAGACTCAGTAAAGATAAAAATTCCAAAGATGCATAGAAATCAAATTAAAAAGTTGAAAATTATTATTTAAAATGAAAAATTGCTTTATTTCATTTTATTTATTATTGAATTCTTGCTGTCTAGTTTATTTATGCATTTTTGAAATTCTCTGAAATATTTTGATATTAGCATGCTACCTTCCAAGGGCCATGGATCGCCTTTTGTGGTGATGATTCTAATCAGTCCACTTCTCTCTTATCCAAATATTTTACATGTATATATGACAGTTTGTGAACTATTTCCATCGCACGGACTGTTTGGAGATTTCATTAATTTAAATCTATTCATTCATGTTTTCCCTTTAAGCCTCGAAAATACTGTGGTAAAGAATTGCCTACTAAGTGCTCCTTGTTTACTCTTTCTTCATTGCTTTTGTCATGTCACTGTTGATCGCACTCTTGCCCTGCTGCAATCCCTTTTTCGGGATTAATATTTCTTAGCATGTTGAGTATTTTTGAAGTCAATACCTTAGTGGCACTCCTACAGTCGCAATCTTATATTCTTTCTTTCTTTCTTCGTAATCCCTTTCTTCACTGTCTTGTGCCAAAAATGTGTCCGTAATACTTGAAAGGCTTTCTTCTGTTTTGTTTCATTTCCATCTGAATTTATTAGAGTTGTTAGTTAACTAGCTAGTTTCTACATTATGCTGCAATTTTTCGTCATATTCCATAGGATAAGTTGCAATATAATAAATTTTATAAGTAATTATAAGATATATGTGAATTGTTTTGTTATATGTAAATTATTATGATTTAATATAATAAGTTTTATCTGTCCTGGGCATGACGTAAAACTGCATCCTGGGGAGACAGGCCTCAAAGCCGTGGTGAAGGCGATCTGTCTAGGAAAAGGTTATTCCGATATTAAACCAAGGGCGGGCCGAGCTCTGTAAGACTGAAATCAGTCGGCCTAGGAGATGTAAAGTCCAAAATCAAATTACCTGGTCCTCCAGGTTGGGGGTTGGGCATAGGGTTAACAGCTCTATCTCGTAAAAAATACAATTGTTGAGAAGCCAAATAATAATACAAACCGGACTGATAAAAAGGCACGACTTAGGCGAGGATTTGAAAATTTCACATGGATAGCAACTTGGAATGTTAGGAGTTTAGCAAAACCTGGTGCATTTCTGAAGGTAGTACAAGAATTAGAGAGATATAAAGTTTCGATTGCCGCATTACAGGAAATTCGTTGGAAATACGAAGAAATGTTTAAAGCTGGAAATCATACGATATTTCATGGGGCAAATGTTGAAGGGAAATTCGGCACTGGGTTTATAATAAATAATAAAGCAAATGGTTCTAAATTTTGAAAATTTTAATGAGAGGATCTCCTTGAAATTTTAATGAGAAGGCTAAGGTTTAAATTCTTCAATCTTTCATTGATTAATGTTCACTCCCCAACAGAAGAGAAGGAGGAAGAAGAGAAGGATTGCTTTTACGAAGCTCTGGAGAGAGTATACGATAGATTACCAGGCAGTGACGTTAAAATAGTGCTGGGAGACTTTAATGCCAAATTAGGTAAGGAAGAATTTAGGCCCTTCCTAGGTAAATACAGTCTTCATGACCGATGTAATGAAAATGGTCTAAGGCTTGTTGATTTTGCTTTGGCGAAAAACATGAGTGTGAGTAGCACTAAATATCCGCACAAGCGCATACATCGGGAAACTTGGGTATCGCCGGATGGAAGAACCAGAAACCAAATCGATCATGTAATGATTGATATGAGGCACGCGTCGGACATATTTGATGTTAGGAGTTATCCTGGGGCAGATGGAGATACGGACCATAACCTTGTGAGAATAAAATATAGACAACGAATTTCAAGATTTCGGCAAGGAAAGAAATGTACTGATAGATGGCATGTGGAGAAATTAAAAATGGATCAAAGTGAGGAAAATTATCAGACTGAATTGAGGAAGACTTTAAATGTGGAGAATTCGCTAACTGAACATGTGCCAAAAAGTGATATAGACAGAGAGTGGAAGTGTATTAGAGAGCGATCAGTGTAGCAGCCGAAAAGGCAGTAGGTAAGAAAAAAAGACTTAAGAGGAATGGATGGTTTGATGATCAGTGTAGAAGTGTACTGGATGAGAGGAAGTTGGCTAGAATTAAGATGCTGGACAGCCCAACAAGAGAAAATACTGAGGATTACAAGTTGAAAAGGAAGGTGGCTAATAAAATTTGTAGAAAGAAAAAAAAGAGAGTTTGAAAATGAAAAGCTGAAACGGTTGGAAGAAGATGGAGAATATAATAAAGTGAAAGAATTCTACACTTCTGTAAAAGAGGAGAAAAGAGGGTTTCAGCCAAGGATACAGTTTTGTAGAGGAATTGATGGAACATTGATAGGAGGTGAAGTTGAGATGAGGAAAAGATGGGCTGAATATTTCGACTTACTCCTTAATCAAGGTAATAGCTTGGAAATGGAAAGATTGGAAGGGGAATTTATAAGTGAGTTTAAGAATGAAAAATACGTTGACTTTCCGGAGAAGGAAGAGGTTGAAGAAATAATTTTGGCCCTGAAGAATAATAAAGCTCCTGGGGAGGACGGAATATCGGCGGAATTATTAAAATCTGGAGGTGAAGAACTTTGGGATAGGTTGTTCAAATTAATAACAAATATTTGGGTTAATGAAAAAATGCCGAAAGATTGGTCAGTTGCTGTGTTATGTCCACTCTTTAAAAAAGGGGATAAGAGATATTGCGAAAACTATAGGGGAATCGCCTTGTTGTCGACTGTTTATAAAGTAATGGCTAAACTTGTAGCAAAAAGGTTAACAGTGTATTCCAACGAAATATTAAGCGATTACCAAGCTGGCTTTCGGCGGAATAGATCAACAACCGATCAGATTTTCTCACTGAGGTTAATGCATGAGAAATGTTATGAATATAATATAGACCTGCATCATTTGTTTATTGACTTCAAGCAAGCATATGATAGTTTGTACAGGGTTAAAGTATTTGAGGTCATGAATGAGTTTGCAATACCTTCTAAACTAATTAGTTTAGTAAAGATGTGCCTTAGAAACTCGGCTGCAAAAGTTAAGGTGCTAGGAGGTTATTCAGAAGAGTTCGTTATCGATAGAGGGCTTAGGCAGGTTGACGTACTATCGACGATACTGTTTAATCTCATGCTAGAAAAAGTCATAAGAAGCATCGAAATCAATCCGAATGGCACGATATTTAATCGATCCATTTAGTATTTGGCTTTTGCAGGTGATGTTGTTATTGTGGGTAGAACCTTGAGGGCATTAGAAGATGGTTTTTTGCAACTCAAGGAGAAGGCAAGGACTGTAGGTCTGGAAATAAATTATTGAAAGACAAAATACATGCTGGCATCCAGATTTGATAACGCCATTTGCCGGTTGTCCCATGTGAGTCTAGGTGGTGAGTCCTTCGAAAACGTCAGGCAATTTAAATACTTAGGCTGGATCTTTAGGCAAGATAGAGATGTAAAAAAAGAGATAAAAGATAGGTTGGCCTCAAGTAATAGATGCCTGTTTGCGTTACAAAAGGTTTTCAAGGAACGTGCGATCTCCAAAAAAAATAAGATTCGTATTTATAAGACGGTTGTCCGACCAGTGGTAATTTATGGGTGTGAGACGTGGATTCTCACGGAAAGTGATGCTAAACTACTCCTAGTTTGGGAAAGGAAAGTTCTAAGGAAAATCTTTGGTCCAACCCTGGTTAACAGGAATTGGAAAATTAGGAGTAATGAGGAATTAGCAAGGCTGTAACGCATCCCCCAACATTTTAAATGAAATAAAAGCGCGAAGACTGGAGTGGATGGGACATCTTATAAGAATGGAAAGAGATCGCATCGTGAAAAGACTATATGAGGACAAACCGACAGGAAGAAGAAAAGTGGGAAGGCCCAGGAAGAGATGGACTGACGATGTGGAGGCCGGGATAAGAATGCTCGGAGTGAGAAGGTGGAGGAAGAAGGCCAAGGATAGAGAGGTCTGGAACAAAATTATTAAGGAAGCCAAGGCTCTGCATAGGCTGTAGTGCTAATAAAAAAAAAATTATAAGTTTTATATCGTTTTATCATAACTTTTGTTCATCATACGTTATTTGTGAGATTTATTTCACATTTAAGCTGTTCTGTGTTTCTGTATAAAAAAACAAATTTGTACCCAGAATGTTAAAATATTTATTAATTAGTACAAGTACAGTTTAATTATGGAAATTAATCACTTGAAAGAAATACATTTCTAAAGATACAATATTGTAGTTTGTTATAACATTTCAATACTTTATATGCATTAAACTCAATAGGAAAACGTAACTATAATATTTATTAGAAGCTTTTCATTTACAGCCATCTAGGAAACAATTAAAACGCAACTGTTTACCTTCTTTCTGGAGAAAGACGAATGTAATAAACCAGACTCTCGACACTGGAGGAAAACGGTCAGAATTAAAGAAATCAATAGGAAAAAAATTAACTTGTTAAATTTTGGCTGTCGATATTATTTCTTTCGATACTCATCATAATTTATTCAAAATATGTCGTTCCCAAGTTGTACATTTTTACTTTCTCTTACTCCTAGTAAGAGGAAGTATTGTAATCGTATCAAATTTTCGGTATCGAGTTTTCACCGGAAATATCCGTTTTGAGGTCCCCTAAGTCAAAAAAGTGGTTTTTAGCAAATGGTCTGTGTGTATGTGAACAGCCTAACTCAAATAAAAAACCGCAGAAAGTTGAAACTTGATATTCCGTTTAGGAATCACCATGGGATCTGACTGTACGTTATCTGTCAAAAATCCTCAACCGGAAGTACAACTTTACGAGTTTTTTTTTTTATATACTTTTTTCCCTTTTTCTCAAAAATGGCTACAACGATTTTCTTTAAACTTGATACGTCAACTACATATACAAGGGGCTACAACTTTTATTTGAAACATTTCTCTGGGAAAATTCATTTAAGGGCACTTTTGGGGGAGGGGTGGGGTTAGGTTAATCTCTAAAGTGCTATTTCAGTTTATTACACAATTCGGTCATCTAAATAATGTTAATTAGAATTAAATATGTTGTTGAAATTCCGAGTTTGAAAAAATCGGATAACCGGTAGTGCGTTTACTTTACCACTTTATTAAATTATTTTTTTCACTTTTCCGCAATTTTCTCAAAAATGGCTACGACGATTTTCTTGAAACTTCTTATATAAACTAAACATACAAAAATCTACAACTTTTATTTGCAACATTTCTCTGGGAAAATTCATTTAAGGGCACTTTTAGAGGAAGGGTGGGGTTACGTTTTTTCTAAAGTGCTATGATGTTGGTTATACAATTCTATCATCCAAAGAAAATTAATTAGAAATAAATAGATGGCCAAAATTCAGAGTTTCAAGGAAATTAGTAAGCCGGAAGTGCGCTTTTACTGAACAGTTTTTTCAGTTTTCCACGAATTTCATTAAACTTGCTACACAAACTAATTTAAATTTATCAATTAAAATTTTGAGAACTGGAGTAAGAGAAAGTTGTGTGTGTTTTCACACAGATTTTTTTCTTGATAAAAACTGCATTTAATATTAAATAGAAGTTCCGTAAATGGTACCATGTCCAGGCAAATAATTTATTTATTTTATTACTCACGAATCAGACTTGGGGAATTTGGTTTACAGATGGCAGGCGGTGCCGGGGCCGGGTCCAGTATATTCGGGATGAAGCGGGAGGTACTCATAGAGAGGCCTCTTGGTAACTGCTCAACCGTTTCCAGGCCGAAATTTATGCAATTAAGGTCTGCGATGAGGAAAACAATGAGATTCTCATCTTTTCGGAGTCATAACTCACAAGGAGAATTCCTCTACACCTATTTTGTGCACGTAGTCCTTACATAGGCCATAGTTAGATCGACTTTATGAAATGAAATGATTTATTGCTTCTAAGGAAATTTCCTGTAGCAATTCGATTCTACTTAATGATATATTGTAAAAATGACATATCGAGGTTCGATCAGAAAAACAAAAATAGTTCTTCAAAAACAAACAAAATTTTTACCGACGTATAGCAAATTTATTGCTTCTTCAGGATAAAAATTTTCTTTTACAATGATCGCAAGTTAAACCATAGTTTTTAAAAAATGCAGGAGAAAATTTTTACCATGAAAAAGGCAATAAATTTGCCGAATCGTCTATTGGAAAATTTGTTTTTCTGATCGAACATCGTTATCCACTTTTACAAAATCAAATACAGCGATCGTAAAAGAACATCAACATCAGTATCTTTATATATAATGTGTTCTGTATGCCATGATTTTATTTTTGGATTTATTTCTTTATAGACTTTCCTCTTCTCAAAGCATAATTAATTTGCTAGTTTTCCTAATGGTAGATATTGGAACTGCCATGTATGTCTCCAAGGAATTTTCACCTGCGGTCAACACCCTGACTGTAGCTCTCTATGTAAAGAAGTGGGCTTATTTGTTTCCCTTAATGTTCACATAGAATGTTTACAATTATATTCGATAAATTTTCTTAGAAAATGTTATGAAGAAATTTGGTGAGGATCGGTCAAGAAAGAAACATTCAATTATGCCAACGTTTGGACAGAGTTTCCTGTCTTTATCAAGGCTGTAATCTAAAAAACAATACAATGAGGAACCACAATGAATTATTGTAAAATGCAGAAAAATAATACCAAAAAAAAATTGAATAAAAATAATATTGAACTTACATAACGAAAGTGGTGAAGATGTGGGGAAAGAATTTTTAAACATACACATTTGTTACATCGCAGAAACATAAAAAAAGAAAATTAAAATTTACTAGTTTCTTGTCTTAAATCATTTACTCAAATAAAAGTGGGTTGAATAGGCAAAGAAGTGAAAAGGATCTGAGGAAATTTTTAGGGGTGGTGTAGGTGGAAGGGGATTCTAAAAGGTCATGTTTTGAAGAAACCATTATATAGCGCGTACAAATTATTGGTATCATTACGAAAATTAACAGAAAATTTATTTTTTTGATATATATATATCATTTCTAATATATTTCTATTTTTTTGTTAGTTTCTTTAGCTAGTATTTTTGTTTTACAAAAATCAAATTTATGATTTTTTTCCCTAAAATGTTTCCAGTGCAGTAATGTTGTCTTTGTCACTTTTATTTCTGCAATCATATTCATGTTGGTACATTCTGTTTTGTAAGTATTGTATACTATGACCAACACAAACAGCTGGAAATTGTGTACTGTCTATCTGATAAACGAGGTCTGATTGTAATTTCTTGGGAGTAGGTTTTTAAGTTTGCTGTATAACTTGTAAATAGTGTTTGGGCATTTGTGGGCTAAACGGTAAAAGCAGTGGTAACGTTCGGAGCGAATGTTTTTTGGGTGCCAATTAGTTATAAGAGTATTGATAACATCATGTATAATGTTAAGTCGAGAAAGTTAATAGTATTGTTGTCTTCAAGTTCGTAAGTAAAATGTAGATGAGGATGGAAAGAATTAAACATGTCAAGAACTGTGTGAACTTGGTCAGATGGTATTACTGTTAGGCAATCATCTACATATTTGTAAAAGAAGGGCAATTTAAGAGGTGTTTGGGAATGGATTTTTCTATTAAGTGATTCATCATAATAACAGCAAGAATTGGTCCTAAGCTACTACCCATTGCTGTTCCGAAAATCTGGAAGACAGGAAACTCTTGTCAAAACGTTGGTAGAATTGAATGTATTCTTCTTGACCGATCCTCACCAAATTTTTTCATAACATAAATCATCAACGTTGTCAACAAATGCTTTCCTTGGAAAATCTTGAAATTTTTCCTAAAATATTAGATGGACTTGAAATTGCTTATAATTATAAAGGACATTATAGAATATTGTTGTTTTTTGGACATAGGCGCTCCCTGAATTGTGTGCCTTTAGCAGCGCTTTTGCCAATCAAATAAAAACTAAATATTCAGTTTAGAGGGTGTCAAATTGAACCCCTAAATTAATAAATTTTTCCAGAAAGTTGTTGCACTGTATTCCTCTAAATCGTTTAACTTCCAATCTAAATGACAATAATCTATTTACAAAAATGTAACTTTATATATTCAGAAAATAGCATTTTATGCACACTTTTAGTAAAAAACAGAAATTAAAATAAATTTATACATCATCAATAAATGCAATATTCTATTACTTTTAAATATTTTTATAAAAAATACAAAATATTACAACATTTTCTACAATAAAAATATCTTAAGTTTTATTATTAAATAAAATAATTTAATAAAATTTATTAAAAATTAAAATTTATAACATTCTAAGTTATATAAAAAAAAAATAAATAAAATAAAATTTAAAAATTTAATAAATTAACAAAAATATCTTAAGTAATTGTTATTAAAATTACTTATAATTGTAACGAAATAATGCAAAATTGCTTTTAGACACAACAGAATTCCGTTGCTAATACATTTACATATTTCTATTTAGCTTCATTTAGAAATAAACGATTATCTTATAATTAAAGAAAATTTATGGGTTTTTCAATTTTTCCCATATACCTGTAATGTTTATTATAATTAACATATATACTCTTGAAAAGTTCCTTGGATGCGGGGGGCAGTACAGATTTTAAATATGTTATCGCATGTGAATCACAAATTGGAAGGAATGCATAAAAATGTTGGTATATATATTCTGGAAAAACAGAAGAAATAAATAATAACTGAACTTGTTAAATAATCATTTTTAATGATAGAATAGTTAAATTGTTGATTAGTGAAAGAGGAGCAATAGTTTGATATAGCAGTGCAGAGGAACTGGCTAAAATTTCTGCGAGCTATAACTATAACCTTTGCGTAAATGCAGTTGTCTGTAAAAGTGGAGTCTTAAGATTAAGTATAGAGTAAAATACAGTCTAGGAAGGGATCTTGATATTTATTTAGTTTGTTGGTGGTTAACCCCCACAACAGAGTTCCATCCAAATGCAGTTAGTGCAGAACCTTCGTAAACATTGTTAGGATGTGATAAGCACAGGTACGCAGAACAAGAATTTAATTCATTTTCCTCATAGAAAAAATAAACTTATTTAAAAAAGACTAATTTACTCACCTTAACATCTGCATGAATTTGATATCTGCCAAATATACTAACTATATCTGCCACTATATAAGGGTACTCTTGTAAAATCTTTTGCTCTTTTCACCATAGTCCTAGCAACTCTAAAAACGAAAACAAAATGGTATTCAAATATAGTAAAGTTCTAGCAATAGGTCAGTTATTTTATCATTGCTAAACAGGCTTTGCATTCTGACAGGTACTCTCGGGGCACTCGAAAATCTACTCCTAGAACGCGACAGTATTTGCAGATTCTAGGGAGGAATGGGGATAACTCCAATTGCCATCCTGGCCGACTGTGTTGCTATAATTTCGAAAAGGTTTAGAATGTAAAGATGTATGGTAGTGCAGGAAGAGATATTATTCCTTAGAACCTTTCTAGATGCTGAAATTTCTCAGTGTGAATGTTTAAAAGAGGGCTTCTGCCTGACACCCAGATCATTACAAGGTTCTGAATTTCCCTGTAAAAAATTATTTAATAAAAAAATCATAGCTAGATAAAAAAGGATCTGTTGTAAAACAGTAGCAGTATCATTATTTTATTAAGATTTTCTCACAACATTATTACAATTTTGATAGAATGTTAGTATTTTTGGTATCCGGACTATCACCGGGTAGCCCCAAAATTAGTAACCTCAAAAAGATGTTTCCAATAAGAGTGACAGCCTAATTATATTTTTAAAAAATAGTGCGAGTCACTCACACGACTTTCTCTAAATCTAATTAATACAATTTGATCATTAAATAATAACATTTTTTCGTAATCAAAATAAGTATTTCCGGTAAAAACTCAATTTCGTAGATCTGGCAGATTCGCAATATTTCCTATTACCAGAAGTAAGAAAAAGTAAAAAATAGTAAGAAATAGTTCTTCCGCTATGTAAATTCTACTAGCTATTGTGTTCTATATATCGTCAAATTTTTTATTGCGATAAATATGCCAACATAATATTTCTTAAAAAAAAGATAAAAGAAAAGAAAAAGGGCTTAGCAATAATAAGAAATATAAACAAATGTAATGGCATCCAGCAGAAGAAGAGAGGCTCTCTCTCTGGTTAACAGAGACTCCTCTCTGACTTAGGCAGGCTAGAGTGGGAGAACCTGTGTATATAAGCCAGTGAGAATCTATCTAGAGGATATCTATGAGATACAACCATACAACTGTACATCGCATCGTGTCATATCTTTACTCTCACCATTCATTCTATCATTTTCATTATAAAGTCCAGTGCAGTTTGTGTAAACTTATATACACAGGTTTAGTGTCAGCATATCTCGTTCATTTAATCAAACCTTTTTTCTCTCCTCAACAACCCCATTATACAAAATATTAACAATTCTTACAGCAATTTCTGAATATTCTTTCAATTTTGATAACAGATGTTCCAGTTTTCCTAAAGATTTGTTTGCTAGTTCATTTTTGAGAATGACAGCATAATCCGGAAGTAACTGTAGGCTGGGCTGTTCATCTAACAATATTGGCACCGCCAACGCAATCAGACTATTTATACATTCTTTCTTATTTAATGCTTTCTTACGAGGTAGCATATCTTCTTCACCAATTTCACTTTCGCCGATTTTTTTCACCTGTACAAATAAAAATACAATTAATATTTCATTGTTTGTAAAATCTGAGAATTTGTAAACTATATGGGTGAGGTCTAGATGTTACTGTTTTATCCGTTTGACGCGCCTTGATTTCCAGGTTTTAGAATATTCTTCTGGGTTATGTAACAAGAGTTTTTTTGCATGGATGTAACAGTAACTGTTGACTTTTTGGTGGAAAGGGTGGTCAGATAAGTAGTGAAGAAGTCGTCCTGAGTAAGTTGGTCCTGAGTAAATTGCAGTCTGCTGTGGTAAGAGTTAAAATGGTGTAAGATTAGGGAAAAGTCATTGGGATCCATACAATCATAATCCAGAATGATTGTATGGATCCCATTGACATTTCTCTAATCTTACACCATTTTAACTCTTACCACAGCAGACTCCAATTTACAATCGAAAGAGAACAAAACAACAGCCTCCCCTTCCTCGACACGATCATAATCCGGAATCCAGACAACAATTTAACTTATAACTGGTACACGAAACCAACTTACTCAGGACGAATTCTTCACTACTTATATGACCACCAAAAAGTCAACACTGCAAAAAATTTAGTGAACCGTGCCCTTTCACTCTCGCCATCCCACCTTTCACAATGAAAACATCAAAAAATCGAGAAAATCCTGTCCTCCAATGGTTACCCTTCACACATCATAAACAATATAATCAAAAAAGCATTGACACCAACATTACACACACCACACACTAGTAATTCCATCAACATCACGAATGTACCTATCCACAGATCTCTTACACACATCCACTCTCTCTCCCAAAAAATAAATCCCTCAAAAAGCATATCCCCAATCTCATCATAGGCTTCACCACCACTAATAAACTTTCCAAACTATATACCAAACTAAAAGACCCTATCCCTAAACTCAACAAAACCCACACAGTATACAAAATCAAATGCACTACACCACTTTGCAATACCACGTATGTAGGAGAGAGCTCACAATACTTACACAAAAGACTAAAACAACACAAATATGACATCAGCTCCAAAAAAATAGACAGCATAGCACTTTCCAAACATGCATTATCCCTAAATCATTCCTTTGACCTGCAAAACCCATCCATTTTAACAACTCAACCTAATCACACAAAACGCCTCCTAGCAGAATCAGTACATATCCACCTACAACCCAATCCCATAAACCACAAAAAAGACAAAGAAGTCATCTCATCACTCTACAACAACATCCTCCACTCCATTAAGTAGACATATTTGCATCCACCCAGCCCTTAGCGCCATCACCCTACATAATTTCCCCTAATTCACTTTTCCTCCTATCTATTCATCAAACTATTCCCATTAATCCGATCCATATTCCAATTAGCTTAAAATCCTTATTTATTAAAAAAATTTAATTAAAAATTATATATATATAAATATACATGTTTATTATATTTGTCCTGCTTCTTAGTCCCTTCACTCCAACAATTCCTAGCGGTACTTCCCCCCCCCCACCACTTTCTACGGTGTTCCTTCTTAACCTTTCACTGGTAGTACACTCATAAAACCACAGTCATAATGAACATGTAGTGATAGAGCATACAAATTTTCCGATTCTAAGGTCTGTAACATTTCCATAATTTTTCTATACGAGTATCTGTATTTACCTTTGTAATTTATTTTAGTTAGTTTTCCATTACAATTTTTTTGTTTTTTTATTGTTCTATTGCCATATTTTTTGTTTTTGTTTTTGTTCTGTTAATGCAAGCTAGATTTTTATGTATATTTTTTCTTTATAGATAGCCCCTGAAGAAGACAAACAATGTTTGTCGAAACGTCGGGTTATTAATAAAAAACATTTAAAAAATTTTTTGGTGTTTTCTTATGATACCCTCTGGCCGATCAGCCAACTAACAGATACAGCTGATCATTTCTAACGGCCAACAATTGCTACAATTGACATTAGATTGTTTTCAACAGATTCCACATAAAAAAAGAAGAAAAATCTCTTGAACTGGATTACTTACTATACAATACATCTAATAAATGAATATCGATAATATCATCTGGATATTATAGAAAAGAAGGATATGATAGACAGCAATATACAGCTCTGAGTTGATGACGAAAAATGATGTAATGGTAACAGTTTAATAAGCATTTCGAAATAACTGTAACAATATTGTTATATTAAAGAATTTCAAAAGAATAAATCTAACACTTACTTCAAAGACATCTTTACCTGTGGTGAGGAATCTTTATTGGAATATAATCTTCTTTTTTCACATTAAAGTTCGGTTCAACCATTGCGGACATATTCCGTGCTGCAATATCTAGCTGTTGAGCTAATTCCAGATCTTCGGTAATTAAAGTTGATAATTCATATTCTAACAGTTGATCAACTATTAAATGTGACATTACTTCGCATGTGAGAGAGCGCAGTTTTGACGAATGACTGATGATTTTACCAGCCCTATGTAGAACTCGTATACCGGTTGCAAGTACAAGTAGTCTATATTGTAACGCAGCTGGTGGTGCCATCTAGGAGAGAAGACAGGTACCTAAGGTTCTCTTAGTGGCCGCAGGAAGCGCTGGCGGCGCTCTAGTTTTGGCTGGAATAGTCGGGAGAAGTCTGGAAGGTTCTCTACCGGTATAAATAGAGGGACTACAGAGAGTTGGAAGATTTTTTCAGTTACAAACGAAGTTATTAGTTTGTGAAAAGTGTACAAAAGTGAACAAAGTGAACTTTTGTGGTTTAAAGTGTGAAATAATTATTATTAAGCGTTGTATTTAGTAATTTATTGTGTATAGCAATAAATTGGTGTTTTCTTTATTGAACATTAGAGTATTTTATCTATACGAACCCACTTAAAACTAGTTGCAGTAGCTAGTTTAGTTGGAAAAACATTACATTTGGTGTCAGAAGTGGGATAAAATCTCTAAACAGGTAACAGTTTAGTATCAGTTTTATTGTATGCCCATAAGTACCAGAAGTCAAACGCGGAAAATGGAGGAAATGACGACATTGTTGAAAGAAATGAATGGCAAAATAGAAAGGGGCCAGAACGAAATGAAAGAAATGAAAGACAAAATAGAAAGAGGCCAGGACGAAATGAAAGAAATGATAGACGAAATGAACAGAGGCTGGGACGAAATAAGAAACGAATTGAAGAAGAGCCGGGAGGAATTGAAAAGAGGCTGGGATGAAATGGGAGGAGAAATAAAAAGGGAGAAAGATGAGATCGAAGAAGAAATGGTAGAAAGTTTAGAAGCACCAGTGAATGATGGGAAAGGCAGTGAGACTGAGGGTGAAAGAGAAGTCGAAAGAGAAGGACCAGAGAGAGAAGTCGAACGCGAAGGTGCGGAAAGTGAAAGTGAAAATTTGTTGGTGGAAACTGAAAGCGACAGCGATCAGACTAACCAAGAAACGGTACAGCATGGTTCATCTAATACCCTGCACACTTCTATGCTCGGAGAAGATGAAAGTGGTGATTCAATGGAAATGGCAAGTCAGCATGAAGAGAATGATGGAGAAAGCGAAGGATTGGGTCACGAAGAAATGTTGCTTGGAGATGAACAGTTAGAAAGACGTTCGGGACAAAGTGGTCAGGGCCAAAGGAGTAATCTTGCCCTTCAGCCAATGCAGTGGGCTATTAGAAGTGCAGACACCGGTTCAAAATTAACAGGTGGTTTCCGAGTAGCCTCTGGCAATTCATTGGTATTCATTGATCCGTCCTCATTGAGGGGTTCAACTAACACATCTTCGGCATGCAATAGTAACCCGGATGGGGTCACCAAGCCTACAACAGCTGCTTGTTCGGCTAGAAGTTTTGCTATTGTACTGCGACAAATTGCAGATCCTTTGGGCAGTTTACGTAATGTTAGTGCACCACAGCAACAACCCGTGCCAATTATACAGACCTATGTAGAAAGACCGTTAAAACCACCGTGGGATTGGCTTCTGACAGTGGCGGATTCAACCGAATCTCGGTTGCGCTTTGGAGCTTCTCATACGACAGCGTCAGATTCTGTACATCTTCATCATCCTCTCTACCATGGTTCAGGTTCCCCAAGCTCGAATAGTGCTAACGGGGTTAGCGGAAGTAATAGCAGAATTTGTGGTCTTTCGAATGGTGGTACTACTTCTGGAAGTACATCAAGATCTACTACACAGTCTTCGCATCACCCTGGAGGTATTTCTTCGGCTCCTTCAACTAGGATTGTTGGTTTTATCACTAATTCTGACTCTTCCAGACCATCTAGGGATCGTGAAGGTGGCAATGAAGGCCAGTCTGCCCGAAGGGAGTTACTGATGTACTGTCTGTCATTGATGAGATGTTACAATTCTGAACATGCTGATTTATTACCAGTACTGGATGTATCTTCGCTCAGGCATACGGCATAAGTGATTGATGCTCTGATCTACCTGTTGACGGCTGGTACTGATCAGAACCTTGAGGGAGCTCTACTACCTCAAACATGGACGCAGCCAGATGAAAAGGAGAACGATAATGCCGAAGTCGATAGGAAACCAACACCAGTCGCTATGGAGACAGAGCCTGTGAAAGAAGAAGAACTACTAGGAGCATCAGGAAAGGATAGGCGGCATCCATTTCTCCGGAGATCAGATTCAAGATTACGGCTCGGCTACAGTCCATCAGATCCGTTAGAGATGCCAATGGCACGAGCATTACCTTTAGCTGATCAGCCTCAACTGTTGCAACCGAATGCGACTAGAGATCAGTTGTTTGGTGTATCTGAACAGCCAGAGAACATCAGCGGGCATCAAGGATTTAGTTCTACAACCACTCAGCTTGGTACTTTACCTACACGTTTGGGACCTTCATTAATTTGAAAATGTACATCATTCTGAACCAGAACGAGAAGTGAAAGGCAGAGCAATGGAGACTGGACGAGAAAGTGGCAGCAACGGCCCAATGGAAATGGAGTTAGATGCAACTATACCAAACCAGGTACCTCACTCTCCGCGACCAAATATGCTGATACTCCTGTCAGTTTACAGCGGTTGGGTTAGCACTGATAAGTTACTTGGCCGGCGGAGAATGGCATTAGACTTAATTGGAACAGTATTCATGGAAAATGTCAGGCTAGAACCAGGTTTAGTAGTCAGCGTGCTTGGAGGATTTCCAATAAAAGAAGCCAAACTCAGAAGAGGTATAGAACGAATTGGAAATCAACAAAGTAGAGATCTTACTATATCGAAGGTGCAAAGAGATGGGTCACAACTTCTGTTCCAGACATTAAGAGAATTACACAATGTGTACAATTCACATCAAAGACGTGTTCGAGTGTTTCTGTTCGGGACGAACAGATCTGAGAGGGGAGTAGTGTAACGCAGCTGGTGGTGCCATCTAGGAGAGAAGACAGGTACCTAAGGTTCTCTTAGTGGCCGCAGGAAGCGCTGGCGGCGCTCTAGTTTTGGCTGGAATAGTCGAGAGAAGTCTGGAAGGTTCTCTACCGGTATAAATAGAGGGACCACAGAGAGTTGGGAGAGTTTTTCAGTTACAAACGAAGTTATTAGATTGTGAAAAGTGTACAAAAGTGAACAAAGTGAACTTTTGTAGTTTAAAGTGTGAAATAATTATTATTAAGCGTTGTATTTAGTAATTTATTGTGTATAGCAATAAATTGGTGTTTTCTTTATTGAAGTTTAGAGTATTTTATCTATACGAACCCACTTAAAACTAGTTGCAGTAGCTAGTTTAGTTGGAAAAACATTACAATATGTAGGAAACAGAGGAAAAGTTCCTATTGAAGAGCCAATTTAACAAATGCTTATTCAAGCTTTAAAACAAATAATTAAAAAACATGGAAAGATAAAATCATATGAGAATTATTTTACCTGTTTTCCAAAAATTTATCGCCATTTTCATTGATGAGTGTTTTCCATCTAGTCTTATCATTTTTACATGATTTCACCAAGCCTTACATTAAATTATCTAGCTCCATTGCTACCAACAAAGTTGCTAAGCTATCTCCTGAGACCACATTCATTCAATATCAGCCACTTCTAGAAGATATCTTGCGGCTTGACTACCAGGTCCTTCAGTACCAACCTCTACCTGAGCTACGGCCAACAGTCGTAACTGAAATACAACTAAATTACACTAGTTTTTAAAAAAAGTTATGATGAAGTGTTTTATGCTTTGCAAACGCAATTTTTGTATACTGACCACCTCATTTTTGGCCAAACAGCCTTCATGTGACATAACTTTTTTGAATATCTTGTGCCATTGATCGTGTGTAAGGTAAGGGTGCACATAAGAAAGATTAGTTGGCTTTAAATGAAAATTTGTCAACTGTTTTATCGGAGATCCTTCATACTCTTCAAATAATAACTGAATCTCCCCATATGTGTGGCAGAGTTGCATGTAACTTCTTACCAAACGGTCATTCTCGAAGGCATTATACAAATTTACAAGTACCAACATTGTTGCTACCAACAAAGTTGCTAAGCTACCTCCTGAGACCACATTCATTCAAGACCCTTGATCGGAAAACAAAAATATGTACGCCACTTTCTTTTCTTAATATCTTTGTCAATTTTAAGGCACAAACAATGAAATTTGGTGAATCGCCCGCACAAACGCAGCACTAACGATTGGTAAAAAAAGAATTTTAAAAAGACAAATAGAAATTGGGCTGGCCACATTTCCAACTTGACGTCAAGTTAGACTGGCCACAAACTTTATTTTCACTTTTTCCAATCTTTCTTTTTACCGATCGTTAGTGCTGCATTTGTGCCGGCGATTCACCAAATTTCATCGTTTGTGCCATAAAATTGACAAAGATATTGACGAAAAACTGTTCGCCGTACTTGAAAACCAAAGGCCATGTCTGCGGCTAATATTTGAAAGTGCCAGCTCTACTAACCACCAATGGCCCTTTTCACGGCCACCAACTAAAATGTACTGGCCACCGATTTCTAATCAAATTTTCGAACTTTTTTCTTCGCTAATCTTAAGTGATTCATTTGTGCCAGCTATCCACCAAATTTCAGCGTTTGTGCTGCAAAATTGACAAAGTTATTGAGGTAAGAATTAGCGTCAAGTTAGTCTGGCCACAAATTTTTTTTGTCACTTTTTCAATTTTTCTCTTTGGCAAGCGTTAGTGCCGCGATTCACCAAATTTCATTGTTTGTGCCGTAAAATTGACAACGATATTAAGAAAAAAAGTGGCCAGTCTTTTGAAAATTCGCTTTTTTATCAATCGTTTGTGCCGGCGATTCACCAAATTTCACCGTTTGTGCCGTAAAATTGACAAAGATATTGACGAAAAACTGTTCGTCGTACTTGAAAACCAAAGGCCATGTCTGCGGCTAATATTTGAAAGTGCCTGGTCCACTTACCACCAACGGGTCTTTCACGGCCACCAACTGAAATGTACTGGCCACCGGTTTCTAATCAAATTTTCGAACTTTTTTCTTCGCTAATTTTAAGTGATTCTTTTGTGCCAGCGAACCACCAAATTTCAGCGTTTGTGCTGCAAAATTGACAAAGTTATTGAGGTAAGAAGATAACATGAATTTTTTCAATAAATTAAATAGCTTACATCCTAAAATTAAATTTACACAAGAAATAGAAACCAATAATACTATCAATTATCTAGATATACTTATAACACATAACAATAATAAATTTTGCACAAAATTATACAAAAAGGAAATCACTTCAAACCTTTTCCTAAATTTTCTTACTTATCACCCAAAACACACAGTCAAGAATTCCGCTAAAAATCTAATAGCTCGAGCCGTGAAGCTCACAGACGCTGCACACCTAAAAGAAATAAAAATAAAAGTTAATAATATTAAAAGAAAATGCATTTCCGCCACACATGATAAATAAAATTTGGAAACACACCATCCAACAAAACACATACTCTAACAACAATAATCTAAATAACACAAACACCTTAAAAAACACATACAACACTACAGCATAAGTAACAAGACAAGATAATATTAATAATATTCAAAATAACTACTTTTCAATCACTTACATACATCAACTTGCCAACCAAATTAAAAACATTTTAAAAAGTTTTAACATAACAGAAATAAAACTGGCATACCTTACAATAAATAAAATCAAAGCATACATACCAAATCACAAAAACCGAGAACCCATAATAAATAGTAAAGAAATCGTATATTCCATTCCTTGCGAATGTGAGCTTCAATATTTAGGACATACAACAAACTTCTTAAAAACTAGAATTGAACAACATAGAAAATCAATCAAATACAAAAATAACACTGAAACATCACTCATAAAACATCATAAAATCAACCATGAATTCAAATTTAACAATGCAACAATAATAGACCGGGAAAAAATGTAAACAAACGAAAAATGTTAGAAGCAATATATATTTATGTGGCTCTCAACAAAATAGTTAACGACCGTAAGGAGTGCAAACAAGTAAAGATGTTTTCCAACCTGTTAAGTATTTTAAATCCACAATCCACATATGTAGCACTATCATAGACTAACCTGCACCTCCTAAACCTAACACATGAACAGCTGCAAACACCAACTAAATTCAAAAAATATGTTCTAAAATATACATAATATAAAACAAGTTACATAGGATTATAAAAAGAATAAATATTATAACATATATATATATATATATATATATATATATAACAAAAAACAACTAACATATTATTCCAAAATTAAAGTTTTAATTTAAATGCAACACCCATAAACTTAACTCTAATACAGTACTCTACTTTAAAATAAAGCCATTAAGCCAGTAACCTACCATATTGCAGGTAGCTAGGTACAATTCACAGTACAGTAAGCTACACAACTTGGTTAAATTAAACGTACGTATAATAAATAATAATAAAAAATTCCTACACAGGCCTTATTGACCATACCATAATATTTGACCATATTGTTTTCTAGGGTGAGGTCAGTGTCGTTTCGTCCAGTAGAAGGTTGGGAAGCAGATGGTTCATTTTTTATTATATCCGAAATGGTAAAAGTACTCGATGAAAGCAAGATTCCACTCAAAATGGATTTCGAAGGGTATTGGTTAGAGACATGGATGATAGTCTAGTTATTGGAATGATAAGTGCAAATATGACAACTCTCACATCGGCTCTTCTTGATATGGCTGAGGCAGCGTTCAGGTTATTATCAGGTTAAATATCTTCTTTTTTTTCTTTGATTAAAAATTTAAAAAAGTCGAAGAAAGAATTAAAAAATTATTGATAGTGATTTATTTGCAACATGATAGACTCATAAAATGCAGCATCTATAATTTGACGAATGAATACTTTCGAATGAAAAAATTATTTTTCTTTCTTTAGTTTGTAGAACTGTAATTCGTACATAAATTACATTAATTGGAGTTTGGCATTTTGTATTATTCATTTGTTGTTTAATTCTATTGAACATTTCGATCTTCTGACTAAAGTTCCAGTTTATTCTGTTTTTTTAAAGAATTCTTAAAGCACGCGCGAAGCTCCAATGGTGATAACTATTTTAAAAAACTACTTTAATTTGGTTGTATTTCAGTTACGACTGTTGGTACAGAAAATAAAGGCTGCAGCTCAGGTAGAGGTTGGTACTGAAGGACCTGGTAGTCAAGCCGCAAGATATCTTCTAGAAGTGGCTGATCTTGAATGGATGTTGTCTCAGGCGGTAGCTTAGCACCTTTGTTTGAAGCAATGGAGCTAGATAATTTAGTTCAAAGGCTTGGTGAAATCATGTAAAAATGATCAGACTAGATGGAAAACACTCATCAATGAAAATGGAGATAAATCTTTGGAAAACAGGTAAAATAATTCTCATATGATTTTATCTTTCCAAGTTTTTTAATTATTTGTTTTAAAGCTTGATTAAGCATTTGTCAAATTGACTCTTCAATAGGAACTTAATCCTCTGTTTCCTACATATAGGCGACTTGTAATTGCAACCGGTATACGACTTCTACATAGGGCTGGGAAAATCATCAGTCATTCGTCAAAACTGCGCTCTCTCACATGCGAAGTAATGTCACATTTAATAGTTGATCAACTGTTATGAATATGAATTATCAACTTTAATTACCGAAGATCTGGAATTAGCTCAACAGCTAGATATTGCAGCACGGAATATGTCCGCAATGGTTGAACCGAACTTTAATGTGAAAAAAGAAGATGATATTCCAATAAAGATTCCTCACCACAGGTAAAGATGTCTTTGAAGTAAGTGTTAGATTTATTCTTTTGAAATTCTTTAATATAACAATATTGCTACAGTTATTTCGAAGTGCTTATTAAACTGTTACCATTACATCATTTTTCGTCATCAACTCAGAGCTGTATATTGCTGTCTATCATATCCTAACTAATACCACCTGAACGAATGCAATCTTAGAAAAAAGGTTTTCAAAGAATTGCGGATAATGTTATTACATTTTTATGCTATTTCGCATCTATTTATGCGAAAAGGGATTTTCGGCAATATATTTTTATATATATAATGGATGTAGATTCTTGAAGAACTTGGTCAGCTTAAATAAAACAAAATTTACTTCGCCAACGTTTAACGTCTTAACTTTAAGACTTCACGGGCTACGAAATAACAAATAGCAATGACTAAAAAAAAAAAACACAATCTATATATATATATATATATTATATATAACAAAATTAATAAGTAACATAGAAAAGAAATTAGTTTTGCAAAAAATGGTCCAGATTCTTTTTAATTTTATTAAAAATTATTTCAATTTTTTTTTTTATACAGATATTTTTTAATTTCATTTTGGTTTAAAAAAAACATTTTTTTTAGATGGTATGCGGAACCTAAAACTTGGTAATCTGTGAAAGAAGAACTAAAAAAAAGAGCGATTTTTCTTAGGAATGTTTGTTGTCATCAACCGCGGTTTCCTTGCCGTATAGTTTTGGTATTCGCAACCAGAGAAGCAACTATTTTTCTATCTATTTTTTGGCATTGGCTGCCGAGGAACAACTGACTCAAGATGCCGGGATATCACCAGTGGAGCTTCGCTAGTGCTTTAAGAATTCTTTAAAAAAACAAAATAAACTGGAACTTTAGGCAGAAGATCGAAATGTTCAATAGTATTAAACAACAAATGAATAATACAAAATGCCAAACTCCAATTAATGTAAATTATGTATAAATTACAGTTCTACAAACTAAATTAAGAAAATATAATTTTTTCATTCGAAAGTATTCATTCGTCAAATGATAGATGCTGCATTTTATGAGTCTATCATGTTGCAAATAAATCACTATCAATAATTTTTTAATTCTTTCTTCGACTTTTTTTAATTTTTAATCAAAGAATAAAAAAAAGATATTTAACTCGATAATAACCTGAATCCTGCCTCAGCCATATCAAGAAGAGCCGGTGCGAGAGTTGTCATATTTATACTTATCATTCCAATAACTAGACTTATCATCCATGTCTCTAACGTATACCCTTCGAAATCCATTTTGAGTGGAATCTTGCTTTCATCGAGTACTTTTACCATTTCGGATATAATATAAAATGAACCATCTGCTTCCCAACCTTCTACTGGACGAAACGACACTGACCTCACCTTAGAAAACAATATGGTCAAATCTTGGCCTGATGATCAAATATTTATAAAAATAATTGAAATAGCACCTTATCAGCTGTTATTCCCAATTGTTTGGCCAAATGTTCGAATATCTTGAAGAGACGTTTATAATCTTCTTCACTTGGATTCATTATCTTAGCAATTACAGCCCTTAACAGGATAGTGTAAGAAGCAGATACTATTCGCACTTCACATTCAGATGAAAGTTTGTTTATTTTTTTTACTGCTATCCTCACTTTATTACCACTTTGATGAATATTAACAGAAACCGGCTTTTTCAACAATTCAGTTATGAAGTTTGAGTCAAATAATACCACCTGAACGAATGCATTGTTACGCCTTAAACTCTGCGTAATTGCCGAGCTAGCGGGGAGACGAGGTGGGCTGGTTATAAACTGTAGGGAGGACAAGGGACGGGAAAGAGGAGAAGGTTAGGAGACACTTAGACCAGAGAAAATAATAATAATTATAACCTTAATACTAACTACAATAAATAAATAAAAAAAATTGAGGGCGCCACGTTAGTTTTTCTTGAAAAAAGGGGAGGGGAAAACTACGAAACCCCTGGATAGGACGGGAATTTGAATAAAGAAGAGAGGAACAGGTAAATGGATCGCTAGAGAAGGAGGCAAGTTAGAATAAAAATAAATTTAAAAAAAGGAGATGGGAAGCCAGCCGAAACAATAAAAAAAAAATTATTATACAAAAAGTACAGGCTGAGAATCGAACCGTAGTGTCTCAGCTCGACGTCCGTCAAGTTGGACTGGCCACCATCGAATTTTTAAAAGATTTTTTGCACATCGTTAGTGCCGCGTTTGTGCCGGCGATCTGCAAAATTTCAGCGTTTGTGCCGTATAATTAGCAGAGTTATTAAAGAAAGAATGTGGCCAGCCCAACTTGACGTCAAGTTAGACTGGCCACCAATTTCTATTTGACTTTTGAAAATTCTTTTTTTACCAATCGTTAGTGCTGCGTTTGTGCCGGCGATTCACCAAATTTCATCGTTTGTGCCATAAAATTGACAAAGATATAAAGAAAAAAAAGTGGCCAGTCCAACTTGACGTCAAGTTAGACTGGCCACCAATTTCTATTCACTTTTTTAAACTTTTCTCTTTGCCAATCGTTAGTGCTGCGTTTGTGCCGGCGATTCACCAAATTTCAACGTTTGTGCCGTAAAATTGACAAAGATATTGACGAAAACCTGTTCGTCGTACTTGAAAACCAAAGGCCATGGCTGCGAGTAACATTTGAATGTGCGCGTGCTCCACTGACCGCCAACGGCCCTTATCAGGGCCAGCAACTAAAATGTACTGGCCCTCGATTTCTAATCAAAATTCTGGAATTTTTTCTTCGCTATTCTTAAGTGTTTCATTTGTGCCAGCGACCCACCAAATTTCAGCGTTTGTGCTGCAAAATTGACAAAGTTATTGAGGCGTCAAGTTAGACTGGCCACCAATTTATATTCACTTTTTTAAACTTTTCTCTTTGCCAATCGTTAGTGCTGCGTTTGTGCCGGCGATTCACCAAATTTCAACGTTTGTGCCGTAAAATTGACAAAGATATTGACGAAAAACTGTTCGTCGTACTTGAAAACCAAAGGCCATGGCTTGAAAGTGCCCGTGCTCCACTGACCACCAACGGCCCTTATCAGGGCCACCAACTAAAATGTACTGGCCCTCAATTTCTAATCAAATTTCTGGAATTTTTTCTTCGCTAATCTTAAGTGATTCATTTGTGCCAGCGACCCACCAAATTTCAGCGTTTGTGCTGAAAAATTGACAAAGTTATTGAGGCGTCAAGTTAGACTGGCCACCAATTTATATTCACTTTTTTAAACTTTTCTCTTTGCCAATCGTTAGTGCCGCGTTTGTGCCAGCGATTTACCAAATTTCATCGTTTGTGCCGTGAAATTGTCAAAGATATTGACGAAAAACTGTTCGTCGTACTTGAAAACCAAAGGCCATGGCTGCGAGTAACATTTGAAAGTGCGCGTGCTCCACTGACCGCCAACGGCCCTTATCAGGGCCAGCAACTAAAGTGTACTGGCGTTCGATTTCTAATCAAATTTCTGGAATTTTTTCTTCTCTAATCTTATGTGATTCATGTTTCTAATGGAGTTTCAGAGAAATTTTAATGCTGCGTTTGTGACGGCGAATCGTTACTTTCTTTGATTTTGTTCACAGAGGCTCTCATAAGTCCATTGATTTAAGAAGTGATTCGATGTGGTTTTGAAGTGGTGTTATAATGTTTCTCTGTAAAGTGTGGTTTTATTAAACCGCTTTTATAAATTGAAGCCAATTGACGTTTAGTTAATAAAAGAATGTTTAAAGAAAATTTTTCGCTAATCACTACCAAAATTACAGTAAGGGATGCCCTTGTCAGTGTTTAGCAACAGTTTTTTCTTTTCATTAAGCATCCTTTACCTAGTCCATTAGTGGCTAGTGTATTAATTATAATATAACACGGCTGTTATAATTCCAACAGTAGCTCATTCTTATTTAGACATTTATATCAAGGCGATTTGAAGGTTCAATTTATTTGCAAAAAACGTGGATCAAATGAGGCGTTGAAAATTAGTTAAAATCTTGATCTTCTAATACAGAGTGTATTAATATCGAGGTTGCTATATAGTAATCTGGCCTTACTAAACATGATGTATATTTTGATTAGTTTGTTCTAATGTTTACTATTTTTATTTAATTTCCTTGTTTATCCTGGCGTTTTTATTGTTAAAGTTATTACTAACTAATGTACTGTCACTTTTGTTTTGATGTGTATCTAGTATGTTGTTTTGATGTGTATCTAGTATCTCTATTTAAGCTTGTCAATGATCAAATTTAATTTCTTTACAAAAGTAATTAATGAAAATATTATATGGTTATATTAATACTAATGTCATGATTTATTAATAATGATACCATTTTTTTAAAGTTTCAATGTTACCGTCTGTTTTCATCATCAAATTCTAATTATATTGTTATATTATATAATATTGCGACATTAAATGTGAAACTGAAATAAAATATTGACATAAATTTAGTGAAATAGTGAAATCTAAATTCATGTAGTAAGGATAGCTGCTACTGCATTATTTCTTGGAGTTTTACAAATAAACGTGCTTGAACAGGGATAGTACTCAGGGAGAAAATGTACCACGCAATTAAAACACTACTTATATTAGTGTAAATGTATGCAATTGAATAGCTATCAATGTAGCAAATTTTCAATTAATGCAATAAAGCATATTCATTATTGCTCAATATATATATATAAATGTATATTTTAAAAAATCAACTTTTCCTGTTACTTACTCTAACTTAATTATTGCATGAACTTATTTCATAAGTAGAACAAAGTTTAATAAATCTACACAATTGCCTAATTACGTAAACGTTGAGTGGTTGAAATGGAATTCTTTTCCAAGGATTTGTAACGTTTTGGTAATAATCTGTGCAAAATGTGTGTCTAGTGCTTCGTTTTTATTGACAATTCGGCAGTTGTTCTGCAAAATTGATAAGTAAATAAATGCAATGGTTGTGTTCATGTACATATCAATGACACATCCATTTTGTGCTTTCAAATGTTTTTTTCAACCGCTGCTAGTGGTTCTGTTTAAAACATTTCTTTCGGTCTAGTTATCATCTAAAGGGATTTGATGGAGCGATGGTGGTCATATTTTCCTTTCAAGTTCTTTTTCAATTTATTATATATAATTGTTTCTTCATAATAAATAGACTATATATGTTACTAATATTTTGACTTTGAAGAAAATCGGTTCATCGGAAATACATTTATACTGAGAACAGTTTTTCAGTTTTCTCCGTAAAAACGAATGTCATTAAAATTTTATACTAAACGTGAATATCGGGATGTATAATTTCGTTTGAATCGTTGTTCCGAGAAATTCATTAAAAATTTGGATTATGGGCTTTACTCAAAAAAGTCATTTTATTAACTTTTGATTCTTCCATCAAATACGTGTAATAAATATAAATAAATTAAATCTAAGTATTTAGTAATATTTAGCCGCTAATCTCGATTGATGCTTCTTTCTTTTTTCTACCCCTTTTAGCTGAATCAGTTTTTTCTTCTTGAGTCACAGGTGATTATGATTAACGCTGTTTTTTATTGTCCTCGAAAATAACAAGCATTTTACTGTTTTTATAGCCAAGTTTCATTTGGACTGCAGTTTTCAAAGATAGAAGCCAGCATTTTCCCTTGCTTTGCCATTATGATTCTTGTGAAATATCCATTTCTCTATATCATAATCTATCAACAAACATTTGCGTAAAACTTTTTATAATGTTTGCAGGTCTGTAATAAATTATTGTTTTTTTTTCATATGGGATTGTTAAGTTGTACCCCTTTCACTTTATTAATTACGAATACACTGCCCAATTTTCAGGGATATTCCATGAGTATTTACTACTTACATTGATATGTCCGCGAGGTACACTAGGCCTGTGTTTATTAAAGGGATATTAGTTCGTTTAGAGGTTAACAAAAAATAGGATAAGTGAGAATGGAAATCTAATATTCTATCTCTTGCGGAAAATTGGAAAGTTCCATTGTTTGCTATTCTAAAAGCAGTTAGAAAAAAAGAGAAATTAAAAATTGTGTTCTATTTGTCTTCGTTTCGTGTTTTTATGGTCAGTTAGCATGAAAATTTAGAATATATAGTTGGGTCCGTAATGCTGCATAAAAACATAATGCAAATTTAGAGTTGATAAAAAACTGGTTCATTGGTGGTCCAACTTCTACTTTTCATCAATATTAAAAGAGCTTCTTATGAAACATGGCTTCTGTCTGGTTTTCTCACCTTTAAATGACAGATCTTATGCAAAGGCTTGTGCATGAGACTGTGAAGCTTGTACAATGTGATTAATATTTGGTGGCCCTGAAAAGGGCCGTTGACAATTTTTTTTTAACAATGTTGCTTTGGAACTTCATTCTTTTTGGGCGCAGCCTTTGTTGTTGCAGCTGGCTTCTTCGGCTTAGCCGCCTTTTTGGTTTAGGGGCCTCAGTTGTCTTTGCCTTGGGAGGAGCAGCATCTTTCTTCTTCACTGGAGATGCTTTATCTCAGCAGCCGGCTTTTTGCTTTTAACACTTCCTTCCGACCCTCTGTCTGAAAGGCTGCGCTCTATTGCCAAGCTCATAAGCGATGGGCCGGACCATAACGTAGACATGGCCTCAATATGCCTTTCGTGAACAACTAATAACATGGGGCGGTGTTCAGTTCACAAAATTTTTAATTTTTTTAACATTATTTATAAAAAGTTAAGAACTTTTCAAATGCATAAACGTTTTACCCATAATTCCAACTTTATTAACTATATGTTTATTACGGAAAATAAGAATAAGGTATTACATAATTCGATGTTAAAATGACGAATGGGCTGAACTTAAGGGGCACACTGAGTTATTATTTATTAATAACTTCTTAAAATTCCAGAAATATTATTATCTATTTTATTTATGTTATTCTCAATAAACTCTAATACCGAAAGCACTAAAAATTTTCTACTTATGTACTGTTTTACAATATAAAATTTACACTCAAAGTTGGCAAGAATATCACTTTGGATTTGTTTGTGAGCATTCTTGCGAAAATGTACCTCCATACATTTTCCACATTGCAGGAGGTATTTGAGAAATGAAAAAATACTCTTAATATTTAAATATTAATTCATTTTTAACCATTTTGTTGTCATAATATTTTATGAAAAGGTTTGTATGTTTCTTTAATGCAACTCATCAGTACCCTAGTAATTGCGATTATGTACCGTTTGCATTTACTTGGCAATATAGAGCAGTTTTTTTTCTTAACGATTTCAAAAATTCATGAAGTACGTAATACGAGAAGAACATGTGTTGATTATTATAAGATATTCTTTATAAGCTTTGTGTTTGCTAAAATTTTGATTCATTTAATATTTCAAATCCTACTAGAAGTTATTTCCACATTAACCTGTCAGTTAAAAAGAATTTTCAAAAGTTATGCGATAAAGTTGGACTGGCCACTTTTTTTTCGTAATATCTTTGTCAATTTTATGGCACGAACGATGAAATTTAGTGAATCACTGGCACAAACGCGGCTCTAACGATTGGCAAAGAGAAAAGTTTACAAAGTGAATACAAATTTTGTGGCCAGTCTAACTTGACGCCTCAATAACTTTGTCAATTTTGCAGCACAAACGCTGAAATTTGGTTGGTTGCTGGCACAAATGAATCACTTAAGAATAGCGAACAAAAAATTCCAGAATTTTGATTAGAAATCGAGGGCCAGTACATTTTAGTTGGTGGCCTAAGGGCCGTTGGCGGTCAGTGAAGCACGCGCACTTTCAAATATTACTCGCAGCCATGGCCTTTGGTTTTCAAGTACGACGAACAGTTTTTCGTCAATATCTTTGACAATTTTACGGCACAAACGATGAAATTTGGTAAATCGCTGGCACAAACGCGGCACTAACGAATGGCAAAGAGAAAAGTTTAAAAAAGTGAATATAAATGGGTGGCCAGTCTAACTTGACGCCTCAATAACTTTGTCAATTTTGCAGCACAAACGCTGAAATTTGGTGGGTCGCTGGCACAAATGAATCACTTAAGAATAGCGAAGACAAAATTCCAGAATTTTGATTAGAAATCGAGGGCCAGTACATTTTAGTTGCTGGCCCTGATAAGGGCCGTTGGCGGTCAGTGGAGCACGCGCACTTTCAAATATTACCCGCAGCTCAAGTACGACGAATAGTTTTTCTTTATATCTTTGTCAATTTTATGGCACAAACGATGAAATTTGGTGAATCGCCGGCACACACGCAGCACGAACGATTGGCAAAGAGAAAAGTTTAAAAAAGTGAATAGAAATTTTGTGGCCAGTCTAATTTGACGCCTCAATAACTTTGTCAATTTTGCAGCACAAGCGCTGAAATTTGGCGGATCGCTGGCACAAATGAATCACTTAAGATTAGCAAAGAAAAAATTCCAGAATTTTGATTAGAAATCGAGGGCCAGTACATTTTAGTTGCTGGCCTTGATAAGGGCCGTTGGCGGTCAGTGGAGCACGCGCACATTCAAATGTTACTCGCAGCCATGGCCTTTGGTTTTCAAGTACGACGAACAGTTTTTCGTCAATATCTTTGTGAATTTTACGGCACAAACGTTGAAATTTGGTGAATCGCCGGCACAAACGCAGCACTAACGATTGGCAAAGAGAAAAGTTTAAAAAAGTGAATAGAAATTGGTGGCCAGTCTAACTTGACGTCAAGTTGGACTGGCCACTTTTTTTTCTTTATATCTTTGTCAATTTTATGGCACAAACGATGAAATTTGGTGAATCGCCGGCACAAATGTAGCACTAACGATTGGTAAAAAGAAAAATTGAAAAAAGTGAAAATAAAGTTTGTGGCCAGTCTAACTTGACGTCAAGTTGTACTGGCCACTTTTTTTTCTTAATATCTTTGTCAATTTTAAGGCACTAACTATGAAATTTGGTGAATCGCCGGCACAAACGCAGCACTAACGATTGGCAAAAAGAAAAGTTGAAAAAAGTAAATAGAAATTTTGTGGCCAGTCTAACTTGACGTCAAGTTGTACTGGCCACTTTTTTTTCTTATTATCTTTGTCAATTTTAAGGCACAAACGATGAAATTTGGTGAATCGCCGGCACAAACGCAGCACTAACGATTAGCAAAAAGAAAAGTTGAAAAAAGTGAATAGAAATTTTGTGGCCAGTCTAACTTGACGTCAAGTTGGACTGGCCACTTTATTTGTTTAATAACTTTTTCAATTTTACGGCACAAACGATGAAATTTGGTGAATCGCCGGCACAAACGCAGCACTAACGTTTGGTAAAAAAAGAATTTTCAAAAGTCAAATAGAAATTGGTGGCCAGTCTAACTTGACGTCAAGTTGGGCTGGCCACATTCTTTCTTTAATAACTCTGCTAATCATACGGCACAAACGCTGAAATTTTGCAGATCGCCGGCACAAACGCGGCACTAACGATGTGCAAAAAATCTTTTAAAAATTCGATTGTGGCCAGTCCAACTTGACGGACGTAATTTGCTTCTATTTATGATAGAAACTAGGTGTTAAAATCGAAAATATACCCAAATCCTATAACACCATAAAACATTAAAATTAAATTACCCAAGAAAATTTATATTTTAGGCGTCAATTTTTGTCGCTAAAATGCACATCAGATGATCAGTTTGTCAAATTTGATATGTTAATTAGAGAACTAGAAAATACCGGAAGAAAGCAGATACAACTAGGAATGGAAGGAAGTGATACAGTCTGCCACTTGCTCCTCACCATGCCAGAGTAATACGATTTATTCTGCTATTGAGACTCTTCCATAATCACTCCTATTGAGACTCTGTCCACATCGGTTACTTAGAATTCGTAAAATCCCGATTGTAAGATGGCGAGTGAAATTCATAAACAATAAAATCTTAAAATTAGATAATGTTGATGAAGTTAGCTTTAAAGCTGAAAAGTTTTGATATATATGCTATAGTGTTGGCCAAAAAGGTCACAAGAAAAATTTTAAAGATATAAAGGAAAGGGAAACACTCAAGAAGAAAAGTCAGCAGCACTCTAGACAATGCAATCTTACAGCCAATAAAGAAGTGTGTGTATCTTTTGCTGCTCTGAATACAAAAACAAGGATTGTTATGTCAAATCGTAGTGTAACCTTTGTGATTGATTCGGGAGCATCAGAACATCTAGTTAAGGAATGTTATGAACAACTTGTGTAAAATATCGAGTTGCTCGATAAAGATGTGCCGGGCACATTTTCACTACAAAAAGGTTATAAATACTACTTATATTTATTATAATGCTAATTTCCAAAGGGATCACAACCTGTAAACTTAATGTTTTATAATGACAAAAAAAAATCTGGTGTGATACACTCACACAACTTTCCCATACGTGTAAGTTGAAGTAAGAAGTAGAAAATCAAGGTGTAGAAAATGTCAAATTTTCGAAATGGAGTTTTCACCGGAAATACACGTTTTGAGGTCCCCTGAATCAAAAAATGTAATTTTTAGAAAATCGTGTGTGTGTGTGTGTGTGTGTGTGTCTGACTTTGTGTGTGCCCGTGTATATATAAACCGATATCTGAAAAACGAAAAATCATAGTAAACATGATATTACGTTTAGGTATCACCATGGGATCTGACAGTAGGTCATCTGTCAAAATTCCTCAATCGGAAATACCACTTTGCTGTATGGTTTTTTCCAGGTTCTGCGATTTCCTCAAAAATGGCCCCGGCACTTTTCTGCAAACATGATATCAACTACACAAACAAAGATCTACGACTTTTATTTAAAACATTTCTCTGGGAATATTCATTTAAGGGCACTTCTGGTGGAGTGGTGGGGTTAGGTTGCCCCCTTAAGTGCTATTTCAGTTTATTACATAATTATATCATCCAAATAATATTAATTAGAAATAAATACGGTATGAAATTCGGAGTTCGAAGAAAATCAGATAATCGGAAGTGAAATTTTACTGGATAGATTTTCAATTTTCGTGTTTTTCTCCATAAAAACACCGACAAATTTCATTGAATTTAGTATACTAAATTGCCATTTTAATTTTGAAAACGAGAAAGTTGTGTGAGTGTTTCGCACCAGATTTTTATCTTTGGATATATATCGCAAAACATCATGCATTTTATTAACCGATTGAACATCAAATCATAAATTTGGAAATAAAGAATTTATATATTTACTAAAATAATATTTACTTCTGAATTCAATATATGCATATAAATGTTTTTTAATTACTTCACCAAGTGATTCTTTCTTAATACTAAAAAAAAAATACTGATACAGATTGACACAATATCAAGGAAAGTGTCCACAAAATCGTGTCATAATTGTTTTATAAATTTCTAATTCACCTAAAGTTAAAGTAATGAAATAATATTCAAACTTGTAGTCATCCTAACGAACGAACTGTTTAATGCCAGTCACAACAGGATTTATTGTTACAGCGGGCTTTTCTACGCAATGGTTCTGAACTAATTATCTCACTGTGTGCAGGTGTTTTTTTGAACCTTCCGTGCCCCTTGAAAAAGCCTGTCACTATATTAATCTGGTTCCTTCCTAAGCAAAGGAAGTTCAGTTCTTATACGCTTTGACATCAACATCTTGCTGAGTTTGGCTCCTGGATTTAGTTTCGAGATTATATCGAGCTTTCTTCCGAGTAGTCCCTTTGGATCTCTTTGGCTATAGGTTTTGGACCGCAGAACGACGTATGCGCCCCATTCATTGCCTCTGATCCATACATGTTCCGGCACCCATTTCAGTCTAACTTTGCTGTGTCGGGATTGTTACGCCAAGGATTCTGTAACTATTCTGAATGCAGCAACAGCCTGGCTTCCGAGAAGAGGAGGATGTCTTATTTCATTGGCTATTCTCAGGTTTTCCTCAGCATAGACGAAACATTGCAAATACTTGCCGGAATTCCTTGGTGGTCTCTCTATGAGTACCTCAGATTTCCTCCCATATATACCGGCCCCACCTTCGCATTCCATCCTAGAGCCATCCGTAAACCACATGCTCCCAGTCTGACCGCGCCCGGCCTAGCTTCTGGTCTATACGCTCTTACTTTTAGAGTTGCGTGGAATAGAATTTTAAAGCTGTATTTTATATAAAAATATATTTAATATACCATCTCGTAAATATCACAGATCAATAATAGGTAAGATAGATATAGTTGGATTAATAGGTAGGATAGATATTACTCAATATTGATGAGTTCCTGTCAAAATCCTTCAACTAGAACTGCTACTTCAATGTTTCTTTTCCCCCCGCAATTTTCTCAAGTAATGGCTTCTTCGATTTTGTCCTTTTAAGTCAGGGTTTTAATTAAACTACAAAAGGTCATCACTTTTATTGGCAACATCTTTGTCCAGAAAAATCTGTTTTCAAATGTGGGCGCTGCGCAAAGTGTGACATTTAGGTTTTCCTCTATACGAAAATGCTATTTTAGTAAATTATACATTTCTAACCGTTACATAATAACAATAAGAATCAAATATTTCCCGAAAATTCGCTGTTTGAAGAAAAACCAGTTGAAAGGAAGGGTGACTGCTTTACTTTTTGTTCATTTCCTGCGATTTTTCTTATTAAAGAAATCAACAGATTTCATTAGACTAAAGATACTTATGTAGTAGGCATTCCATTACAAGTATTTGATACTTTCTCCGAGAAAATTGATTTCAGCGAGGCAGTGCCCACTTTTTAGTACGCCTGGTAATGCTTCATTCAAAAGCGCTCGTTTTATTGTGTAGTTTAGGTTTTCTCCCACCAGAGTCACTAAATATCTAGTGGAAATTCCCAATTTGGAAAAAATATTCTCTTTAAAACTGTATAAATAACGTAAAAGAAAAACGTGTGAGGTTTTTTATTTTAAATTTTTTTCTCACAAACCGTAGGTGGTGGTTTAAAACATTTGTTAAGATAGATTTGGGTTGGGAACATTTATGTTAAGAAATATATACATTAAAATAAAATATTTATTGTCTCTAAATTCCTGATTTGTCTGTAAATTCCTAATTTGTCTGTAAATTAAGGCTTTGTTGAGTTTACTCGAGAATTAGTGGTATTAAGAATGACTAGAAGGATGTATACAGGTTCGCCTCCCCGTGGCAGGGACGGGAACTTGCCTACTGTGTAGAGATGGATGGCTAAATGACCATACGCACCGGTGTTGGCGCTATGCGCTAGATACGGTCGCCAGGAATGTGTGAATAATAATAATATAATAATAATGTCTATAAATTTCGTACATCAACAAGTTCTCTCTTAATGTATCGAGAGAATGTAGAATTTAAGGCACTTATTTTCCAAATGGGAAACCTTAGTTAAAGTAATTGCCTACATATTCGGTTTATAACTAATTGATAATCATCCAGATAAATCCGCAAATCAGTGAAGAAAAAGGTTTACATTGCATTATTCATTGGTTCTATGAGCTAAGCAATCCATTCGGAATTAGTATCCGATTTAACAAGTCAGACTTTCCTGGCCGCTCTTTGTCGTTTTTTTGAAAGAAGAGGGACAAGTCGCCAAATTTTTGTGGCTAACGGAATAAACATTGCGGGGGTAAAAACAAGGCTTACCTAGATGGCTCGCAAATGACACTGTTAAAAAGCAATATGCGGAATTAGTTACATTATGGCATTTCATACCTCCGAGAGCTCCTCACTTTGTAGAACTCTGGGAGACGGCAGTAAACTATCAAAAAAACATCTACGGCACATACTTGAAAATAAAAGTTTATCATTTGAGGAAATGAGCACCTTGTTTATCCAAGGTAGGAGCATAGTTGAATTCTCATCCGATAACCTCATAACCTCACTATCCGATGACCCTCTCTCATCCCAGCCCACTTCCTAGTAGAAAGATCCCTAATGAGTCTTACTACTCAGCCTCAATTAGTTCGGAAACGGCAATTCAGCACATATATTAGTTATTTTGGAAGCACTGAATAATGAATGTTTATCCAGTCTACAATCTGACATAAATGGAAGTTCAACGCAAAAATCTACTTTTGGGTAGTCTTGTAGCCATAAAGGACGGCAAATTACAACCTTTTTCCTGGAAACTAGAAAGAATTTCAGGTCTTTTTCCAGGTTGATGGCATATTTGGGGTGACCACTGTGAAATTCGCCAACCTGTGGTAAAACTACGCCCTTGTTGGAAAAGAAAGAAGACGTTAATGTAGAATCTTCACGGATTAATATAGGATCATCACACCTTCGTGTTTACATAAATCATTTCAGTTATAAAATAGCGTTTATTCAGTCTTTTTAAAATGTTGTTTTCCCTTATCTAATTGATTACCAACTTAAATTTGTTAACGTCATTTTATGTATTTATCATTTTTTTTTTTAGCGCTCAGCTTATTTTCTTTTGCAAACATGAAAATAAACTCTTACATTTTAATATTGGCCTCATCTAGTTTAGGGAGGAGGGAAAATTTTTGCTTTTCTCAAACAAGACATTTTATTTAATTTGGAATTTCCCATTGACATAAAATTGAAGACAAGTCATTATTTAATAATAATTTTAAGTTTAAAGAATAGTTTTCAATTATTTCTCTATTAGCTGCTGTAAGAGAAAGTAGATTGTGTTTCAAACCAGATTTTTCTGAAGTAAAGTAAAGCTGTGAGGGAAAAAATAGCTGTTTGTTTTTCATTGTATAATTCTTAAAGTCACCACACTCTCTTAATCATTACCATGGTATTATACTTATTATATTTGCATTGGACAGTTAATCATTATTTCAAATTGGAAAGGCAGTGTACCCATTGCTTTGAGTTATTGAAGAGTAAGGTTATAATATATATATATTGTTATAAAACGACATATCGTTCTTGTAAAGGAACAGACGCTTTCCTTAATTATAAAGGTGTTTCTTTAAGTTATTCTTGGTTATGATATTTTGAGGTTTCTCCCATTAATATGTAATTCTTCAATTCTTTTCTTTGATTTACCCTCATAGTAAAATAGTTATTGTTTACATAATAAATGTTTGCTTTGTTACCTGAGTTTTCAAATTATATTTAAATATTATTAGTGAATCGTTTATTAGTTATTTCTTTGACATTAAGTAAAGAGAAATATAATTTTCTCGATTTATTTTAATTTAGAACTGAGCTTAGGTAAGTATATGTTATATTTTTTGCTTTCATTCATTTATTAGTTTAATAACAAAATAATAGTTTATTAACAGATTATCTATTATTAATTACTTATATAGATTATCTATTATCTATGTAAATTATCAATATTAATTATTATTAATAATAATAGATTTAATAACAATAAAAATAGATTTTCAGTCATTTTTTTCGGAACAATTCCTTATATGAGGTTAATTTAACTTTTTGAGGAGAACTATTTCTTTTTTTAATAAGGCTAAGGAACCGTAATATGTTAAACTATTACTTAAATCTTAGGAGCTTAATATGTAGCCAATATTTTTTATTTAATTTTATTAATTATTAAGTGATCATCACAATTCAGTCACAATTCTTAGTGAAAATTAGTGCTGAACTCAACAATATTGATGATTTGAAGTTTGGTACGACCGGTGTATTGGTATTGTCAAGTGGATGTTGAGATACGCTCACAAATTATTTTACATCATAAAATACAGCGTTCGTGACGAACTTCACATCATTAAAACTAATGATCTGGAATGATGTGTTGTAGAGTTGATGCTTTTACTGACTGTTGCCAGTAGGTTAAGGTCATTTGTTTATTTAATTGTGTAGATGTTGAAAGCAGGAAGACAAACAGAGAAAATATTGGAAATTTTGACAGCAGAGGAATTGAACTGAAAGTGGTAAGAGATTATAAATGTTTTGGTACATTAAGAAAGAAACGTCTGTCTAGAATGATAGCAAGTTGGGATATATTAATACAGGGAAATAATTATCCGTTTTTTTATTCATATTAAAGGAAGGAATTAAATTAATTAAAGGAAATAATTCATACTAATTGTATTCTAAGTAAATCTCTGTAGCAAACTATTTTTCCATATCATTATACTTCATGCTTTGAAACACTTTAGAACATACGCATCTTTTTACAGTAACAGAAATAGTCATCTTAATATTATTGTATGTCTGAAACTATCTTTGCTTCAAATTTCAGTTTCCTGATCTATTTAATTGCATTTAGTTCGAGCGTTAAATATGTACATTGTCTCTATTTACTTTACTAGATTTTTCTTGTTTATATGACCCGAACCCTTATCGCCACTCTTTTGTGATGCTTAAGGGTTAATTAAATGTCTGCTTAGAATAAGTACCAAGTAAAGTAATTCCTTCTTAATTAGCCATCTTAACGTCCAATTATTAAATTAGATCACATGCACATTCTTTACCTAATATTTATAATAATAACTCATTTTAAGGGAACGGATTAGTTCAGTCGTAGCGCGTTGGACTCTCTAGCGCAAGCATGGGTGCTACTCCGTTGATCTTTTTCTTCATTGGCGCCTCTACAGCTCATTGTTGGACAGTGTTGTCTGTAGCGTTAGAACACTGTACGAACGCTGGCAGTGTATTGAGAAGACGCCGGGTGCTAGTGACCACAGATGTAGGAACGCCTCAAATAAAAAAAAAATAAAATAATTCCTATATTGGTTTCAAATTACCAACATATATACATGAAAGATATTTTCTTTGATGGTCTATTTCTTTTTGTGGTCATCGACCGGCTTCGGGCGTATGAGCACAGAGCAAATCCATGTTATCACACTGTTTGACAAATAATGGGCGAAGGCCCGAAACCGGTCGATGACCGCAAAAAGGAAGCAGGCTATCACGGAAAGTATCTCTTTCCAGCTCTGTGGAACCAACCACACCAATATATACATAATTCACTATCTTTTCTACTTTAATTTAATTCAATAATAAAACCAAATAATTATGATTGCTTAACTAAAATAATTATTACTAAGTACAGTTACAAATACAGTTTTTTAAATAAGAAATAAAAATCAATTGCACACTTATTTATTTTGAAACCAAATCCATGAGTTATCACTGAAAATACATGTTTTTTTGATGTCCGTAGAGTCAAAAATGTGGCTTTTAGAAAATAGTCGCTGTGTATTTGTGCTGGGTGCAGGTTATATGTATGTATGTGAATAGCGTAGCACAATAACAAAACAAAGGTCCAAACTTGGCATAACGTTTGAGTATCACCAGTGAAACAGAAGGAACAGTGGGAAGGAAGTTATCCATAAAATTTCCTGTAACCGGAAGAACCACTTTACCAAATGGATTTTTTTGCTATTTTCTCTAAAACTGCTGAACCTTACCTTTAAACGGCATATACCTTTTAACGTGGTATATTTTATTTTAAACATTTTCTAGGGAAAATTGAATTTGTAGGTGGTTTCGTGGGGAACCGTAGAGTTATACTTTCCTCTAAAGTACCACTTCAGTACCACTATATGGTTTTTACCACCTATATAATCTATATACACATAAGTACCATTGATAGAACTTCTGACTTTAAGAAAATCGGTTTACCGGAAGGGCGTTTTTACAGAACAGGTTTTTAAGTTTTGTGGAATTTTCTCAAAAACGGTTTCATCGATTTTGTTTAAACTAGGAGTGCTTGCTGCATAAATAGAAAGGTATCTGATGTATCTCTCTGATCGGCCGGGGGGTACCATAAGAAAAACACTAAAAAATTTTTTTAAAGTGTTTTTTATTAATGGCCCGACGTTTCGACAAACATTTGTCTTCTTCAGGGGCTATCTTAGAATCGGAATTTGTATTCTCTGTTTAATTACTACATGTTCAATTATAGACTGTGGTCTATGAAAATTGTTTTTAGTGTTTTTCTTATGGTACCCCCCGGCCGATCAGCCAACTAAGAGATACATCAGATCATTTCTAACGGCCAACAACTTCTACAATTTGATATAGAAAGGTATCACTTTTAGTTGAAACACTTTTCTGAAAAAATTGTTTTTAGGTGGTATTGAGTAATCTGAGACTTTAAAATTCAAATGAGTGTGTCCATTATTGGATCTCTACATTCTGAAGGTGGTTCCGTTGGTAAGTTGGTCCTTCACCACCGGATGTTAGGCCACAAGCAAAATTTGAAGAAAATTTTTCATTTTATATTTAACCGTATTAAGAAGAGTGTGAGTGTTTCATGTTCCTGATTTTTGCATTCGCTCTGTTAAGAGCATCGTCCTCACTCAGTTCATTTCCATGGAGGCTCACTCATAATTTTTTTTTCGCAGAGTTATTGGACGTTTTATTTTCATTTTCCCCAGGAGCACTCATTCAATTGCTATACGTGGCAGTCTCAATTGGCTTATTGTTTTTATTATTCACGTGTCCAAAGAATACCACTTTCTTAGTTTCTATGATTTGGATTACAATTTTTTGACGTCCATTTCTTTTCTCTTATTTCCATGTTATACTTTATTATTATTATAATTTTTTTTTTTATTGCGTTTGCTAATCCTTGCAAAAGTCTATCGATAGGTAGAAGTTTGTTTCCCATTCTTTGATCAAGTGTCCATATCTCAGCGGCGTACAGTAAGAGGCTCTCAACTATGCTACTATTTATGTGGTTTTTGGTTCTGGACTGGACGTTGCTACTCTCTAGAACACTGTAAAGTTTGGAGGAAAGTATAACGCCACTATTCCCCCAAAACCCCCCCACAAATCAATTTTCTGGGTAAAAAATAAAAAAAGTGATAGGTATTTTGGGTGTGTATAGATAGCAATCAAAGTTTAAAGAAAACCATTGGCGCCATTTTCGAGGAAATCACGAAAAACAAAAAACATTTACTAAAATCGCACTTCAATTGATCGACTTTTAGCCAAAAATTTCGGATCTGGTGCAATTATAGTACGTAAACGGAATATTATTATTATTATATTATTAAAGTAATACTTTAGAGGAAAGCATAACGCTTTAGTTCCCCCAGAAACCCCCCCCAAAATCAATTTTTCCGGTAAGATGTTACAAATAATAGTGTTGAGTATTTATGGGTTTAAATCCTTTCAAAGTTTAAAGAAAACCGTTGGCGCCATTTTTGAGGAAATCACGAAAAACAATAATAACATCCGGCAAAATCACACTTCCAGTTAATGGATTTTACCAGAATACTTAGTGTCTGATGCAATGGCGGTACCTAAAGGGGAATACCAAGTTTGTGCTTCCTGCGGCATTCTTTTCTGAGATAGACACACACAGAAAATTTTATTGTAGTGAGAGAAAGTAAAAAATGGAGTAGTTAGCCAACTTTGCCATCTTACTATTCTAAAATTTCTCTGTTTGAATAAAATTCGTCAATTATGAGTTCATAAGTACAGAACAGAAATCTGTTTGTCATCAGTAAATATTATGTAATCTTGAATAATACCCGTCATAACGGGAGCAGTAAACAATAGAAATGAATAAAGAATGTATTGATAAGGAATTGTGGACGGGGGCCCACAAAATCCATCCAAATTGATTAACTAGAGGAAATCGATACTTGACTGAGATCGAATATGGACTATTGATTGGAGAAGGATGAGGGAAAATGAGGGAGTTGGCATTGTGATCTTTAGCGTACTGTGTGTTTTGCTATGGATAAAAAAAAGTATATCTGTGTGATTTAACTGTGTTTGTATTTGTTGTCCATGACTAATAAAATAATAGTGTGTTCTCAGTATTTGTGTTCCTTTTCATTCTTTTCTTTCTTTTATTAACTCTCTAATAACTGTGTTTTGTGCTACTGTTAATTATTTTTTTTTAACAGTATTTTCTGTTTTATAGATCAAATCAGATGATAAAACATTTGACACTGATGACAACTCCATACAGCAGAAAGTAATTGGATGACATATGTTAATTGAGCAAGATGTCCTTATGAACAAAAATTAATTGCTATTGAGGCCTGCCCCTCCCTTCTGTCAATCTAATCTACCACCATTGTGAAATACGAGTATTCCATGGTTTTGATTTTGCAACAAATTTGGGAATAAATAAAGAAACTTTATAATCCTGGTATAAAATTGTTTAAAGGTAAATCAAACATACAAAAATCATCATTATTTATTCTACAGAAAAACAAAATCATTTAATTGCAATATTATTTTTTCTTAGATTTGGATTTACCATAGAAATCGTAAAATTCGCTATTCCTGTCCATTGTATCTATTGAAGAAGGAAATTTAAACAGATATTAATTACCAATAAAGTTACTAAGAGTAATGGTGAATATTAAAAAGCAGTATGCAAGTATTGAGATGTAAGTGATAAATGTAATAATATCAATATAATATTGATTGCACATTTTAAAGATGTCAAAGGAAAAGTCTTAAGATAAATATTACTGATATCAGTTTAACAACCATGAAATGGGCAAGAAGCCATATAAATGTAATGACTGTGTCTATAGTTGAGCAACGGCTGTGATTTAAAAAAATATCAAGTACGAACACGAATAGACGAGAAGCTATAAAAATTTAATGCATACGACAAGAGTTGTATAGAATCTGGAGATATGAAAAAACATTTAGAAACACTTCTAGGCGGAGAAGCCATATAATTGTAGTGAGTGCGATTACAGTTGCAAACAACTTGGAACTTTGGAAGTACTTATGCGAACACATATAGGCAAGAAGCCTTTTAAATGTGGTGAATACGATTATAGTAGTACAACATCCGCTGTATTCAGAGAACATATTCGAACACATGCAGGCGAGAAGCCTTTTAAATGTGGTGAATGCGATTATAGTAGTGCAAGGTTTGTTGATTTGAGAGAACATATTCGAACACATACTGGTGAGAAGCCGTATAAATGTGGTGAGTGCGATTATAGAAGCACATCTTCTGGAGCATTGAAAGGGCATATGCGAACACATACAGGCGAGAAGCCATATAAATGTACTGAATGTGATTATTGTAGTAGGCTAAATTGTAATTTGAAACGACATTTTCTAAGATATACAGGCGAGAAGCCATATAAATTTACAGAATGCAATTATAGGTGTAAACAACCTGGAACTTTGCAAGAACATATGCGAACACATACAGGCGAGAAGCCATATAAATGTGAGTGCGACTATACTTGTGCAACAACTGGAGATTTAAAATATAATATGCGAACACATACAGGCGAGAAGCCTTTTAAATGTGATGAATGCGATTATAGTAGTGCAAGGTCCAGTGATTTGCAAGAACATATTCGAACACATACAGGTGAGAAGTCGTATAAATGTAATGAATGCGGTTATAGTAGTACGCGAAATAGAAATTTGGAAGTACATATGCGAACACATACATGCGAGAAGCCGTATAAATGTGGGAGTGCGATTATAGTAGTACGTCTTCTGGAGCATTGAAAGGGCATATGCGAACACATACAGGCGAGAAGCCATATAAATGTACTGAACGTGATTATAGTAGTAGGCTAAATAATCTTTTGAAACTACATTTGCGAACACATACAGGCGAGAAGCCATATAAATGTAGTGAGTGCGACTATACTTATGCAACAACTGGAGATTTAAAATATCATATGCGAACACATACAGGCGAGAAACCGTATAAATGTGGTGATGCGATTATAGTAGTACGTCTTCTGGAGCATTGAAAAGGCATATACGAACACATACAGGCGAGAAGCCATATAAATGTAGTGAGTGCGAATATAGTACACATTCGCACTCACTACATTTATATGGCTTCTCGCCTGTATGTGTTCGTATATGCCTTTTCAATGCTCCAGAAGACGTACTACTATAATCGCATTGGAAGTGCACATCCGAACACATACAGGTGAGAAGCCATATAAATGTAATGAACGCGATTATAGCAGTGCAAGATGGGGAACGTTGAAAGTGCATCTACGAACCCATACGGGCGAGAAGCCTTTTAAATGTGGTGAGTCCGATTATAGTAGTACGACTTCTGGATCATTGAAAGAGCATATGCGAAAACATACAGGCGAGTAGCCATGTAAATATATTGTGTGCGGATATAGTTTTACAATATCTGGAAATTTGAACCATGTGCGAATAAATACAGGCGAGAAACCTTATAAATGTAGTCTGTGCGATTATAGTTGTACAACAACCGGAGGTTTAAAATATCATATGCGAACACCTGCAGGCGAGAAGCTTTTTAAAAGTAGTGAATGCGATTACAGGTGTGCGAGGTCTAGATCGTTGAAAGTGCATATACGAAGCCATACAGGGAAAAAGCCATATAAATGTTTTGTGTGTGTCTATACTTGTACAACAACCGGAGATTTAAAATATCATATGCAGACACATACTGGCGAGATGCCTTATAAATATAACGAATGCGATTACAGGTGTATAAAGGCCCGCAATGTTAAAAGTGCATGTACGAAGTCATACAAACGAAAAACCATATAAAGGTAGTGTTTGCGATTATACAAATGTAGTGTCTGCGAATGTAGTTTTACAGCGGCCGGAAATTTAAAATATATGCAGAGACATACTGGCGAGCAGCCTTATAAATGTGAATGCAATTACAGCTGTACAAAATCTCTGGATATTTCATAGAACATATGCGAACACATTTAGGCGAGATGGCGTATAAATGTTATGAATACGATTATGGCAGTACAGGATGCGGAACGTTGAAAGTGTATCTACGAACCCATGCAGGCGAGTAGCCTTTTAGATGTGGCAAAGCGATTATAGTAGTAGAAGATCCGGTGTTTTGAGAGAACATATCCGAACACATACAGGTGAGAAGCCGTATAAATGTAATGAACGCGGTTATAGTAGTACGCTAAATAAAAATTTGAAACTTCATATTCGAACACATACAGGAAGAAGCCGTATAAATGAGTGCGAATATAGTAGTGCGAATTCTGGAGCATTGATAGTGCATCTGCGAACACATACAGGCGAGGAGCCATATAAACGTAGTGTGTGCGATTATAGCAGTACAAGATGCGGAACGTTGAATGTGCATCTACGATTTGATGTATATCGTAGCTATGTATAATCCTGCGAAAATAAATAAATAACAAAATCAGAATCGAAAAGTAGAACTGTAATAAACCAGTCAAATATTTGTTCTATTAATTGTTATTATTTTATTTTTTTCATTAACTTCCCACATACACACACAGAGAGAGAATCTAAATAAATGTAATAAGTTAAATATGGCAACAGTAATTTATGTATGTAGATAGTAGAATGAAGACCGTGTTAGCTAATTACTATCACAGCCAAGAAAGCCTACTACCATGTATAACTCTACCTTCCAATATATCTTAGAACTTTGGAAAAAAGAATAGGCTTCCATGTTTAAAGAAAATGTTACACTAATTTCATTACTTGTCTAAAACTAATTGTACGATGACTACAATTAGTACAATATTGAATCATTTCAACTATCCTAATTAATTTAAATCCATTTAACATAGCAAAAAATCACAGTAATATCCCTATCGCTATAACTGACTTAGAACAGTAATATATTTACGTATAATGGAAATAATGGCCATGCTGAAAATGATCCATGAGCATCTTCAAAGTGCCTTATATCTTCATGTCTAACAGATGTTCTAAAATGTATATATCTATATATATAGTTAAATAGATTTAAACAATTCAATTAATAAGTAATAGGTTTTTACCATACAATTTTCCATATTCTCAAGATTAAGTTTTACATTAAATATCTGAGCTATAATATGATTTACAGTATCCTTATTCTCGTCAAGTAAAGAACCGAAAAAACAAGATCAAACTGTTTTCAGTTTTTTGCTCTTGTATCAATTTAATTATATCAATTACCAACTTCTACATTCACAATATTCGTTACATTTTACATTCCATCTAACCTGAAACTTAGTAAATCTATTTAAACTTTTACTTAAACTGGGTGCATACTCCTGCCCACTTCTATCTATCGTTCTTGCATCATTCCATTCATCTAAATCAGTATCATATAAAAAACTATAATTCAAAGGTAAGGAATAAAAAAAAGGTTCCTTTAAAAAAATAAATATTGATGGTAAAGATTTCAAATTTGCTCTGTGCAAGTCTGAGTTGTCATACTGCCTGAAAAACGCATCCTGAAGATGGGCGAACGCCCGAAACCGGTCGATGACCACGGAAAATGTCTCTGATGCTGTCCATCTCTGCGGAACCACCACCACAACATCTTCAAAGTTCCCTATTACTATATGTCTAACAGGTGTTCTAAAATATATACCTACAATTATAAAGATTTAAGCCTTTGACACACAGGATGTGATCTGTTGCGGCGGACAGCGACCGCGCGATCTTTTCGCGATCAGCGATGTGGCTACGTCACATACAAAGCGGAGATCTGTGTGAGCAATCTAGTGCTGTGTTTTCCACAGAGCAGGATCGCAGTATTGTTTTGCACTTGTTGTAGTGTTTTGCAGATTTTTGAGGGGAAAATAACTAGTTCTGACGCGGAGGAACTCCTACTTCTTCTAGCACTACAGTGCACCAGAAGAAATAGACGATATTGGGTGCACCCAATTAATGAAAAAAGAGAAGAACTTGGTGAATACCACCCTCTCTCTGTAGGGAACTGCAGTCGCATGAAGATAGATTTTTTGTATATTTCCATATGTCTAGAGGAACAAAGTTTCGAGGAACTACATGATCTACTCCAGCAGGGGATGGAAAAGATCATCACGATCTGGAGGGGACCTATTGAAACAAAAGAAAGATCGGCTGTTTTTTGAGGTAAGGTAATAAAAAAAATATACACTCGCACCTACACAGTATGAACGGAGTTATTTATTTTACTAGAAAACTGATGCAGATCCCCTAGACCGCGCGACAATTTTTGTATTTTGTACAACCAGATCGCTAACTACGGCGGTCTAGACTGTGTCGCTGAGATAGATCGCCTCGTGTGTGCCAGGGATGATGCAATATTGCATCATACAACAATATTGCCGGATCGCGGCGGTCTGAGATCGCTGTCCGCCGCGACAGATCGCGTCCTGTATGTCAAAGCCTTTAAACAATTTAATTAATAAATAATAGTTTTACCATAAAATTTTCCATATTTCTCAAGATTAAATTTTACATTTATTTATTTATTTATTTATTTGCCTGGATACATTTTATAATATAAAAGGCTCGTCAATATAATGTCAACAAAATAACAAATTCCAATAACAAGAATAAAATGAACTTTACTCTAATTATCATAAAAACAAACTAATACATTCAGTCCACTTCACATCACATGAAATTGTTCATCACTCCACTTTGTGTTCAAGAAATCTTTAATATCATAAAAGCAATTTTTTATTAAAAATTCGCTAACCGATTGCTTGAAGTGTTTCTCATTTAACTGTCTAATTCTTGAAGGAATTTTGTTAAATATTTTCACCGATATAGCACTGGAATGGAAGTTAGACATCACAAGTCTCTTATAAGGTACGCATAAATTCTCTTTATTACGTAAATTATGAGTATGTTTATCACCTCTAACATCTAATAACATGTCTTTTTTCTTTTTTAGTGAATGTTTGAAAATGAAAACCAAGGATAATGTCATTATACGAAAGAAAGGCCTACAGCTTTCTCGAGCACTTTTCTTCATTATTGCTCTAATAGCTTTCTTTTGAAGTCTGAAAATAACATAAGCATCGGAGGTACCTCCCCAAAGTTCAATACCATATGCCATTCTAGAATGGAATAGACCACAATAGGCAGTCTTTATAACCTCTATTGGAACCTCTTCACGCAGTTTTCTCAATAAGAAAATGGTTTGTGATAACTGGTTACTCAAGGTTTGTACATGACATTTCCAGCTAAGTCTACAATCTAATGTAACGCCTAGAAATCTTGTAGTATCTTCTGTCTTTTTCTCAAGTAGACTAAACGTCATACTTTGCGTTTTCTTTTCATTCAACACTAACTCATTTTTTTCTAGCCATGTTCTAAGGGATGAAATGTTATCATTAGCCTTCTTTGTCGCCTCTTCAACAGTCTTGCCTTTCGCAATTAACGTGGTGTCATCAGCGTATAAAATGCCTTCCCCCGGAAGTACTGCTTCCAATTCATTAATATATAACAGGAATAACAGTGGTCCCAAAACTGATCCTTGCGGAACTCCTTTATTAATGTCACTTGATTGAGAAACTTGGCCGTTGCAGCTGACATATTGTTTCCTTTCTTGCAGGCAATTCTTAAAGAAGTTCCACATCACTCCTGTAATACCGTAATACTGTAACTTTTCCAACAATAGTCGATGAGACACCATATCAAATGCTTTGCTTAAGTCACAGAAGCTAAATAACAGTACTTTGTTTGTTTTCAAAGGCCTCTAATATTTCATCTGTAAGTTTACCAACCGCATCAATTGTATTAAGACCTTGCCTATAACCATATTGAAACTTACTAATAAGATTGTTATTTTCTAGGAAGGTGAGCAGTTGATTGACTACTATCTTTTCCACTACTTTTGAGAAGACGGGCACTAATGTTATTGGCCTATAATTATTTAGATCATTCAAGTTTCCTTTCTTAAACACTGGTATAACTTTGGATATTTTTAACACCGATGGAAACCTACCCTGCGAGATGCAACCATTGATTAGAGTTGTGAGAGGCTTTATAAAAGAACATACAGATCTTTTAATAAAAAAGTTAGAAAACCCGTAGTGATCAGTGCTCGTTTTGTTTTTCATCTTCTTTATCACTTCCAATACATCCTCAACAGTTACCTCACTTATTTTAAAAGGGAAGGGATTAGCTCAGTGGTAGCGTGCTGGACTAGCAACGCGGAGACACGGGTTCGAATCCAGCCGTGCTGCCCTTAGATTTTCTCTTCCTAGGAGCCCTACAGCTCACTGTCCGGGTGATAGACAGTGTTGTCTGTAACGGGAGAACACGGTCCGGAGGCCGGCAGGCACTGAGAAGGCTCCGGGCGCAAATGACCACAGATGTTGAGACGCCTTAAATAACAATAAAAAAAAAAAAAATTTTAAATATAACTGCATTAAATAAATGCGTGAGATCAGAGGATATTCTACTATCTGTTCGTGACTGGGTTCTTCCAGTTGACCCTAAAAAGTGAGTATTAAATTTGTCAGCACTCAGTAGTGTACTTATGTTTTTTTTCGTCTTTAATCCTCCATTAACTATACCCCATGCTGTCTTGTTCTTGTTATTTGGGTTAAGGAGTAAGTTCCCATTTTTCAATCTCTTAGCCTCTATTACTTTTGTCTTGTACTGCTTCTTAATCTTTTTATATTGTTCAGTAAATACTGTGTTGCCAGTGGAGATCATTAAGTCGTACAATATAGATCGAGGTGCTCTTTCTGACATTTTAATTCCTCTGAATACCAAATTTTTTTTGTTTGTTTCTCTCTAATTTGCACTTCAGGAAAGCAATACTCATAATAATATAATAAAACTGAAATAAATAAATAAAAGCCTCGATCTATATCATAGCCAGTTAATATTAAATCCCAGTTGACATTAGTTACTAGATAATTAAACAATGCAATATTATCTTTTTTAAATATTCTTCTTTTTGCAATGTTTATATTATATTCTTTTTGTGCATGCTGATTATTAATAAAAATCCACTGTCCTAGGTGGTCACTTAAGTGATTATTAATAACAGCTGCTTCATAATCATCTTCATTTAGATTGGTAACAATATTATCTAAGCAGGCATTCAGTCTGGTACATTCATTAATGGTAATTTCAAATCCATAACTTCGACATAAATTTTTGAAATCTAAGTTTAATTTATTATTTGTTACAAACTGAATATTAAAATCTCCTAGTATCACAGTCTTTTTCCTTAAACAACTAGTGGAATTAAGTAAAGTCTCCAATTTCTCAATAAATATATCGCAGTTAGTTTGAGGTGGACGGTATAAACTAATTATTACTACATTATATACCTCTATTGCAGTTAGCTCTAATGTACTCACTAAAGTTAAACTATTTACTCCATCTAACACTTTAATTTCACAGTCTGTTTTAACTAATATTTCGACTCCCCCATGAACTGCCTTTGTTCTACAGAAAGATGAAGCTACTTTATAGTCACTAGGAACATAGATATCTACTTCCTCTTTCTTTAACCAAGTTTCTGTTAAACATACGATATCCACATTGTTGTTCTCAAGCATTCTTTCCAACTGTGGTAACTTGTTGCTGAGACCTTGCATATTCTGATGCATTATTTTTATTCCTTGTAATTTGGTAGCACCGCTACTCGTCGAGGGAATAAAAAACGTCTAATGGTGACATTGCACGGCCATACATCACTTTCTATCAATCTATCCCTCATATGAAAGTCTACACCAAGTCTGAAACTACAATCTTTTCCTTGTGAGGCTAGTTTCGTTACAGATACATTTATGTCAGGTAAATACTTTCTGAGAAATTGTTCGACGTCTACTACAGTTGTCCCTTCTTTTAGCTTACCGAGGTGTAACCAGGCTTTCTTCACACCTACCAACTCAAAATTATTTTGAGCTGTACCAACTTTTACCATTCTTTTATGTTCTTTTTTAGGTTTTACTACTGTCCAACCTTCTTCTTTTCCAATTTCAATCTTGGTTTCTACCTGTTTGGCTGCTTCAGAATCGCTTCTTTCTTCCTTCTTAGTTGCAGATTGCTGTTTAACTCTCTTTGAATCAATAACAGGAAACTTCATAGGAGGGCATTCATACATAGTTAGTTCAGGCATACCCTGATCTTCATTGAGATCCTTATTTGATCCTTTATGTGATAGCTGTGTGTTCTTCTTAAGTTTATACTTGCCGCGTTGTGAGTTAACAGTATTCATGCTGTTTATATCCTTTTGTTTCTTTTCATGTTTTTTAACTCTTGTATCTCCTGACTTAGAGCTAACTGATTACCTGTTATTGTAACCAACTCAGAGGTTATTGTTGATACTAGTGATGTATAGTCACATGAACTGGCTAAGTCAAAATTATTATTAACTTTTCCCTTCAAATCTCTTACTTCTTCAAGTAACCAAGAGATCGACGTCATCATATTTTTAATTAAATTAGAAGTGCAGGTACTTACCTCCACCTTGTCACATAATGAACATAGCCAATGAAGCTGTTTGCACTCTTTTAACGCTATTTTTTCACTCGGTGTAATATTTAGACATTCTAAATGTACCATTACATCACACTGACCACGGCAATATATTATATTTTTTGTAATATCATATTTTTCACAAAGATAACATTTCAAAACATCACACTGGGGCGCCATCTTGAATTAGTTAAATATCTGAGCGACAATATGATTCACAGGGTCCTCATTCTTGTCAGATAAAGGACCGATCAAACAATTAAGATCAAACTGTTTTCAGTTTTTTGCTCTTTATTAATTTATTAATATCAATTACCAATTTCTACATTTACAATATTCGTAGGTACATTCCATCTAACCTGAACTTAGTAAATCTATTTAACTTATACTGAGTGCATACTTATTACTTATACTGAGTGCCCACTTCTATGTATCGTTCTTGCATCATTCCATTTTTATTGGATTTTTGCGATTTTCTTAAAAATGGCTTGAACTACTTCCTTTAAACTTAATATACCGCCTTATGGTATTAAGAGTTAAGCGGCGTTTACACGATCAATAATATTGACAATACTTTAGAGTATTGACAATATTATTGATCGTGTAAAGTGAAAAAAATGTATTGATGGTCGGTATTGACAAGAGTAGTGATGAAATTCAGATTTTCTATCAATACTGAGAATTGGAGGGGATATCGACAATATTATTGGTCAGTTCAATAGTTTTATCGAACGTTGCAACTAACCTGTACAAAACAAAAGCGATACTATTATAATAGGTTAAAGAATTCTATGTAATGAACATCTCCTATAATATATTAAAGTTGACTGGCCCAATTAATTTAAAATTTCCATTTTAAGAAAACATTTCAGTTTGAACTCTGACAATTGCACTATTAGAAAAATCGTATGAGTGTTTCGCAGTTAATTTAATTTTTTGTTTCAAAAAGGGTTTTTATATGCCATGCTGTTTAATATAGAGAGAAAATAGGCTTCTAACTTTCCTTCCGAATGGTAGGCATATTAAATCACTACATGTCTACATGAAAAGTCAATCAAACAATTTTCCTTGTTTATGCCTGATTTTGGTGGAATGTTAGATAAAGATTTAGTATTTTGCCTTCTAAGGTGTTAATAAAAAATAAATGTATCTAAAACATGCAACACAAAATTACCAGAATTATATTATATTTTATTAAATATATCATTAGGATAAATGTTTATTTTCGATGTTTTATAAAGGAATTAATTAAGAGTGAACGATAGTGGAAGTAATTTAAATAAGAAACATTAGAGCTGTCCCCCTTGAGTTTTCTATACAATATTAATAAAGTGAGCAGCAGGGTAAAGAGTAACTATAACCATGGGCCAAAATAATAGCTACGCAAGCTTTAGAACGATTATTCATTTTTTAAAGGTTAAAAAAAAAACAACTAAACTGATGAGTATAAACAGTAAATACACTCTCCTAGTGGCAGAAATAGTAAGTAGTATTGACAATAATATTGATCGTGTAAAGTAATGAAATATTGATAGTGGTTAGTATGAGTATTGATGGAAATATTGTCAACACTGGTATTGACAATAATATTGATCGTGTAAACGCCGCTTTACACTTTTTTTGAAACATTTTTTCTGAGCAAATTCATTTAGTTAGGTTTTGTGGAGAGGGGAGGGGTCGTTAAGTTGTCTATTAAAGTGCTGTTTTAGTTTATTATATGATTCTTTCAGCTAAATAATATGAATTACAATTAAATTTCGAGTTGGAAGAAAAGAAAAATCGGTTGACCGGAAGTGCATTTTTACTAAATTGCTTTTTTTTACTTTTCTGCAATTTCTCCATAAAACACAAATGGATTTCATTATTTGTTGTGGTGGTTGGTTCCGCAGAGCTGGAAAGCATCAAGAGGAGGGGGGGGGGGGGGGGGGGGGGGGGGGGGGGGGGGGGGGGACATTTTCCGTGGTATGACTGTTCGTTTTGTGGCATCGAACGGTATTTCGGGCGGCGCCATCTTTCAGGATGACGTTTTTCAGACAGTGTGCCAACACAGATCGTACAGAGACTTAGTTTCACACTAACTGAGGTGTATTTTTAAATACTAAACTCTTAAACTAGGTAAAGGGATGTGGCCAGATGGGTGGGAAAACACGTGTTTGGGTTGTTAAAGGGCAAATTCTTTTCTTACAGTGGACGCGGGGGTCTAATCATTAAACTCTGTTGTTGGAGGGAGACTTATTTCACGATTAACTAACCAAAATACTAAAATATACAAAAAATATAAAATAAGATGAACAAAATAAATCTAAATAAAACTAAACAACGATTAAACTAACATTTTAAAATTCACTCATTCGTTTAAAACGGAACGATTTTTTATATAATTAAACTAAGTTTTCCCCGGTTGTTAAGTTTTTACTCAATAAAACATCCAAATATTTTTCACATACACACGCTGTTGTTGGTGGGGGACTTACTTCACGATTAACTAACCAAAATATTAAGAATATACAAAAATAAAAATAAGATGCACAAAATAAATCTAAATAAAATTAAACAACGATTAAACTTACATTTTAAAATTCGTTCATTCGTTTAAAACTGAACGATTTTTTATATAATTAAACTAAGTTTTTCCATTTCCAAAGAATTAAGAAATTCCAGTCATTCCTTCACTTTTTCACGCAACGCTCACATCCTCGCAAGCATGTATACCTAATTATGTTTTCTTATACAATTAAGTTTTTTATTATGCATCCCACAAACCATGTCACGTCATCCAAATACTCAATATAACATCATCCAACATATTTTTACTCAATAAAACATCCAATTTTTTTTTTTTTTTTAAATATATATATATATCTAAACTAGTAAAGTTATACATGCATAGTAGATTTAAAGCTAAACTTAAACTTAAAATCTATTTAAGAACTATTTGTTGCGTGTGTAACTGTGTTTCTGTTGCTACTGTGGGAAGAGTGTTCTGAATAATGGTTCACTAGCAAATTTTGTCTGTTCATTTATTAAGTTTTGTGTTTTTCGTTTATATATTTCGAGTTGTTCTACTATGTCAAGTCGTCGTCCTTTGTGGCCAGAGTGTATTAGTTTCATCGTGGTCGTTATGTCATCGGGTTTGTGTTTGTTAGTTTTAGGTGATTGGCGTAATTTGAGTCAACTTTGTCGTATTTGTATGATCTGATGTGTTCGGTAAATCGTTCCTTGATTTTTCTGCCGGTCTGCCCCACGTAAATGTTGTCACAGTCCGGGCACTTCAACTCGTAGACCCCACTGCTGTCATACACGTCAGTGAACTCGGTACGAGTGCGGAGTTTTTTGTCTAATTTGTTGTTTGTCCGGAAGGATGTCTTAATGCCCAGTTTTTTGAAAAAATTTGTGAGTTTGTACGTGTGGCTTCCAATATATGTGAATGTGGCGAATTTGTCTGCTGTTTTTTTGTCAGTCCTATTTCGGTGGTGTGGTTCGTATTTGAGGAGTTTATTAACGATGTTTGTATTGTACCCATTGTTTTCAGCTATTTTGTAGATTGTCTGCAATTCTTGTGTGTGGTTCGCGGGTGTGAGGGGTGTGTATTTAAGTCTGTTCGTTAGGTGTCTAAGTGCAGCTAGTTTGTGTTGGGTGGGGTGGTTGGAATTGTGCGGTATGATAGCATTAAGACATCCTTCCGGACAAACAACAAATTAGGCAAAAAACTCCGCACTCGTACCGAGTTCACTGACGTGTATGACAGCAGTGGGGTCTACGAGTTGAAGTGCCCGGACTGTGAAAACATTTACGTGGGGCAGACCGGCAGAAAAATCAAGGAACGATTTACCGAACACATCAGATCATACAAATACAACAAAGTTGACTCAAATTACGCCAATCACCTAAAAACTGACAAACACAAACCCGATGACATAACGACCACGATGAAACTAATACACTCTGGTCACAAAGGACGACGACTTGACATAGTAGAACAACTCGAAATATATAAACGCAAGGCACAAAACTTAATAAATGAACAGACAAAATTTGCCAGTGAACCATTATTCAGAACACTCTTCCCACAATAGCAACAGAAACACAATTACACACGCAACAAATAGTTCTTAAATAGATTTTAAGGTTAGGTTTAGTTTTAAATCTGCTATGTACATATATCTTTACTAGTTTAGATATATATATATTTAAAAAAAAAAAAAAAGTGCGTATTTGGATGATGTATGTGAGTGATGATGTGACATGGTTTTTGGGGTTTGTGGGATGCATAATAAAAAACTTAATTATATAAGAAAACATAATTAGGTATACATGCTTGCGAGGATGTGAGGGCTGCGTGAAAAAGTGAAAGAGTGACTGGAGTTTCTTAATTCTTTGGAACTGGAAAACTTAACTTAATTATATAAAAAAATCGTTCAGTTTTAAACGAATGAATGAATTTTAAAATGTTAGTTTAATCGTTGTTTAATTTTATTTAGATTTATTTTGTGCATCTTATTTTTTATTTTTATTTTTGTAAATTCTTAATATTTTGGTTAGTTAATCGTGAAGTAAGTCCCCCTCCAACAACAGCGTGTGTATGTGAAAAATATTTGGATGTTTTATTGAGTAAAAACTTAACAACCGGGGAAAACTTAGTTTAATTATATAAAAAATCGTTCAGTTTTAAACGAATGAACGAATTTTAAAATGTTAGTTTAATCGTTGTCTAGTTTTATTTAGATTTATTTTGTTCATCTTATTTTATATTTTTTATTTTTTGTATATTTTAGTATTTTGGTTAGTTAATCGTGAAATAAGTCTCCCTCCAACAACAGAGTTTAAAGATTAGAACCCCGCGTCCACTGTAAGAAAAGAATTTGCCCTTTAACAACCCAAACACGTGTTTTCCCACCCATCTGGCCACATACCTTTACCTAGTTTAAGAGTTTACTATTTAAAAACACACCTCAGTTAGTGTGAAGCTAAGTCTCTGTACGAGTCTGTGTTGGCACACTGTCTGAAAAACGCATCCGGAATAGGGCGAACGCCCGAAACCGTCGATGACACAAACGAAGCCGGCTCCACGGAAATGTCTATGATGCTTTCCAGCTCTGCGGAACCAACCACCACAACAAATAATGAAATCCATTTGTGTTTTATGGAGAAATTGCAGAAAAGTAAAAAAAAGCAATTTAGTAAAAATGCACTTCCGGTCAACCGATTTTTCTTTTCTTCCAACTCGAAATTTAATTGTAATTCATATTATTTAGCTGAAAGAATCATATAATAAACTAAAACAGCACTTTAATAGACAACTTAACGACCCCTCCCCTCTCCACAAAACCTAACTAAATGAATTTGCTCAGAAAAAATGTTTCAAAAAAAGTGTAAAGCGGCGTTTACACGATCAATATTATTGTCAATACCAGTGTTGACAATATTTCCATCAATACTCATACTAACCACTATCAATATTTCATTACTTTACACGATCAATATTATTGTCAATACTACTTACTATTTCTGCCACTAGGAGAGTGTATTTACGTGTTTATACTCCATCAGTTTAGTTGTTTTTTTTTAACCTTTAAAAAATGAATAATCGTTCTAAAGCTTGCGTAGCTATTATTTTGGCCCATGGTTATAGTTAGCTCTTTACCCTGCTGCTCACTTTATTAATATTGTATAGAAAACTCAAGGGGGACAGCTCTAATGTTTCTTATTTAAATTACTTCCATTATCGTTCACTCTTAATTATTCCTTTATAAAACATCGAAAATAAACATTTATCCTAATGATATATTTAATAAAATATAATATAATTCTGGTAATTTTGTGTTGCATGTTTTAGATACATTTATTTTTTATTAACACCTTAGAAGGCAAAATACTAAATCTTTATCTAACATTCCACCAAAATCAGGCATAAACAAGGAAAATTGTTTGATTGATTTTTCATGTAGACATGTAGTGATTTAATATGCCTACCATCGGAAGGAAAGTTAGAAGCCTATTTTCGCTCTATATTAAACAGCATGGCATATAAAAACCCTTTTTGAAACAAAAAATTAAATTAACTGCGAAACACTCATACGATTTTTCTAATAGTGCAATTGTCAGAGTTCAAACTGAAATGTTTTCCTAAAATGGAAATTTTAAATTAATTGGACCAGTCAACTTTAATATATTATAGGAGATGTTCATTACATAGAATTCTTTAACCTATTATAATAGTATCGCTTTTGTTTTGTACAGGTTAGTTGCAACGTTCGATAAAACTATTGAACTGACCAATAATATTGTCGATATCCCCTCCAATTCTCAGTATTGATAGAAAATCTGAATTTCATCAATACTCATGTCAATACCGACCATCAATACATTTTTTTCACTTTACACGATCAATAATATTGTCAATACTCTAAAGTATTGTCAATATTATTGATCGTGTAAACGCCGCTTAACTCTTAATACCATAAGGCGGTATATTAAGTTTAAAGGAAGTAGTTCAAGCCATTTTTAAGAAAATCGCAAAAATCCAATAAAAATGGAATGATGCAAGAACGATACATAGAAGTGGGCACTCAGTATAAGTAATAAGTATGCACTCAGTATAAGTTAAATAGATTTACTAAGTTCAGGTTAGATGGAATGTACCTACGAATATTGTAAATGTAGAAATTGGTAATTGATATTAATAAATTAATAAAGAGCAAAAAACTGAAAACAGTTTGATCTTAATTGTTTGATCGGTCCTTTATCTGACAAGAATGAGGACCCTGTGAATCATATTGTCGCTCAGATATTTAACTAATTCAAGATGGCGCCCCAGTGTGATGTTTTGAAATGTTATCTTTGTGAAAAATATGATATTACAAAAAATATAATATATTGCCGTGGTCAGTGTGATGTAATGGTACATTTAGAATGTCTAAATATTACACCGAGTGAAAAAATAGCGTTAAAAGAGTGCAAACAGCTTCATTGGCTATGTTCATTATGTGACAAGGTGGAGGTAAGTACCTGCACTTCTAATTTAATTAAAAATATGATGACGTCGATCTCTTGGTTACTTGAAGAAGTAAGAGATTTGAAGGGAAAAGTTAATAATAATTTTGACTTAGCCAGTTCATGTGACTATACATCACTAGTATCAACAATAACCTCTGAGTTGGTTACAATAACAGGTAATCAGTTAGCTCTAAGTCAGGAGATACAAGAGTTAAAAAACATGAAAAGAAACAAAAGGATATAAACAGCATGAATACTGTTAACTCACAACGCGGCAAGTATAAACTTAAGAAGAACACACAGCTATCACATAAAGGATCAAATAAGGATCTCAATGAAGATCAGGGTATGCCTGAACTAACTATGTATGAATGCCCTCCTATGAAGTTTCCTGTTATTGATTCAAAGAGAGTTAAACAGCAATCTGCAACTAAGAAGGAAGAAAGAAGCGATTCTGAAGCAGCCAAACAGGTAGAAACCAAGATTGAAATTGGAAAAGAAGAAGGTTGGACAGTAGTAAAACCTAAAAAAGAACATAAAAGAATGGTAAAAGTTGGTACAGCTCAAAATAATTTTGAGTTGGTAGGTGTGAAGAAAGCCTGGTTACACCTCGGTAAGCTAAAAGAAGGGACAACTGTAGTAGACGTCGAACAATTTCTCAGAAAGTATTTACCTGACATAAATGTATCTGTAACGAAACTAGCCTCACAAGGAAAAGATTGTAGTTTCAGACTTGGTGTAGACTTTCATATGAGGGATAGATTGATAGAAAGTGATGTATGGCCGTGCAATGTCACCATTAGACGTTTTTTATTCCCTCGACGAGTAGCGGTGCTACCAAATTACAAGGAATAAAAATAATGCATCAGAATATGCAAGGTCTCAGCAACAAGTTACCACAGTTGGAAAGAATGCTTGAGAACAACAATGTGGATATCGTATGTTTAACAGAAACTTGGTTAAAGAAAGAGGAAGTAGATATCTATGTTCCTAGTGACTATAAAG
>JAAEAF010000041.1:0-62188 GCA_011037195.1 Triatoma infestans
AATCTATCGAAAAGACGTACAAACGGAAATTGACAAACTACTGGAAAACAAAGTAATACAACACTCTAACACCCCCTATAACAGCCCAATTTGGGTAGTACCGAAGAAACCGGACGCCTCAGGCAAAAAGAAGATACGAATGGTGATCGACTACCGCAAACTTAACAACAAGACGGTCGAAGACAAATTCCCCCTTCCTAACATTGAAGACTTATTCGGCAAAATAGGACGCGCGACATATTTCTCCGCCATTGACTTAGCTTCAGGGTTCCACCAAATTGAGATGGACCCCGACTCAGTTCCTAAGACAGCATTCTCCACAGAAAACGGACACTACGAATTCCTACGCATGCCTTTCGGGCTCAAGAACGCCCCCCCCCCCACCTTCCAAAGGGCCATGAATTCCATCTTTTCCAGAATCCCTAACGTGTTAGTATATATGGACGACATTATAATATTCTCCGACAGCCTGGACGAACATATAAAACACCTTAAGACCGTTTTCGACAAACTCAGACAACACAATCTAAAAATTCAACTTGACAAGACGGAATTCTTCAAACGTGAACTTCTCTTCTTAGGACACATCATTTCCGACAAGGTTATACAACCTAACCCGGCCAAACTAGACGCTATTGCTAAATTCCCACTTCCCAAGACACCAAAACAAATTAAACAATTCCTTGGTCTTACAGGCTACTACCGAAAAATGATCAAAAACTATGCCAAGATAGCCAGACCTCTAACCCTCTCACTAAGAAAAGACAAAGACATCATAATTGACGACAGCTATAAACAAGCCTTTGAGACGTTGAAATCCCTCCTACAGAATAGTCCCATCCTGCAACTGCCTAACTTCGAGAAACCCTTTATCCTCACAACAGACGCCTCCAATTATGCTATCGGAGCCGTCCTATCCCAGAACATAGACGGAAAAGACCTCCCTATTTCCTTTGCCTCTCGCACACTAAATAGACAGGAGGAGAATTACTCCACTATAGAAAAAGAACTACTGGCCATAGTTTGGGCCTGCAAACACTTTAGACCATACATTTACGGACGCAAATTTACAATACAGACCGACCACAGACCGTTACAATGGTTACACAACTTAAAAGAACCAAACTCTAAACTCATCCGATGGAAATTACAATTAGCTGACTTTGACTAACGTAGTAGCAGACGCACTATCACGAAACCCGCCAGAGGAAAAAGACCTAAATGCCCTAGAGACCTCGTCCCCAAGTCCAAATCCAGACGAAGTCCTGGACGAATTCCTCTCGGCCCCTTCACCTGAGAATAGTGACGACATCCTAGAAGACTTAGCCAGAGCCCTAAACATTACCGCCGAAGACGACAATGAAAACATTACCGCCGAAGACGACAATGAAAACATTACGGCCGAAGACGACAATGAAAGCCTACAAACGCAACACTCCCAAGAATCCTCTAACAGCCAAATTAAAATAATTGACGACAAAACACGCTGCATTAACGTGGAAAAATTCCAAATTGTTCTAACCCGAGGCACCCCCGAGACGAAAATTCCAATCGACAGACCGTTTAACAAAACACGGTACAACTGGTACACCAGGTACCCATACTCTAACGACATAGACGAATACTGCCTAGAGTACTTACAACCGAACCATACGTACGGCGTCCTGTGCTCACCTTTCTTTTGACGAACAGATATATGACCAAATCTTTGTTCACCTGTCCAACATAATAAAAGACAAATTTCCAACAGTCAAACTCAAACGCTACTACACCAAAAGACTAGACATAACAGACTCCTCGGAACAAGAAGAAACTATTCAAAATTATCATGTCGGCAAAACCGCACACCGTGGTATACATGAAGTGTACAGAACCCTAACCAAACGTTACTACTGGCCAAAAATGCTCGAACTGATAACAAAAGTAATTAACAACTGTTCCCTTTGTAAGGAAGTAAAATACGAGCGTAGACCGATACGACAAATTTATGAAATTACCCCTACTCCTTCCAAACCTTTCGAGAGACTACAAGGAGACATACTACACTACAACGGGAAGCAAATCTTTACACTCATTGACTGTTTCTCCAAAAAACTATACGGTTTTCAAATTAGAACCTCCTCTGCTCACGAAATCGTTACTTCTTTAGAACACTATCTGAGTCTATTCCCTTGCCCTAAGACAATTCAATTTGACAACGGAACAGAATTCAAAAACGGACTAGTGGAAAACTTTCTAAAATACAATAACATAGACACCCACTTTACTACCCCAAACCATTCAGACTCCAACGGACTAATAAACCGAGCCCATTCAACACTAATTGAAATTCTAAATATAACCAAACACGGAAAAGACTACACCCTCAATAAAATTCTAAGACTAGGACTAATAGCCTACAACAACGCCATAGTTTCTAACCTCAAAATGACACCAAACGACATCACCTTCGGAATACAAACTACCACTTACGCGCAAGACCTGGTTTTAGAACAGAAAGTTAAAGAATACCATGAAGACAGGGAATTGGTAGCCCGCGCTATTAAAGAAATTATCGAAAAAGAAAAAGAAACACGGACTAATAGACTAAACCAGACCAGAGAAAATATCGAAATTCCGGAAGGCGAAATTTACATACGAGACAAACAATATGGCAAAGCCAAACCAAAATTTAAAAGGGGAAATTATTCTCAAAAAACTAAATTAGTAACCACGCAAAGGAAATCTTTTAAAGTGCATCCTAATCTATTAAAAAGACCAAGGAAGTTCACAAAACGAACTATCTCTGTTACAGACGCAGATGCAAACTATGACTCACACATTGCAACTGCTGACGGCGGGGAATGTAGCCAATGGCCTAGAGACAACTGACCTCATGCATGGACCTGGGGTTTTGCCCATCGCATTTAACCCAGCTTATGTCATAGACAGATACTATACTTTCATTCATATTGCTGACGTACAACTACTTGACATAGAACTAGATAAGACTCTTAACGTGATTAGCACTACATATCATCTCAACAAAACAAACCAGATAAAGTCGCTCTTTAAATATTATTATTACCTTCGAAATAAGTTAGATCATTTAACTCTCAACAAATCCAGACCTATACGTGGACTCATTAACGGCCTAGGTAAAGCCATATCCTGGCTAACCGGAAATATGGACAGGGACGACAAAGAAAGGTACGACAAAATTATAAACACAATCGAACGTAACAGTTTTCACCTCCAAAACAACCTAAAAAATCAGATGACAATAAACAAAAAAGTAATCGAAGAATTCAACCATGACATCCAGATTATACGCAACAACAACGAAAAAATGACCACCTTCTTCTCCAACCCTATAGTAAGCCAAATTGAACTGAACCAACAATTTAATTCTATCCTCTTTAACCTGGTCCTTATCGCCAACAAAATTGACGACATGGAAAACTCTCTGGAATTCTGTAGACTAAACACAATACATTCCAGCATCTTTCTTCTCAGAGATCTCGAGTCACTGCAAAAATCTCATAATGTAACATTCGTAACCCCGGACATGGAAGCACTTTGGCAATTGAGCAAGGTACACTGCTCGATAAAAAAATGGAACATCTACTACTTTATTAACGTTCCACTAAAAACCTCTCCTCTTGAGACATACTTCCTTCTGTCCTACCCTATAGAAAGGGACAATCACCTCCTGACAATTCATGTCCACCCACCTTTGATCCTAAAAACCCAAGATGAGTTATTTACAGCCACCTGTGAGGAAATCAACAGTGCTATGTACTGCCACAACAAAACCAGCATCCAAAACGACTGCATTCGGCAAATCATCACCAACATCGACCTAGTAGCATGCAAGACGGTATATACATCAAGCACACCATTCATCAAATACATCCCCTTTGTTGGCTACTATCTGACCTTCAGAACTAAGAGAATCGTAGTGAACAAAGCAACCGCAACGACACCATGTTCCTCACTAATACCAGCCTCATAAAGCTGACCAAAGACGAGACCCTACTAGACAGCAAGGCCATCCACATATACAAGGACTCCAAGGGCATAGTAACTACTGCCCCAGTGTACACACACACCAACCTGAACACATCATTCGAAGACTTACACCAAGTTAACCTCAGAATGGAACCACTGGAACACCTGGAGGAGACACCCGGTAGTTCAGCGACTATTTACTACTACCTCATAATGGCGATAGCCCTCTTATTATCATTATGTTTCTCATATTTCTACTATGTCTGTAGAAGGAAACCAAATCCACAGCAAGGTGGAACCCAGCCACAAACCATGCCTCTACAGCCAGCACCAGCCACAGTCTACCCCGGACTCTCATGCCATTTGTCGCAGGAGCTCCAAACTTGAGGAGGGAGGAGTTATGACGCTACTCATGGAAAACTACCAATGCTGCGTCAGCAGAGGCTGACATCATATAAATACAGCCACCGACCAGCAGGCAGTCAGTGCTAGGCTCGCCACCATACAGTTCACATCTAAGTTCCTATAGTTATCTAGTGTATTGTCATTAACTATTATTGTAACTATATTAAATAAATTGTTTTTAAAAAGTTAATTTAGGGTCCTTGAGACATAACTACAATTACCTTTTGACTAGATAAAGAACTTCTTCATGGTCATTGGCCGTTTACAGGAGTTCCTGTAAATTTGCACCCTTTCTGGGGGGGGGAGGTTGTTTAATGGAACATGTATGATGACTTCTTTGTTGTCAATTATTCTATTATTATATTAATAAATTACTAAAATAATTCATTAGAAGTAGAGGGGAAATGGGGCAGCTGGCGCACTTTTTTCAAAATGGCGGCCACCCCCACAGGAGTTCCTGTAAATTTGCACCCTTTCTGGGGGGGGGGGTTGTTTAATGGAACATGTATGCATTGATCTTCTTTGGTTGTCAATTTAGTTTCTCTATTATATTAATAAATTACTAAAATAATCTTCATTAGAAGTGAGGGGAAAGGGGCAGCTGGCGCATTTTTTTCAAAGGCGCCACCCCCACCCCTCCTACCATCCCCAACCCTACCTACCCCGCCCCCATCCCCCTATAATATATGTAAAAACTTGTGTTACCTGCGGATTCGATCCTACAATCTTTAGGTTGGAAGTCTATCACTATAACCAATCGGCCACAAATGGTCCTCTCGCTAGCTATAATTTTCAACGTACACTTAACGCCCGCACTATCATAATTTTATTTCCGCTCAATCCACTCACAAAAAAATTAAATAAAAAAAAAATATGGCGGAGATGCATTCAACTGTCACACATAATAATAATAAAGAAATTCACAAAAACATAAAAAAACAATATGGCGGAGTGACATCCAACTTTCACCACACAATCAAAATAATTATAAAAAAAGATTCACTTACCCCTTCCAGCTCCCTGCTGCTGCTGCTGATATTAACACGACGCGCACTTACACAGAACTGCACAAAAATGCAAAGAAACTACACTGAGTCATCCAGGAAATGATTTATTAATATTTAATCCTATTATTTAAAAATAAAACTTTGTACTCATTACCTTTCTTGCCTGGTCGGACATGTTACCACAGGTCATATTAACATGTTTTGTAATACTTAATCCTATTAAGAAAAAATAAAACTTTGTACTCATTACCTTTCTTGCCTGTTCGGACATGTTACCACAGGTCATATTAACATGTTTAGTAATACTTAATCCTATTATGTAAAAATAAAACTGTACTCATTACCTTTCTTGTCCGGACTTGTTACCACAGGTCTTAGCATGTTTGTAATACTTAATCCTATTATGAAAAATGTAAGTTTATACAATGACTCATCTAGGAAAAGTTTTATTTTATTTATTTCTAACATATCTTGCCTGTCCGGACATGTTACCATATGTATTTGAACATAAACTTTGCATTAACAGTATTATTCATTATAAAAGAAAAAAATCTTATCTTAATCCCTATTTGTGATTTTTGTTTATTAAACTTTGAACTCAAATAAACATATCTTGCCTGTTCGAGCATGTTACTCACGTTACAATATTTTAATCCTATTATGAAAAAAAAATATTTGTATATACAATGAGTCATGAACACCTGCCCAACCTTGCAAAAAGTTTATTATTTTTCATTTCGAACATTGTTAATACTTAATCTTGTTAAGAAAAAAGTATGTTTATACAATGTTAAGACTTAATCTTCTTAAGAGATAAGGAGAATATTGAACACCACAAGAAGCTATCCCCACCATTCTAGTGACGTCATTTTCTCAACCAATCAGAATGTAGAACTATATTGTATTTTGATTATGCGCACTAGCTAATGGCATTTCGGCTCTCACACGCTTAGCTAATAGGAACGCATTATTTACATGCAGCTTAATAATCAATTATTTTCATCATAACCCAACTTTAACAAGTCATAAAGAAGAAAAGAGTTTCAGAGACATTTTCCGTGGTAGCCTGCTTCATTTTGTGGTCTCGACCGGTTTGGGCGTTCGCCCATCTCAGGATGCGTTTTCAGACAGTGTGCCAAACAGACTCGTACAGAGACTAGTTTCACACTAATGAGGTGTATTTTTAAAATACTACACTTATCTAGGTAACAGGGATGTGGGCCAGATGGGTGGGAAAACACGTCGGGTTTGGTTGTTAAAGGGCAAATTCTTTTTACACGTGGACGAGGGGGTCTAATATTTAAACTCTGTTGTTGGCAGGGAGGACTTTACTTCACAATTAACTAACCAAAAATATAAGAATATACAAAAAAATAAAAAATAAGATACACAAAATAAATCTAAATAAAATTAAACAACGATTAAACTAACATTTTAAAATTCATTCATTCGTTTAAAACTGAACGATTTTTTATATAATTAAGTTAAGTTTTCCAGTTCCAAAGAATTAAGAAATTCCAGTCATTCTTTCACTTTTTCACGCAACCCTCACATCCTCGCAAGCATGTATACCTAATTATGTTTTTTTATATAATTAAGTTTTTTATTATGCATCCCACAAACCATGTCACATCATCACTCACATACATCATCCAAATACGCACTTTTTTTTTTCTTTTTTTTTTAAATATATGTATATCTAAACTAGTAAAGTTATATGTACATAGTAGATTTAAAACTAAACCTAACCTTAAAATCTATTTAAGAACTATTTGTTGCGTGTGTAATTGTGTTTCTGTTGCTATTGTGGGAAGGGTGTTCTGAATAATGGTTCACTAGCAAATTTTGTCTGTTCATTTATTAAGTTTTCTGTTTTTCGCTTATATATTTCGAGTTGTTCTACTATGTCAAGTCGTCGTCCTTTGTGGCCAGAGTGTATTAGTTTCATCGTGGTCGTTATGTCATCGGGTTTGTGTTTGTTAGTTTTTAGGTGATTGGCGTAATTTGAGTCAACTTTGTTGTATTTGTATGATCTGATGTGTTCGGTAAATCGTTCCTTGATTTTTCTGCCGGTCTGCCCCACGTAAATGTTGTCACAGTCCGGGCACTTCAACTCGTAGACCCCACTGCTGTCACACACACCAGTGAACTCGGTACGAGTGCGGAGTTTTTTGCCTAATTTGTTTCCTCCATGTTTTGTATAAATATTTCTGATAGTATGGCCGATGTGGGGTGCCCCATTCCCAGTCCGTCGGTAGCGAGGTAGAACTTGTTGTTAAATCTAAAGTAGTTTTGTGTCGTTGTGGTTTGTACTAAGTTCGTGAGTTGGTGGACGATTGCATGGATTCTTCTCGTTCCAACTTCTGTTTCATTAAGTCCAGTGTGTCCGTGATTGGTATGGAGGTGTATAGGTTGGTAATGTCAAGGGACAGCAAACGGGAATTGGGGGTGAGTTTTATATTTTCTGTTAACTGGATTAGGTGTTGTGTGTTTCTTATATTAAGTGTCATTCAGTTTTACTTTGTTTTTTATTACCGCTGCCAGATGCTGTTAGTTAATTGTGAAGTAAGTCTCCCTCCAACAACAGAGTTTAAAGATTAGACCCCCGTGTCCACTGTAAGAAAAGAATTTGCCCTTTAACAACCCAAACACGTGTTTTCCCACCCATCTGGCCACATCCCTTTACCTAGTAATGTTTGAGAGTTTAGTATTTTGAACATACACCTCAGTTAGTGTGAAACTAAGTCTCTGTACGAGTCTGTGTTGGCACACTGTCTGAAAAGCGCATCCTGAAGATGAAGCAGGCTACCACGGAAAATGTCTCTGATGCTTTCCAGCTCTGCGGAACCAACCACCACAACAAAAAAGAGTTACTTACCCCATCCAACTGCCTGATGCTCACATCTTAACACAACACACGCATCCCGAGAACTGACAAACTCCAAAGAAAACTGTCCATCTATAACTTACTATTTTCACTCTACGACGTCACAGCCAATTTACAGTCTTCTAAATCTACGACGCATGCGCAGTGATCGATCTAGCGAATAACCGATTTCACCATCTAAACACGCATGCTCAAAACACTAGCCATTAGAACTGCAAGTTTCAAACTTCTAAATCTACTACTCATGCATTTATGAGAATACTTTTCTTATATAACAAATAGGATTTCAACCTTCTGCGCAAGTGCTATTTTGCCATCTATTACGCATGCGCCACACTCAAGTTTTAGCCAATAGAACCTTTTTAAAGATGTTGTAATCAGTGGAAGATATAAATTATACTAAGCTAATGTGTGTTTATGTATCGATCAAGCATAACGATTACACATATCAATCTAGTATATCGATTATCATCGATTTATGAGAATACTTTTTACTTATTTATCCATCTATATACAAACCAAAACCACTGTCCATTGTTTCCTCTGTCAATTAAAATGATGACTCACCATGCAAGTTACAACAATTCTTGTCTATAAACAGCATACATATCCCCACCCCTCACATCACGTCACCCATGTTAGCCAATAGTATTTCGAATATAATAAAAAAGAAAGAAATACTCTTTTAATATCTATGGTTATTATGAGTTACCATGCATGTCTCAACATGCCTGATCAAGCTTCAGCCAGCTACAGTTCACATTTCCTTTCTGCTAAAATTAATATACTTACCAAATTTTATATATGTTTCTTCACCATATAATTAAAATTCCATTGAATAAATAAATTATTACCTTTTTATTTAAAAATTCACAAAAAAATAAATTATACAAATCACTCCAAATTTTATTTCATGTCTTATCTGTTTATCAAAAACCTAATACAAAGTAGATATTTTCCTCCGACCTAATCGATATTTCTGCACATCTCATCGGTAATCTCTAAAACAAATCTGTTTGGTAGAAAAACTCTCTTTAGCTGCTCTCCATATGTTGTAGTACGGCAGCATATAACTTACCTTGTTGGATCATATATGATGTAACTTATCGCAGTGAAGATTAGAAATGAAAATTTTTCTTTCAATGCCACCAATTCACGCACACAATTTCTCTAACCTTACAATATTATGACAACACTTACTAGTTAGCTTATGAAATGCAAGTCCTAAATTTTGTGCTAATTATCATATGTAACTATTCAGCCCCCATCTAGACTGTCTCAACTCACACCACCCCTTCTAACAGGTCACAACACGTCTAAACAGTCATATATTTTTTCCCCTCTAACCTAGGTTTTTAGTCATAATCTATCGTGTTTTTTCAAGATTCAACATGTATTTTGCCTTTACATGCTGGAAATTTTGATTTTATTAACATACAATCTGAACTGTAAACAATGAAACGCATGGATAAGTTTCTTAGTCTTCTTAACTAAAAAATATTTCTGTATATCTCATCCTTGTTTAGGTTCGGTATGGTAATATTCATGCCTGGCAATCTGTGTAGCTGGTCACATTATTTTTACAGTCAAATATGCTTAATTTAAGATGTCTGTTCCGTAACTGGACCTGATGGGTGGTTCTAAATTCTAATCATTAATTCAAAGAAAGCAGTCTATTTTATTATATATTCGATCCAAAATTTGTTGTCCTTAGAAAATCCACTGTCAGAAAAGATGGCTGCAAGCAACTGGTTATAATTAAACTATATGGAAAATATCAAGTAGACTTCCATGACCAAACATTTTTTTCCCTTATAAATGTAATTTCAGTAAGAACCCTCCATAATATATTTAATGAAGCAATTCATAATTTATCTGAAACATTAGGTTGATTAAATGTTTGGGATACACTATTGAATGCAAACACATTAAATAAAACACTAAACATTATCATATCTAACAACAACGACATGGATTCTAGCATACGTATATCATGAAAACTTATGAAGAGATGTGAAAATTCGATGTAAAATCAAGAATAAACACAATAAAACTAAAAACATTCTCAGTATTCATGAGCGGTAACATCGCTAAATATAATTTACTCGAAATAGCATATGCATTTTCTTAAAAAATAGTGCAGAAATGCGAAAATTCTCAGCAAAATTATTACTGTTACACAAAAATGACAGAACAAGAATACGAAAATCTTGGTAAATCCTACAGAATACAATATATTGTGTCCATTTACATTATGTAAGTCTTAAAATGATAAGGCGGCTCAATGTTTACTGTTCATCAAATGAAATTTTATAAATATTCAGACATGAAAAATCAGGCGCAAGCAGGTGATTCAACAAGCCTATTTATAATTGGAGAGATATTTTTAAGTAAAATTCGAATTTTGAATGTACTCTGTCTAGTCGGCTTGTTAAAACGTGAGAAAACCATTGGAATATTTGTATTTAAATAAAATACAAATGGTGCTTTCTAACAAGTCCATCTAAATATAATAATAATAATGCGTTACTTTCTTGGTTGTTACGTCATAAAATTGGGCCAAATGCACTCTTTCTGGTAAAAATTGTATCAGCTGTGTCTCTCTAAATGACCAATTTGCTCTATTAAGTTTGGCTAACATTAAATGAGATCGGACAAACTTTACAATTAGTACAATCTTGAAGTCCATGTATGAAAAAGTAGGAGAAAAGTAATTGTGAACATAAACTTGTAGTACAAAATTAAGGAAGTAACATACAAATGAATGTATCCAAAGGGCTGTTTCCCTCCTACATTGCGAGCAGTGTGCATGAAAACAAAAAAAAAAAACTTGCAGATTAACCTTATTAATATAATGAATTCATGAAAAATTTAATTGCACCGCCTCAATATCTCATAAAAAATTGGGTTTCTAGAAAAGGTTATCTCGCAATTCTCTAGAATGTCTATAGATTGTTAAAGAAAAAGCGGAAATTTTTACTATAGTATTACGAAGAGCAAATCATCTAAATTTATCGTGTGAAATACAATCATATTGTATTCTAAATATTCTTCTTTTTGATCTCTTATTCATAATCATTATTATGATAAAGCTTAGTGCCACAATAGATCCTTGGGGTGTCGCGGTGGCGTAGGCTGAATAGCCATTTCCCCCGGTAGAATCTATGGTAAAGCTTAGTAAACATTGGCAAATAATTTATATTTACGTATATTGAATATTAGGACAAACATATACATAATTTCCAAGGCTTGGAGCTCTCTTGGGGAATCTTTATAAGTAAATATTTTTCACAAACATTCTCAATGAACACCTAACACCTCCCTACCTACCGCATGAGCTGAACAGCCTAAAGTTGCCAGGTACATAATGTCTCAACATGCTCTTTAGACAATCAGCTATACACAACAAATCCCTTTCCACAGTTAAGTTTGTATCTGTTTTTTTCATATTACAAAATAAATTTACCTGTATTTTTCCTACATTTTGGACTGTAAACCTTCACTTTGCAACCAACAAAAATAAAAATATACGTGTCATCCTCATACTGTTCTATCATTAATGCCTAATAATATCATTAAAAGTGTTCTTATATTTATATATTATATGTATAAGGGGCTGTACTTGTACAAGTTCCAACATGCGTTCTAACCTATCATTGTTATCTGGGCATTCCATTTTCATTTATAAAGGTGATGTTGAAAGAAGAAAAAAAAATATTACAAAATCTGACACCATCTTTCCTAACCAATGCAATTTTTTAAGTATTTTATTTTGCTATTAAGTTCAGTAAGATATACAGGTCAATCACTAGAATTTCCGGTCCCCTATCACATCAATTTCTCCTATTTGTACTATTATAGTTTGCAATACATTATTGCATCATCTCTAGTATATATCTTGATCACAATTAGCCAAAGGTTTGGTTTAGATGGGTTGGGCAAAATATAATATGTTTAGAGTTAGACAAAAATGCCTTAGGGGCTGGTTTAGTTAGGCTAGGCAACATTTCATAGGTTTAGATTTAGACAAAATGTCATTTTTACCTGCAAATTAGATTATTTTATATGAACTACGATAAGTGGGCGTGGCTTAAGTGCTCGTCGAAATCGATGATTAGGCGGCGGGCATGACGCATCTGTAGCATGCATCTTGATCATAATTGGGCAAAGATTTTATTTAGATAAGTTGGCAAAATATGATCAGCTTAGATGTAGCCAATATGTTCTGGGGTTTGGATTAAATAGGTTATGCAAAATATAAGAGGTTAGGTTAGGTTAAGTTAGGTTTCGTAAGGTTAGGTTAGGTTAGGTTAGGTTATGTTAGATTATGTAAGGTTAGGTTAGGTTGGAGTAAGTTAGGTTGGGTTAGGTTTAGGTTCAGCCAAAATGTTGTTTGTTCCCAGCTGGCATTACATTATGTTTTATGAATTTTGCGGCCGCAAAATGCATATAAAAATAATGTAATGTGCAGACACGACCTTACACTTTACACGACTTTCTCTTACAAAGTTGATAACTTTCTTCAACTTGGAATTTTCAGCAAAATTTAGCTGAATTGATATAGATACATAGATATCAGTGGGGGGGGGGGAGACTTATTGGTTCGTATACAAAGCTGATGTTACCTAGATGTGATTCACTGTTGTCCAGCATGGCAGCCCCTAGCAATACCATTGAATTGTGCGTCACAGATTTTCCGTAACCTCCCCAAAATTAATTTCTCCAAAAAAATATTTCAAACAAAACTATGAGGTTTTTATCTATGAGGCAATCAGCATTCCAAGTACAAAGAAAATCTGAGGCGCTTTCGAAAAAATACCAAAAGAACTTGGGCAAAATCAATTTTACGTTTATATTGAAAGGGGAAGAAAAACATGTGAATATTTCACTCCAGACATTTCATCGGAGAGGTCAAATCATATATTTCCGTTAAAAACTTAATTTAGAAAATTTGACACGATCACAATACTTCTTCTACAAAGAATTGTAGAAGAAGCAAACTCACCAGGACGATGCAAGGACAACAACAACAGGTTCAAAAAAATATTTTTCTTTAGCTAGCTAAATGAAATGACTGACTGAACGAACTCACTAGCGCTGTGATCTGCAACTAAAAATAAAAATTAATAACTGCATTATTGTTGTGAATACTTTTGAGAAGTTAGTGAGAGGTGACATGGTGTCCTGATTACAGTTTGGACCAGCGGCTTGGTCAAATCGCTGTTTTAACGTTTCAACTCGAGTCCGACATTAATTGTGGCCGTAATTTGATATATACTTTTCAGAACTGTAAAGCTATGATATACTGTTTTTAGTTAAGTTTGCTGAACCTGCAGTCTGTACGATCATCTATCTGATATTAAACCCTGTATAATTATAATTTTCTGTAGGTTTATACCTTGTTTCAGATAGCCACCTACTTTAACTTCATTAGTTGGAATGAAGGACTCACGTTTCGCTTTTATACCCACTATAGATCTAGCATTCCATTTTAGAATTTTAATTGCATCGTGATTATTAATCTAAGTAAAGATATTAACATTTAAACAACAAAACAAATAATTAAATAGTACTCTGATTATTTACACATTAAATATAGAAATTCATTAAAAGATTATTAATATACATTATTATACTTGTATATCTATATATACAAAATGTCACTATATACAAATAGAGACTTGTATTCATTACAGGTCCTCCTTTAAATTATTATCCCTCTCTTTAATTAGCATTTTTACTTTATTCATCATCTCAATATTTAATATTGATATGTACGCTTCATAGATTAAATCGTATCTATTTTTACTTTCTCTTATTCCTAGTAAGAGGAAGTATTGTAATCAAGTCAAATTTTCGATATCGAGCTTTCACCGGAAATAACCGTTTTGAGATCCCCTGTGTGTGTGTGTGTGTGTGTGTAAATGTGTACGTATGTATGTGAACAGCATAGCTCAAAAAGGAAAAACCCTAGAAAGTTGAAACTTGATATTCCGTTTAGGTATCACCATGGGATTCCACAGTATGTCAGCGGTTAAAATTCCTCAACCGGAAGTACCACTGTAATTAATTTTTTTTTATTATTTTCATGCGATTTCTCAAAAACGGCTCCGACGATTTTCTTCAAACTTGGTACATCAATTACCATACAAAGATCTACAACTTTTATTTCAAACATTTCTCTGGAAAAATTCATAAGGGCAATTTTAGTGGTTAGGGGTTTATTTAAGGGCACTTTTGGGGGAGATGTGGGATTAGGTTTTCCTCTAAAGTGCTATTTCAGATTATTATACAATTCTGCCATCTAAATCAAAGTAATTAGAATTAAATGTGTTGTTGAAATTCCAAGTTTGAAAAAATCGGATGACCGGAAGTGCGTTTTTTCTGAAATGTATTTTTCAATTTCCTGGTATTTTCTTTAAGACGGCTCCAACGTATTTCTTTAAACAAGAAATCTGAACTACACATATAAAGAGCTACAAGTTTTATTTTAAACAATTCTACTGGTGAAGTAATTTAAAGGGGCTATTGGGGTAGTGGTGAGGTTATGTTTTTCTCTTAAATGCTATAATAGTTGATTATACAATTCTACCATCCAAACAAAATTAATTAGAAATAAATAGATGGCAAAAATTCCGATTTCAAGAAAATTAGTAAACCGGAAGTGCACTTTGACTGAACTTTTTTTCAGTTTTCGACGAACTCCGACGAATTTCATCAAATTTGTCATTCAAATTATAAAATTTGTCAATTACAATTTTGAAAACTGGAGTAAGAGAAATCTGGAGAGAATCTGAAGTGAGTGTTTCACACTAGATTTCTATTTGAATTATTAGCATTTATTATTTATGCTGGATAGGGGTTATACTGAAACTAAACCTCCGGGTTTACCTTTGGGCGTGTTTTGATTAAATAGTAAATCTTGATCAATAATGTTTTTACTTTTATTTTCTGAGGAGGATTGAAGTCTTCTTTCTATGGTCCTCCTGGTAGAGGAAATGGTGGCAAACACTCTCAGAGAGTAGCACTTATTATTATCTAAATGCTTTTAACTTTCAACCTTGGGACTATTTTACTGCCTCTATAATGGCGAATCAATTCGAGCTGAAAAATACTTTAGCCCCAGTATATGAGAGGTTGTTATTCACATAATCTCTTTTATTGTTTATAGGACACAATGCATGATTAGTGGATGTGTGACTAACCACTCTACAGTTCACCCATTTATTGTCAGGAGATTTACAGCAATCAACCTCGTGATTTTTCACGTCTCAAGTGCCCCCTTACACTGTTGTGTTTGTGACCGCAGAGCTGAAAGAGATCACATGTTTTTTCCGTGATAGGATTGCTTCACTTTATGATTTATGAGTGTGCAAACTGATTTTGTTCTGTGCGCTGTTGATCAAGATACCCTGATAATAGGCAGACTCCCTTAAAATAAAATAAAATTATATATACCTAAATGAAGTAACAAATCGGAAAGAATAACAAACTGATTTTGTTCTGTGCGCTGTTGATCAAGATACCCTGATAATAGGCAGACTCCCTTAAAATAAAATAAAATTATATATACCTAAATGAAGTAACAAATCGGAAAGAATAACAAAATTAAATATAAGTATCTTTCAAATTCTTGGAAAAAGAAAAGAAATGGAAATGAAAATAAAATAAGTGGAAATCTAAAAGGGAGTAAAATGGACTTAGTGGTCAGTGTGTGTGGGAGAGAGCTAGGTGCGCACTGCACTTACGTATTGTTGACTATTAGATATTACGTTTGTGATTTGGTTTGTTTAACTTATTACGAGTTGATGATTATGAGAATTTTAATGTTATATTGTTTCAATGAATTTAATTTTATTATTACCTTATTACTTATGTGGATATTTTCAGTTATATGTGAATTTTATAATTGGATAACACCTTTATAAATAAATAAATGTGAAGGTAGATTGGAAGAGATGATGTGATGATTAGAGAATGTAATATGATTGATTACCTGCACAATTCTAATCCCATTTCTTGGTAACTGGAGTTCACCAAATATTTCTCAGAGATAGAATTTGGAAACTGGAATGTTCAAGAGTAATAGTATGATACAACAAAAATATTGGAAGAAGCAATCGTATAAGGCTATGGATACCGGTCGGTATTGTGTACCCCACTCTTCTATACATTCCGAAATCTGGGGCAGTGTTGACCAATGAAGGGAACAAATCCATCGGAATGAATTATAATTGGACAATTAGGTCAAGAACGCAAATGGACCTAAACACTTTGAAGATATAAAAACACGCACGCACACATACACAAAACAACACACATACACACAAAGCAACATTTAAACATACAAAAGGTAAACACAAATACATACGCTTGTTTAATTTAATGTATAAATTGTGGGTAAACATTTCTGTTCAAAGATTTGAACAGTTTCAAGCGACGCAATGTTTGGCCTCCGGACACACACACCTTGACATGCTCCTTGAAACACTTCAAAAAATTTCTTCTTATTCTTTTAATTTTTGCCAAACTAGTTTGGTGATAAAATCAAATCGATTATTCTATGATACACTAATTAAGAATATTACCACTGACCGAGTGCACAATAAGCTATGATACTATTGTTTTCTCTTATAAAAGTAAAAAGAAGTATTCCAGTGCGCATTAAATTATCAAAATCTGAGTTTTCACAAAAACTAAAAGCAAAATCCATCACAAAAACCTCTGAATTTAAAAAAACAAATTGTGAAAATATAGTTTTTTCGACTGAAGTAAGTGTTCTACGTTTAAATAAGAAAACTGTGTACAAAACAAAGAGCTGTTGTCACTGATGCACCCTGATTATAAGAAGCTCAAGCTCCTCACTAAGATATTCTTAAAAAAAAAAAGAGTGTTTTAAGCGAAGCTGTTCGGTGTATTTGTGAACGAAATATCTCTGCGAAAACCAGAAAGCTCAAACTAGACATTCCAGTAGGTACTAGCATCAAATCCGACAAGAAGATCAAAAGGTAGAATTGTTGACGTGGTGGAGGTCCGCAGCGATTCTGCCGTGCAAATCAATCGTCGAAGCAGGGTACAGGTGCGAAAGCCTAGATCAATCGATGCAGTAGCTGATTCCCTCTGAAGTTTCCCTGACGAGTCTCACCCGGTAGAGCGAATGATTAGAGGCGTTGGGGGCCCCCTTAAATGAATTTTCCTGAGAAATGTTTCAAATAAAAGTTATTGTTTTTAATATGTGTAGTTGATATGCCAAGTTTAAAATAAATCATTGAAGCTATTTTCGAGAAAATCGCAAAAAAGTAAAAAAGACACAATTAGTAAAGTAGTACTTCCGGTTGAGGAATTTAGACACATAACTTACTGTCAGATCCCATGGTCATACCTAAACGGAATATCAAGTTTAACTTTCTATGACTATTCATTTTTGAGCTATGCTGTTCACACAGTACACACACACACACACACACGCACGCACGCACATACACAGACCATTTTCTAAAAACAATTTTTTTTTGGATTCAGGGGAACTCATAACGGATACTTCAGGTAAAAACTCAATATTGAAAATTTGATACGGTTACTCTTACTAGGAGTAAGAGAAAGTAAAAATATTTTGTAAGATTACTTTGACAGGCAGGTGTTCTCATTACACTTACAGTATCACTAATATTGCAAATAAATAAATTATTTGAAACAAAAGTAAAATGGGTACTGTTAATTAAGGAACGAAAAGTTAAGCAGGGCACTTCAAACAGATATGTACTACTAAAACAGATTGAGTATGTATTAATAAGTGTGTATTATGTTGCAGAAGAAGAGGCGGCCGGATGTCAGGACGAGGATGTGGAGGGCGGCCAGCTGGGGCCTCCAGCCGCCCCTCTGCCGCCTCCGGCCAAACCCAAGGCGCCCGCCAATATAAAGGTACCAGTGCATTTCATTATCTTTAGTTCTCGCATGGCGCCCAGTACATCCTATTCTCATTTTTCGCTAGCGATGATTGCCACTCTCTGTCGATACATTAAGAGATCGCTTAACCTTCATTAAATGCAGTAAAACTCTAAGCGTTTTATCTAATTTAGTTGAAGGAAACTGTAATAAAGGCAATAATTATTTGTTAGTAGTTTGTCTATTCATCCTCTGTCATATTCGATATACGTAATTATGGAATCTTTATTAATTATTTCAATATATTGTAGTGTAAATTGGATAAGATCTTTCACTAATGTCTTTCTTTTCAAATTTTTTTCATTTAATATCAATCTTTTATATTTGTTTTCTCCAAGAAGTTATTATTTTTTTAAACGTGCGCCAGAACTAGTGTGAGAGGAAAACGCGGCATGCTTGGCAGTACCGTGGTGAGCACCTGCTTACATTGTTCTTGGTATTTTGCTATGATTTAGAACAGAGTTTTCGATGTAAACTTACCTAGTTTATTAGTATATCTGGGTTAATAGCTAGTTGTAGTAACAAATACAGCAGTTTAGTGTAGGTAAAATTTAATTGCTTTGCTCCCTGTTTCCACTTGCTCCCCTTACCTTTATATGCGCAAAATCAATTTAAATACAGACAACTGGTGGTAACACATGTAACTTTTTTAATAACATGCAACAAAAGAGAGTAGAAAGCAGAGAGAAGTTGACCTCTGTTCAAGTGATACTTGAACGTTCTCCAAACGTTAGATTACAAAGCTTACTTACCTACCTTCATCTTCTTTATTTAATGTCAAAAACTTTTCATCGATTTATGGACGGTAGAACATAAATCCTCTTCGATACAGATACCGCCTTCATCATTTCTATTCAACCACAACTCTAATCATGAAGGTAAATAATTATTAAGAAAAATAACCGGTATAATGCAAACATAAATCCTATCATCGAAATACTTTCCGGCAAGAAGCATTTTAATAAATTCCATATTATAATCTTCAATCTAAGTTCTTCAAAAATTATAATTTTATGCTCGCCTCTACACAGCGGAAAGGAACGACCAGCGAAATACTCTCTATTTGTCAAGTACCTAAGTAACTTTTCCCACACCAGATCTATCACGCAGATACAAATATTTTTTCTTGTAATTAGTAGTCTTGAAATTCCGATACCACTCGACTACATCCAAAAACCACAGATTGTTATACTAAACAATAGGATTAATATTCGCCAAACTACGAACTTCCGACACCTTAATTCGGCCATGCAATTACCAAAGGGATGGAAATAAATTGTAATTGTTTCTTTACGAAAGAGTCACCAAACTCTAACTTGTCCATTTTGCTGAAATGGTAATGCGCTTGGTAATGGAACGGTAACTCAGAGATTTTCACATTGTGATACGGTTTAATATATTCCTTCGATACATACGACAAAACCCATTTAGGATTACGTACCCATAAACATCTATACAATGTAAATCAAACACACTTGAAATGACTTACCTCAGAATACTTAAACGGTTGACTGAATTCCCAGAACAGTGAATATGGTATTCCGGAGAGCAACCTTACGAACCGGTTCTAGTGAACAGCAGAATAACAAAACATTAAGAAACGAATTGACAAACAACTTGCCTTATCAGCGGATGTATGTACTTTGCTTCCACTAACCATGCGCCGGATGTTACTACTGATACCGGACATAGTTTTTTTTATTGCTCTCTTTATTCGAATCGCAAACGCGTATGAAAGGTTATACTGGATTCGGACGCCATTCCTCCTTCGGAATAAATGAAATGAATTAAAATATTTTCTAGGTATCGAAGCTCTTATAAATGTCGTTATCCCTAAATACATATAAAGTACTGAGGACAGTATTTGTTCATGTTGACTTGAAAAAAATTTAAGTGCCCTTTTGAATGTGATTACCTTGTCCAACATAGGCAGCGCGTCAGATCAATCCCCAAAACTTGATTTCCAATTCCCAGATGGAATAAGTGTGTTAAATTAAATTAATTAAATTAAATTGTTTATTTTTTTTTGAGATTAAATCTCATACAAAGGAGCTGTGTACATTATTACATTACCTTACATAATTACATTATTACAGTATTGTACAAATAAAAAATAAAGATAAAAAAAAATAATTTCTTAAATAACCAAAATAAGAGAGATAAGAAAAAAAATAAAAAAATATCTGTATAAACTGGCATACTTGAAAATAATAAATTAAAAATCCTAACTTCCTAAACGGATCCATAAATCCAAACAAAATGTTCTATATCTTAAAGCTGATGTGACATAATAAAAAATATTTTTGATCTTTGTAGTTTCTCTAATTCCTAGTGAAGTACTTACAATTTCTTGGTCACTATCACCACTGTTGAAGAACAAAATCGATAAATAATAGTTTAAAGTTTCTAACAGTATCCAAAATTGTATTTTTGTTAATATTTTATAATTATTTTAGTGCTGTGAAATTACCTTCAAAAAGTGTGTATTTTAGAACCAGGTATATTAAATCTGGTCATTGCGATTAAGAAAACAAAGGCACTAAATCCCGTTAGGGCAAACCTTTTGTACAGCTAATTCCCTCTCTAGAGAGAGAGAGAGCAATTCCAAAGAATAGAGTCCAATATTAACTTTAAAAGAGAAAAGAGTAGACAGTCTTAACTCTACCTTCAAACAGGACGCTTCAGGAATCGCCCTCTTCAAATCAGTGCCAGTTATAAGTAAAAACTAAGAGCTTTGCATTAATCTTGATAAATACTTAATTTCTTAAACATAATAGTGTGATATTGTAAAATACTTAAATTTACTAAGAGATAATATAATTATTTATAAAACAGTAGTGTGTTCTTAATTATTCTTAATTCTTATATTCTATCTCAAACAACACAAGCCCTTTTCGCTAAAACGCTCACGCCACAACCAACTACAAATATACAAACATCACCATTACATTACATGTATAATGCAAGGTACTTGTTTCGATAAGAATTGGACATCGGACATGATACAAGAAAATGTGTTAAATCGTCAGGGGAATGAGTATCACATATTGGACAGCAATGTTCACCATTAAATTTATACACTTCACCTTTATAACAGATTCTAAAATAACTTGGATGACATAGACGTAATTGACTTACAATACTGTGCCTAGAAATGTTAGTTCTTAATTTTAAATATTCCTCTGTTTCTGTACTGAGGCTACTAATACATCTATAGTTTGGGTTAAAGCGACAATTTAAAACAGAGCTAATATCTAAGGAGATATTATGGTTACGAATCTTTTCCACTACCCGGTTCAATTCGCTGCCAAATAATCTTTCATTTTTATTTAAAAGAACACTTTCAGCACCAATAACAGAAAGTTTATGTTTTAATTGTAGGTACCAATTATATTTCTCAGTATTTTTCGTCGTTAACGATTCTAGAGTATTCAGGTAGATCCTGGGTAACTGATCATCGCTCATACCCTAAATTTTGTTCCACCAAATAAGATATCATTCTCCACCCGCTCTATTCCACATTCTACACATATAAAGTGATTTGGGGTATTACGCGGCCAGTGGAATACAGATTTCAAGTACCTAAGCGACACGGTCTCCAATTTGTGGCAATACAACGGCCCCCATACCTCCGAAGAATACAGTAAGACAGACTTAATGAGGACTTTTAGAAGACTTGTTTTAGTACTCCAAGAATCCGACCTAGATTTTACCAAAATTTCTCTCGTCTTAAAAGAAGCAAATTGAGCTTTTTTAACAAAGGCATCTGCTGCGACTGAGAATCTCCCAGAGGAGGAAAATAAAACACCCAGATAATCAAAGCGATTGCAAATCTCTACTTTCGTTCCCTTGTAATAAAAAGGCTGATAAATTTTTAAACGACCACCCTTCCTAAAAGCCACAATTTTAGTTTAATCAACATTTACAATTAGAGAATTCATGTCACAATATTCAGCTAAAATTTTTAATTTTTTATTTGTTCCTGCCCATGTTTTATCAAGCATACCAAATCGTCTGCATAGAGCAATCCGTTCAGTACTTATTTTCTCCAATTTTCAAACCGTTGCAGTTGTCATTAAACTTTGAAATCAATTCAAAAATAAATAAGGAGAACAAGAGAGGACTTAGGGGATCCCCTTGCGAAACTCCCTTTGTTATGTTAATTTTTTTTAGAATAAGAGCTAACGTCCTTTAATACAAGTGCTGCATTATCATACAGATTCTTCAAAGTTTTTATTATTTTTCCGCTCAAGCCTAGAAAATGTAACTTTGGGCACAATTTTGAATAATTTACCGAGTGAAAGGCTCGCTTGAAGTCTATAAACACCGCAAAAACAGGACGAGTTTTTGGAAGTGAAACAAATATTAATAGCGGGGCTCAAGGTAAAAATGCAATCAGTACACCCTCGACCAGCCCTGAACCCATTCTGTTCTTCGGAAAGAATTCTCTTCTGGTCAGCCCAACCGTAATCCTAGTTGACAATATTGATGTGAAAAACTTGACAATAGAATTAAGCAACGCAATCCCACGATAACAGCCGGGGTCCTCAGGGTCACCTTTTTTAAATAAATGAAATATTAGAATCTCCCCCCACTTGTCCAGAACTTCCTCATTATGTAAAATACAGTTGAATAAATTTAAGATGTAGTGTTCCCAAGCAGGAGTCATTAATTTAAATATTTCATTCGGCAAGCAATCTAGACCAGGGGCTTTTCCTTTTTTACTATTTCGTATAGCCGTTTGCAATTCCTCAAGTTTAATGTCACTGTCAAGTAATGGGTCTGAAATATCAAATAATTCGTTTCCAATTACACTCCTTTCAAAATAAAACTGTACATAAAAGACCAATTTTTGCATCTCGAGTGTTAGAAAGATCATCTAGCAGTTCAGCATAATATTTTTCTTTTGTATCTTTAATAATTTTCTTATAAGTTCTTTTGCTCTCAATGAGAGAGTTATAAGCAACTTCTGAATACTTACCCTCTTCGAATCTTTTAACATTTCTCTTGGCTTTCTTACAATCTGCATTGAACCAAATTTTATCTTTGTAACGAAATTTGAAATTTAAATTTTTTACATATTAATATACCAGAAGAAATAGCACAAGACTTTAAACAATTATAAAGATTTTCACACAGTAAATCAACATTTTCAGAATTATAATAAATGTCATTTGAATTATTCAGTAACATTGTGAAATCAAATATATTTTGTTCATTCAACATTAAACAGTACTTTTCCACTATATTTTTTGGAAGATTTTGATGTACATCATCTAAAATAACATTATTTAAACTCATGATTAAAGGTAAATGATAAGCTATTTCTGACTCACCCGACACTTTGAAATCAATCACGTAGTCTAGCAAAGTGGGCGATATCCACTATACTCATTCCCCTGCTCGTTATATCCGTAAAATTTGCTGGAGAATCTCCAGGAGATCTGCCATTCACAACAATTTAACCATTCTCTTCCATGTAACTTACAAGTCCTCTTCCCTTGCATTACAAACAGAATCCAGTGAACGCGTAGTGCCCTGCAACTTAGTACCTTCAAACAATTCATTCGACAATTGATTCAGCTCCGAAATACTTGCGTTGAAGTCGCCTAGCAAAATCACATTTTCCGAAACATTATTAGATTTTATATTTAACATTGACTCGTCCAGAGACTCAACACACTCATTCAGGCTCAAGTCAAGACTCCAATAAAAACCCCCAATTTTCAATACAAAAGAATTTATAACAATTTTCACAAATAAAGATAAGCTATTTTTACTTAATAAATAAACCTGGTCATAGTTTTTTCTAACAAATAACATAAGACCTCCTTTTGCTCGACCCCTATTCTTAGTTTTCACCGCTTCCGCCATATGTAAGTGATATTCAGATAGCCAACCAAGCTTAATAAAAGAATCACTAGAAATAAATGTCTCGGCAAAACAAATTATATCATTATTAACTATAGAATTAATCGCAACTGAATCTAATTGAAATAGTTTACTATATCCTTCAATATTTAAAAACAATACCTTAAATAGAGAATTACCATTAGCTGATATTGTAGACTTGCCCGCCCGTACTGTATTGCCTTTGTTAAAAAAGAATCCAATGAACGCTGTTAGCCCGAATTTGAAGGGGCAGATTTCACCTTGCGTTTTCTAGGACCAATCTTCTTGCTATATTCTGACGTATCAGTCTCTGTATCTACATTAACTTCGAGTTCTCCACCAGAGTAATCAATTTCAGATAAAATATCACCTTGTTGCCTTACTAACTTCATCAGATCGCTTCACATCGTACATTGGTCGGAATGGATTGATCATTTATGTGAACCATTATTCTGTTGTTTCTAATCCAAATATATTTTATTTTATACTTTGTTTGAACTTCTTTTAATTTCTTAAAAAGGAAAACATTACATGGTGAAAGTAATTCTGAGATGTATATGGGCTCAGACGGCTGGATAGAAAGTAAATTTGTTGAAAGAATGTTATGTTTCTGCTTTTTTTAATTTTAAAAATTCAATTTTATCTAAATCACGCACAAACTTCACAACAATCACGCTATCTGCCACTCTTGAGTATATACGGTAACATACATTTATTTTATTCTCCTCAAATTTGAATCCAATAGCCTCACTTATAGCTTTAATGATCAAAATTAAATTCTCAGCTTCTTGTTTGGGCACATTTGTTATTTTTATACCATTATATCGGCTGTATTGCATATTATCGTTAAGTTCGATCTTAAGTGAAACAACTTGTTTCTTTAATTTTACATTTTCTTTTTTTAAAGCACTAACTTCAGAATCAATCTTTTTTAAAGCACTAACTTCAGAATCAATCTTTTTTAAAGCACTAACTTCAGAATCAATCTTTTTTAAAGTACTAACTTCAGAATCAATCTTTTTTAAAGCACTAACTTCAGAATCAATCTTTATTAAATTTCATTTAGCTTATAATCCATATTATTCACATCAGTACGTAGAGATGTTATTTCTGAGGTCAGAGTTTCGATTTTTTTTATTAAAGTATCGATAGCAGCAATTTCTTCCCCCACTCCAACTGGCTGCCCATTCCCATCTCTTGAACACATACTGCAGTGAGTAGTGGGTAAAGGTGCGTTCTACCGGCAAAAATTTTTGAGCCCCAGGCACTTATGAATTTCGCCCGAAGGCAGGGGTCTGACGCGCGGCTACAAAATTACGATGAGACCCCCATCTGATTTTTAACCAGGGAAAAAAAATATTTTTGAGCCGGGAGATGGCATGCGAGACATGCGGCTACGTTTTGAAAAATCTAGCTTGAAAACAGTCTAAGGTAAAAAAAATATTTTTGAGCCGGGAGATGGCATGCCTGACCTGCGGCTATGTTTTATAATATTTAGCTAAACACTTTAATATTTTTTGTTCATGTTTACACTTATAATATTTTAGCTAAAATACATTTTAAGGACTTTAATAATGTTTTTGAGCCGCGATATGGCACACAAGTAGAGGGCTACTATTTTATAATATTTAGCCAAATACTTTAAAATTTTTTGTTCATGTTTACACTTATAATATTTTAGATAAACACATTCTAAGCACTTTAGCATTGTTTTTGAGCCGTGAACTGTAATCCAAGTAGAGGACTACTATTTTATAATATTTAGCTAAACAGTTTAATATTTTTTGATATTTTGTTCATGTTTACACTTATAATATTTTAGATAAACCCATTCTAAGCACTTTAACATTGTTTTTGAGCCGCGAACTGTCATCCAAGTAGAGGGCTACTATTATATAATATTTAGTTAAACACTTTAATATTTTTTGATATTTTGTTCATGTTTACACTTATAATATTTTAGATAAACACATTTTAAGGATTTTAATAATGCTTTTGAGCCGTGCCATGTCATCCTAGTCGAGGGCTACTATTTTATAATATTTAGCTAAACACTTTAATATTTTTTGATATTTTGTTCATGTTTACACTTACAATATTTAGCTAAACACATTCTAAGGACTTTAATAATGTTTTTGAACCGTGAGATGGCATACAAGACTAGGGCTAATATTTTATAATATTTAGCTAAGGACTTTAATATTTTTTGATATTCAATACTTTGTGCATTTTTATGGATTCTATTCATGTTTACACTTATAATATTTTAGATAAACACATTCTAAGGACTGTAATATTGTATTTGAGCCGCGATATGTCATCCAAGTCGAGGGCTAATATTTTATAATATTTAGCTACAAACATTAAATAAATTATCATTCAATACTATGAATAAAGACTTTGTTTTTTTATGCATTGTTAATTACATTCTAAGGACTGTGATATTGTTTTTGAGCCACGAGATGGCTTCCAAGTCGTGAGCAAACATTTTATAATATTTACCTAAGGACTTTAATATTTTTTGATATTCAATACTTTGTGCATTTTTATGGATTCTATTCATGTTTACACTTATAATATTTAGCTAAACACGTTCTAAGAACTTTATTATCATTTTTGAGCCGTGAGATGACATAGAGAACATGCGACTAAGTTGTGTAATATTTAGCTTGAAACATTTTAAGGACTTTAATAATGTTTTTGAGCCGGGAGATGTCATCCAAGTCGATGGCTACTATTTTATAATATTTAGCTAAGGACTTTAATATTTTTTGATATTATCATCCAATACGATGAACAAATACTTTGTTTTTTTTATGAATTGTTAGAAACATTCTAAGGACTTTAATAAGTGTTTTTGAGCCGTGAGATGACATACAGGACATGCGGCTAAGTTGTGTAAAATTTAGCTTGAAACATTTTAAGGACTTTAATATTGTTTTTGAGCCGTGAAATGTCATCCAAGTCGCGGGCTAATATTTTATAATATTTAGCTAAACACTTTAATATTTTTTGATATTTTGTTCATGTTTAAATTATGTATACACTTATAATATTTTAGATAAACACATTCTAAGAACTTTAACATTGTTTTTGAGCCGTAAGATGGCATACAAGGATAGGGCTATGTTTTTATAATATTTAGCTTGAAACATGTTAAGGACTGTAATATTGTTTTTGAGCCGGGAGATGACATCCACCTCGAGGGCTAAGTGGTTATAATATTTAGCTAAGGACTTTTTAATAATTTTTCTGATATTATCATACAATACGATGAACAAATGCTTTGTGTTTTTTAGTTATTTTTAGACTTTGATTTTTTTATGGATTGTTCTAAGGACATTCTAAGGACTTTAATATTTTTGTTAAGGCGTGAGATGACATCCCAGGACTAGGGCCAAATATATTATCATCCAATACCATAAACAAAGACTTTGTTTTTATTATGTATTGTTGGAAACATTCTACGGACTGTAAAATTTTCCTTGAGCCGTGAGATGCATCCAAGACTGGGGCTATGTTTTTATAATATATAGCTAAACACATTTTAAGCAGTTTAATATTGTTTTTTAGCCGTGAGATGTGACATCCAAGTCGTGGGCTAAGTTTTTATAATATTTAGCTACAAACATTAAATATATATTATCATCCTATACTATGAATAAAGACTTTGTTTTTTTTAAGTCGAGGGCTAAGTTTTTATAATATTTAGCTAGAAACATTAAATATATTATCATCCAATACTATGAACAAAGACTTTGTTTTTTTTTATTTATAGTTAGATACAATATTTAGCTAAACACATTTTAAGGACTTTCATATTGTTTTTGAGCCGTGAGATGACATACCAGGACTAGGGCTAAGTTTTTATAATATTTAGCTACAAACATTAAATATATTATCATCCTATACTATGAATAAAGACTTTGTTTTTTTTTTAAGTCGAGGGCTAAGTTTTTATAATATTTAGCTAGAAACATTAAATATATTATCATCCAATACTATGAACAAAGACTTTGTTTTTTTATTTATTTATAGTAAACACATTTTAAGGACTTTCATATTGGACCGTGAGATGACATAAGGACTAGGGCTAAGTTTTTATAATATTTAGCTAGAAACATTAAATATATTATCATCCATACTATGAATAAAGACTTTGTTTTTTTTCAAGTCGAGGGCTAAGTTTTTATAATATTTAGCTACAAACATTAAATATATTATCATACAATACGATGAACAAATACTTGTGTTTTTTATGTTTATGTTCATGTTTAAAGTAAATTATGTTTACACTTATAATAGTTAGCTAGAAACATTCTAAGGACCATAATATTGCTTTTGAGCCGTGAGATGGCATCCTAGACTAGGCGGCTAAATATATTATCATCCTATTCTATGAATAAAGACTTTGATTTTTTTTTTATGTATTGTTAGAAACATTCTAAGAACTTTAATATTGTTTTTTAGCCGTGAGATGAAATGCAAGTTGAGGGCTAATTTTTTATAATATTTAGCTAGAAACATTAAATATATTATCATATACTATGAATAAAGACTTTGTGTTTTTTTTATGTATTGTTAGAAACATTCTAAGACTATAATAAAGACTTTGTGTCTTTTTTATGTATTGTTAGAAACATTCTAAGGACTTTAATATTTCTGTTTAGCTGTGAGATGACATCGAGGGGCTAATTTATGATAATATTTAGCTATAAGGACTGTAATATTGTTTTTGAGCCGTGAGATGACATACAGGACATGCTGCTAAGTTGTGTAAAATTTAGCTAGAAACATTAAATATATTATTATCGAATACTATGAATAAAGACTTTATGTATTGTTAGAAACATTCTAAGGACTTTAATATTTTTGAGAGCCGGTAGATGATGACATACAGGACATGCGGGTAAGTTGGCTAGAAACATTAAATATATTATCATCCAATACTATGAACATGTATTGTTTCACTTTTTTATGCGTATTAATACTAGTATACTATGTTTTTTCATGTTTTAATACGTGTGTGTATTCTGTATTTTCTACTTTTTTAAGTTTAGCACTACTATGTTTTATGTATTGTTTCATTTTTTTTTCATGTTTTAATACTTAATAAGAATTGTCTTTGGCCTAAACAAAATCTGGTGTGAAACACTCACACAACTTTCTTTTACTCCAGTTTTCAAAATGATAATTGACATTATATCAATTGAATTTAAAAACTCCTTTAGTTTTACTATTTATAATTTTTAATATTAATATTCCTGCCATCAGTATTTATAATTATATAATAATATCATTCCATAAGAATTGTCTGGCCTAAAAAAATCTGGTGTGAAACACTCACACAACTTTCTTTTACTCCAGTTTTCAAAATTTTAATTGACAAATTTTATAGTTTGCGTACCAAATTTAATGAAATTCGTCGAAAACTGAAAAAAACTTTTCAGTAAAAGCGCACTTCCGGTTTACTAATTTTGTCTTAAAACTTGGCATTTTGGCCATCTATTTATTTCTAATTAATTTTGTTTGGATGATAGAATTGTATAATCAACTATGATATCACTTTAGAGAAGCTGTAACCCCAACCCTCCGCTAAAAGTGGCGTTAAAAGGAATTTTCACAAAGTAATGTTTTAAAACATAAGTTGTAGATCTTTGTATATTTAGTTTATATGATATGAAGTTTCAAGTCTGGACCGCTTTCAATATACAAACACTTAGAGATTACACAGAATTGTATTTAACAACAGACATAATTCTTTTAAGCGACATAGTTGACAGTTTAGAAATGTGTGTGAATCTATTTACAGCATTGATCCAAGTTGGTAATTCACAACGCCTGGGTTGGTATTTGACGCCTGTTTGAAATATACACAAGTAAAATTGGAACTATTGACCGATTATGATAAACATCTTATGATTGAATCCGGTATTCGTGAAGGTATCACTTCATGTGTTACAAGACATTCCAAAGCCAATTTGTTGCAATTTGCTCAAGCCAAGTACTCCTAAAGGATTAATTTGGACATGTCAACGTACTACTGTTCACACTTACGATGCTACAAAGTTTGGTCCTGGGTTAACTGCCTTGCTACATGTAAAAAGTAAAAAAAATACAAAAAACATAAGTATTAAACATACCTGTTTTAACACAAACTAGTACTAAACATAAAAGTAAAATTACAAAAAACACAAGTATTAAAACATGAAAAAAAAATGAAACAAACATAAAACATAGTAGTACTAAACTTAAAAATTAAAAAATACAGAATACCCACACGTATTAAAACATGAAAAAACATAGTATACTAGTATTAATACGCAAAAAAAAGTGAAACAATACATGTTCATAGTATTGGATGATAATATATTTAATGTTACTAGCCAACTTACCCGCATGTCCTGTATGTCATCTACCGGCTCAACAAAAATATTAAAGTCCTTAGAATGTTTCTAACAATACATAAAAAAAAAACAAAGTCTTTATTCATAGTATTGAATGATAATTCATTTAATGTTTGTAGCTAAATATTACAACATATTTGCCCTAGTCTTGTATGTCATCTCACGAAATATTATAAGTGTAAAGATAATTTAATTTAAACATTAACAAAATACATAAAAATTCACAAAGCATTTGTTCATCATATTGGATGATAATATATTTAATGTTTCTAGCTAAATATTATAAAATATTAACCGTCGACTTGGATGTCATCTCACGGCTAAAAAACAATATAGAAGTCCTTAGAATGTTTCTAACAATACATAAAAAAATCAAAGTCTTTGTTCATAGTATTGGATGATAATATATTTAATGTTTCTAGCTGAATATTATAAAATCTTCGCCCTAGTCTTGAATGTCATCTCACGGCTCAAAAACAATATTAAAGTCCTTATAGCTAAATATTATCATAACTTAGCCCCTCGATGTCATCTCACAGCTAAACAGAAATATTAAAGTCCTTAGAATGTTTCTAACAATACATAAAAAAGACACAAAGTCTTTATTTATAGTCTTAGAATGTTTCTAACAATACATAAAAAAACACAAAGTCTTTATTCATAGTATATGATAATATATTTAATGTTTCTAGCTAAATATTATAAAAAATTAGCCCTCAACTTGCATTTCATCTCACGGCTAAAAAACAATATTAAAGTTCTTAGAATGTTTCTAACAATACATAAAAAAAAAATCAAAGTCTTTATTCATAGAATAGGATGATAATATATTTAGCCGCCTAGTCTAGGATGCCATCTCACGGCTCAAAAGCAATATTAAAGTCCTTAGAATGTTTCTAGCTAAATATTATAAGTGTAAACATAATTTACTTTAAACATGAACATAAACATAAAAAACACAAGTATTTGTTCATCGTATTGTATGATAATATATTTAATGTTTCTAGCTAAATATTATAAAAACTTAGCCCTAGTCCTAGTATGTCATCTCACGGCTCAAAAACAATATGAAAGTCCTTAAAATGTGTTTAGCTAAATATTGTATCTAACTATAAATAAAAAAAACAAAGTCTTTGTTCATAGTATTGGATGATAATATATTTAATGTTTCTAGCTAAATATTATAAAAACTTAGCCCTCGACTTAAAAAAAAAACAGTCTTTATTCATAGTATAGGATGATAATATATTTAATGTTTGTAGCTAAATATTATAAAAACTTAGCCCTAGTCCTGGTATGTCATCTCACGGCTCAAAAACAATATGAAAGTCCTTAAAATGTGTTTAGCTAAATATTGTATCTAACTATAAATAAAAAAAACAAAGTCTTTGTTCATAGTATTGGATGATAATATATTTAATGTTTCTAGCTAAATATTATAAAAACTTAGCCCTCGACTTAAAAAAAAAACAAAATCTTTATTCATAGTATAGGATGATAATATATTTAATGTTTGTTGCTAAATATTATAAAAACTTAGCCCGCGACTTGGATGTCACATCTCACAGCTAAAAAACAATATTAAACTGCTTAAAATGTGTTTAGCTATATATTATAAAAACATAGCCCCAGTCTTGGATGCATCTCACGGCTCAAGGAAAATTTTACAGTCCGTAGAATGTTTCCAACAATACATAATAAAAACAAAGTCTTTGTTTATGGTATTGGATGATAATATATTTGGCCCTAGTCCTGGGATGTCATCTCACGCCTTAACAAAAATATTAAAGTCCTTAGAATGTCCTTAGAACAATACATAAAAAAATCAAAGTCTAAAAATAACTAAAAAACACAAAGCATTTGTTCATCGTATTGTATGATAATATCAGAAAAATTATTAAAAAGTCCTTAGCTAAATATTATAACCACTTAGCCCTCGAGGTGGATGTCATCTCCCGGCTCAAAAACAATATTACAGTCCTTAACATGTTTCAAGATAAATATTATAAAAACTTAGCCCTAGCCTTGTATGCCATCTTACAGCTCAAAAACAATGTTATGTTCATAGAATGTGTTTATCTAAAATATTATAAGTGTAAACATAATTTAAACATGAACAAAATATCAAAATATATTAAAGTGTTTAGCTAAATATTATAAAATATTAGCCCGCGACTTGGATGACATTTCACGGCTCAAAAACAATATTAAAGTCCTTAGAATGTTTCAAGCTAAATTTTACACAACTTAGCCGCATGCCCTGAATGTCATCTTACGGCTCAAAAATGATAATAAAGTCCTTAGAATGTGTTTAGCTAAATATTATAAGTGTAAACATGAATAGAATCCATAAAAATGCACAAAGTATTGAATATCAAAAAATATTAAAGCCCTTAGGTAAATATTATAAAATGTTTGCTCACGACTTGGAAGCCATCTCGTGGCTCAAAAACAATATTACAGTCCTTAGAATGTTATTAACAATGCATAAAAAAAAACCAAAGTCTTTATTCATAGTATTGAATGATAATTTATTTAATGTTTTTAGCTAAATATTATAAAATATTAGCCCTAGACTTGGATGACATCTCACGGCTCAAATTCAATATTAAAATCCTTAGAATGTGTTTATCTAAAATATTATAAGTGTAAACATAATTTAAACATGAACAAAATATCAGAAAATATTAAAGTCTTTAGCTTAATTTTATAAAATATTAGCCCTAGTCTTGTATCTCATCTGGCGGTTCAAAAATGATAATAAAGTCCTTAGAATGTGTTTAGCTAAATATTATAAAATATTAACCCTAGTCTTGTATGCCATCTCGCGGCTCAAAAACATTACTAAAGTCCTTAAAATGTTTCAAGCTAAATATTACACATCTTAGCCGCATGGCCTGTATGTCATGTCGCGGCTCAAAAACAATATTACAGTCCTTAGAATGTTTCTAGCTAAATATTACACATCTTAGCCGCATGTCGTGTATGTCATCTCACGGCTCAAAAACAATATTAAAGTCCTTAGAATGTTTCTAGCTAAATATTATAAAATCTTAGCCGCATGTTCTGTATGTCATCTCACGGCTCAAAAACAATATTAAAGTCCTTAGAATGTGTTTAGCTAAATATTATAATTGTAAACATGAATAGAATCCATAAAAATGCACAAAGTATTGAATATCAAAAAATATTCAAGTCTTTAGCTAAATTTTATAAAATATTAGCCCTAGTCTTGTATGTCATCTCGCGGCTCAAAAATGATAATAAAGTCCTTAGAATGTGTTTAGCTAAATATTGTAAGTGTAAACATGAACAAAATACATAAAAATACACAAAGTATTGAATATCAAAAAATATTAAAGTCTTTAGCTAGATATTATAAAATGTTTGCCCCCACGACTTGGAAGCCATCTCGCGGCTCAAAAACATTATTAGAGTCCTTAAAATGTTTCAAGCTAAATATTATAAAAACTTAGCCCTAGTCTTGTATGCCATTTCACGGCTCAAAAACATTATTAAAGTCCTTAGAATGTTTCTAGCTAAATATTATAAAATCTTAGCCGCATGTTCTGTATGTCATCTCACGGCTCAAAAACAATTATTAAAGTCCTTAGAATGTGTTTAGCTAAAATATTATAAGTGTAAACATGAACAAAATATCAAAAAATATTAAAGTGTTTAGCTAAATATTATAAAATAGTAGCCCTCGACTTGGATGACCGTTCACGGCTCAAAAACAATGTTAAAGTCCTTAGAATGTGTTTAGCTAAAATATTATAAGTGTAAACATGAATAAAATATCAAAAAATATTAAAGTGTTTAGCTAAATATTATAAAATAGTAGCCCTCGACTTGGATGACCGTTCACGGCTCAAAAACATTATTAAAGTCCTTAAAATGTTTCAAGCTAAATATTACAATCTTAGCTGCATGCCTCGCATGCCATCTCCCGGCTCAAAAAAAAATTTTTTTCCCTGACAAATTTCAACCTTATATTTTCAAGCTAAATATTATAAAACATAGCCGCAGGTCATGCATGTCATCTCCCGGCTCAAAAATATTTTTTTTACCTTAGACTGTTTTCAAGCTAGATTTTTCAAAACGTAGCCGCATGTCTCGCATGCCATCTCCCGGCTCAAAAATATTTTTTTTCCCTGGTTAAAAATCAGATGGGGGTCTCATCGTAATTTTGTAGCCGCGCGTCAGACCCCTGCCTTCGGGCGTAAATTCATAAGTGCCTGGGGCTCAAAAATTTTTGCCGCCAGAACGCACCTTTACTCACTACTGCAGTGGTTTTATGAAACACAATTATTTTTTTCATTATAAAAACTTAGTTATTGCGAAAAAAACTTGAATAATACACCAATCAAAAGAGCGTAAGTAACTGCGTGCACTGTTATAAAATAAATTACTATTACGAATTTGTTTACCAATTAAAAAAACAAGTTTAAAGCAAGAGACAGCAGAGCACAACCTTCCCACTATAAAGCACAAACACAGCTCCAAGTGTGTTTATATATATACATATTTGGGGGTGTATTTGAGTGAACAAAATACCTCGAAAACCATAAATCACAGGAAGTTTGGTATTATGTTACCACCAGACAATTGATACGAAAGTTTCGGCTAAATTTCATGAACCAGATGTGCTACTATACTGAACGGATTTTTCAGTTTTAAAGCGTTTTTCAAAATCGACTTTAAGGATTTTCTTTAAATTTCCTATACTATATCCACTTATAACTATCTACAGCTTTTATTTGAAATATAATTATTAATTTCTATCAGAAAAATTGACTTTTGAGTGTTCCGGAGGGGGGGGAGAGTAAATTTAAGTTCCGGTCTAAATGACCACTTTAAGTAATATTTAGTGTAAACAAAGAAGTTACATAAGAAGCATTTCCAGAATTCCATATTTAAAAGAAATGCCGTAGAAACATCTCATTAAAAGAAATCGGTTTACCGGTAATGCGACTTTACATATTGGTTTCTGAGTGTTTAGATGTCACGAATGTGAAACATCTTGCTTCTTCTTCGTGGTCTTTGGACGCCAAGAAAACAACAAAGACGTATTCAAAGTCAAGTCATCTGTTTACCACAGTCAAGTAGAGGAATTCACAGAGCCCAGGGTGGGGGAGCCATTTTCAACAACTGTTCTTAATAGAACAAACAGATGCTTTTCAATCCTCAGCAGTACATGGAGTCCATACACAAGTCTTAAAAGCCTAGCAATGACTGACTGTGCCTTCTTTACAGACCTCTTAGAAAACGATCTAAATTACCTACAGAATTGAAAAGATACATATTATGATTACCAAACTTATGTGGATTAATGTACAAGAACTGTAGGATTCACCCAAACCTACGAACTATACAGATATTCCATCAAAACTACTCCGACAAATAGTTGACGCTCCCTATTATGTCACAAATTTCCCTCTCCATAAAGACCTCAACTACTGTTAAGTACAACAACTTGCCAAGACAAAATATCTCACCCACCATGCTCTCCCTAATTGCTCTAATCCATTAGTCCAGACGCTGCTAGCCTCAACTATTATCTCTGTCTATCCATCTTGCCGTTTGAATCGCCAATGGCAATGGATTTCTTTCTGAATTGATCAAGCATCAATATGACATCCCATAGAGAGTGCTCCCATTGGGTACTTTCTCTCCTCTTGCTGTTCACATGAAGATATATCTCATCTCATTCCACTTATTTATTGTCTATACATAGATTGTAAATTTCTAAATAAAAAAATTAAAAATTAAACAAATAAAAAATGAGTTGTTTAGGATTTACTCGAAAACGGCGCCGACAACGATTTTCTTTTACGAGGAAATGTTAGCTGTACAGAAAAACCTACCACTTTTATTTGAAATACTTTTCAGGAAAAACCTATCTGTCAGTTAGGTTTAAATAAATTGGCTGCTATAAGCTTTGATAGTTGTGACAGAGGTGGTTGCAGATAAGTCCATTCAGTATACAAGTTTCACACCAAATTTTTTTTTTTAGAAGTAATGTCGGATGGGATTGACTATGTTAATATTTTCACAAAAAAATATAATACGTGTGCAATAAGCAGGTGTGCAAACCTCTCGACGAATACTTTAGCGGAAAGCATATTCAACCTTCGGCCTGCTGCGTGTGTGTGGAGTCGACTTCTTATTAGGCTACTAAAAGAAAATTCTGTAAAGTAGATAGAAAGGTTTCAAGCTACAGCCTCCTGCGCAGGGTATTGGTAGGACTTGTAGGAAACGAGTGGAATTAAATCGTATAAGCTGGGAACTATTTACATTTATATTAAAGAATGAAAGCAGGACTACCAACATTATCAAAGTAATGCATAAATATCAAGAATTCCTCTTCCTGTAAGGGAGGGAGGTATGCCTTTATATTGTGGAAATTTATTTCTGTTAGGGTTTGTAAGTTACTCAATGAATCGAGCGCGCAATATTGTTCACTCTTTTCACTTATAAAAAAAAAGGAAATAATAATTGTCTACTATGAACTATTTAAATTTGGCCCATAGCGTAACTCCAAACTTTGTATTTCTACTCATTCAAAAGAAAGAAAACAAATATTTTAAAAATGAGAAAAACAAATGGCGGCCACACAATTATATATTTAAATAAAAAAATCTGGTGTGAAACATTCACACCATCTTCTCTAATTTCAAATAATACAAATGAATTAAACAAATTCTTTAATATTACAATAGTTATAAACGTTTATTTGGACTGGCCATTGAAATATGTGGATAGGGGTTGACAATTATACCTGAGTGGATATGAAGGCACTCGCTGCCGCAAGAACATTTAGCGTCAGTTTAAATTTAAACGTAACTGAAGTCCCCCCCCCCCAGCACCTCTGAAATAATATTTTTTTTTTTTTTGGAAAAATGTTTCAAATAAAAGTGATACGTAATTATTTATGCAGCAAGAATTCTAAGTTATTTATTTATTTATTTATTTGTACAAGGGGCATGAGCTCCATACAAAGGAGGGGAGAGTTACATATAAATCTTAAAACATAAATCTCAAAAACATAAAAAAAAATAGAAAAATATCAAATAAATAGGAAAAAGTACAGAAATATAAAAATAAAAATATAAAAAATGAAAGTAAATCTGGATAGAAATTAAATTATACCATGTTGATTGTGTAATGTGTTGGTGTGATGTGTATTTGTAGTAGTTGGTTGCGTAGCACTAGCGGTTTTTTAAAAGGGCTTGTAAGTATGTAAGTTTAAAAGAGAATGAAGTATTAGTAATAATCAAGAAATCACACTGATGTACCCTTTTTGCGAGCGAGCTTGCATTTTCTCTTAATTTTGATTTTTTTATAAATTAATATATTTCTGTTTCTTGCATCCATCACAATTGTAATAGAAAGTTGTGGCTGTTTGAAAAACAATAAACAGATATTTTGGAATATACAAAACAAATCTCTTACTAAGAAGTAATCAAACAAAAATAAAAATAAAATATCACTTTACGAATGGATAAACTTTAAATGGGTCATACTTCATACAAACAGGTGTTTTATTTTCTATCCAAAATTTATTTTTATGAAACAAAATAATATAATATTTATTTGATTTATTCGAAATATAATAAATAAAATTATAAATCTTTTTTAATTTCGGTAACTGGTTTAGGATCTAACATACTTACGATACCAAAATTCATTGGTATTGATATTAAAATATTGTCTAAGAAGCGAGTAAACAGGGCAACCAACCAAAATATGTTCTAGATGCTCTGGTAAATTTAAATTGCAGAGTTTACAATCCGATTTTTGATCTATTACAGTAGAAGTAGAATCAATTGTTAACTTCAATATATAAGTTCCTGAAGGTCGTCTGTGACTGTATTATTATTAATAATGCCCGTATGGAGTCTGCTAGTCTTCCATCGGGCGTCTCCCAGGTGACGGATAGGGGACCTGCTCACCAGATATGGTGGGTACTGGGAAAAGTACCCAGGGCGGATCAAAACTACTTGTAGTTATAGTTATTGGTTCATCAAAGGCTAGGGGAAGAAAATCTCGACACAAAATTACGTGGTCCTTCAGGTTTGGGGTTGATCAACGGGCCAACTCTCCGTTCATTGAAAAAAAAAAGCAAATGTAAAAAGACTTAAAAAAGTAAAACCGCATGGATTAAAAGGTAAACGAAAATGGCTAAGGATACGGACTATGCATATGGAAACATGGAACATTCAAGGGATAAGAGGTAAAATGGGAGAGATAATTAAAGAACTAGAAAGCAGAAGTCAGGATATTATTGTGCTGGCTGAAACAAAGAAAAAGGGAAACGACGTTGAACTCAAAGGATCATATGTACATTTTTATAGCGGCCTGCCTAAAGATCAAAAAGCAAAGCGAGGAGTGTCTGTAATAATTTTTTTTTTCTCCGAGGGTTCTGTACTGCGACCATTTATGATCTATTGTACCCCTCTGGTGCCGAGAATGGATTGAGCTCCTAAGGAATCCCAAAATCCTGGAAGGTTCCAGGGTAGGTATTTCCTCCTCCCTTATCTGGTTACGGCCCAGACTATTAAATTTTTTTTGAATGACGGCATCACAGACTGCGAGGAGATGTATCGGAGTTTCCTCCATCTCCCCACAGAATCTGCTAGTGCCATCATCTTGTAGGCCAAGCTTCTTCAGGTGTCCTCTGAGTCTGCAATGCCCCGTAAGAATACGGATCCTGTTCTTACTCATGATCTTGTCTGTAATGATAAAAAATAGATTAAGGAAATATATCACAAACTGGGAACCAATAGATGAAAATTTGATAAAAGTTAACTTAAATCTTTATGAGTACCGAATTAAAATTTTAGGGGTTTATGGAATTAGTGATGATGAACTTCTTTCATATGAAGGAAGTTTTTTTTGATAAATTAAATGGGTTAATAGAAGACATAGGAAATACAAGGGAAATCATCATTGCTGGAGATCTAAATGGTAAAACAGGGAAACAAATAATAGCAAAATCATAGGACCATTTGGAGAGAATGTTTTAAACGGCAATGGTAGCAGATTAATCGATATCTGTGAGCAAAATTCATTAAAGGTGCTAAATGGCTTTTATCAACACAAAGAAATTCATAAATATACATGGCATCAGGATACATTAAATTTAAACTTCCCAGATACAATCTGCATAGTTTAGAAAATGAAAGTACCACAATCTTGTATAGAAATAGATTATATGAAAAATTAACTAAACCTATTTTTGATATTACAGAAACTCAGTATCAATACTTGTTATGTAAGTTGCATGAGAAAGCCTTAGGTGAAAAATCCTAAAATAATAATATTAAGCAACTCTACTACTGGAACGAAGAAATCGAAAGAGAGGTGCAAAGTAAAAAATATTTAAAATGGCTAAGTACACGAATACAAAAGGCAAAATGGAACTTAGAGCTCAGCAGGCAAAATCAGGAAGAAAGTCGCAGAAGCTAAAAACAAAAGTTGGGAAGAGTGTTGTCGAAGAGTAGAAACTTTAATTGGTGGGAAAAGAAGTGGCGAACCCTGGAAGATATTGAAAAAATTGAGAATAATTCTAAAGAAGAGAACCTTATTAAATATTTTGACCTTAATACGAGCGAATAGTGCTTTAAAGAATTACTAACAGAAAGTAGAGAATAGTATTTATATGATAGAGAAAAAGAGGTTTCTGAAACTGAGGATGATTACATTCATCCAGGTAATGAGATTGTAAAGAATGCGGTTAGATCTTTGAAAAATGGAAAGGCTACAGGAAGTGGAGGTATCTCCGCTGAGTTTTTAAAATACGGTATGGACAAAATGTATGACCTATTAAAAGATCTTTTTGAAAAGTGTTTAAATAGAGAGAATGTACCCGAAGACTGGAAAATAGGCTATATTTCCCCCAGTGCATAAAAAGGGAAGAACAGATGATAATATAGAGGAAAAGATGACAACTATAGGGATGTAACAGTGACTAGTACTCTGAGCAGAGTATATGGAACAATTATAAAATATTTGCTGACAAAAGAGTACAGGAAAATGGAAGCTGAGGAACAAGCGGGATTCAGAGCCGATAGATCAACTATAGACCACATCTTTTGCTTGCAGCAAATCATTGAGAAGTAAGTGGCAAACGCACAACCTCTTATAGATATCGAAAAGGCTTATGATTGTGTACCCCAAAGCAAGCTTTGGACAGCTTTAACTGAAACGGGCATAAATCCAACTATAGTAAGAGCAATTAAGAGATTCGACAAGATGCCATGTCTAAGATAAATATAGGAAAATATTTGTCTTCTGGGTTCCATGTGACGAAAGGATGGCATCAAGAATATTGTTTATCGCCCAAATATTTAAAATTTATATGGAGGAAGTCTTAGAGGTATGGAAGAAAAAATGCAAAAACTTGGAAATCAAAATAGATGACAGTACCACTGCTTATAGTTTACAATTTGCCGACGACCAGTTGATTTTAGCTCAAGACATGGACTTGACATGGAATATGACAAGGAAATTGCTAAAAGAATATAATAACTGGGGGGTTAAGGTAAACATGAATAAATGTAGATATCTAGCAATAGGAGAAATAAGTCAAGACCTGGCACTGGAAGAAGACATAGGAACAATTAGCCATACTGAGGAATACAAATATCTAGGAGTGAAAATTAAAAAGAAGGAAGACAGGATAAAGAGATCGAATCAAGGATTAACTTGAGTAAGCGGGTAACTTCTACATTAAACGGCGTTCTGTGGGATAAACAGGCTACAGCCGGCACTGAAAGTAGAATTTTTAAAGCAATAATCAGAAGCATCACATCCTATAAATAATTATAATTTATACAATGAATTATTTTCCATAAACTAAACTTACACAAAATTGAGGGGAAGCTTGAGCTCAACAGTACTGCAGCACTTCAGTCACTTGTAATATCACTTTTGCATTTAGAGGACGGTACTATCACCCTCCAATTAAGTTTGTTTGTTCTAAATTATTTCACCTTTTCTATATCCTTTCTTGTGCACCGCTGGGAGAGTCAAGAAAGGGACATTCTTTTATACTAATCGTAAAGTTGGATCAGACAATCTGGCCTTCCAAACTGTGCTCTTTTATCTACAGAACATCCAAAACAATCCAATCTAGAGATAGTAGTCAAGTCACAGATTATAATTTATTAGTTATGATATTGCAAATATTATTGCTTGTAACATATAATTTTTGTAGGAACAATAATATACATTATACATTACAAATAATAACACAGACTAATTTTGGCCCTTAATACGATATTTAGTAGCAATGTGGTAACAATTTTTACCTTATTCAACCGTAAAATTGAATTTTAAGTCAGTAAGAAATGGTGCCTTTTATTTTATGTTTATGCTGGTTTTGAATGGGTTTTTGCTGTTTTATTTGCTGGGGTTTTCTTCTTAGTAATTATTCTAATAGAAATATTGAAATTAATGGAAAAATACAAGTGGTACGAGTATTGTATACTCAGGCACGACCATCAATTAGCGGACTAGCTTATTTTAAATAATAGAGGCTAGCTGTAGAATTGGTGCTACGTGGCTGGTGATACATCCACCCTTGTGCTTAAAGCAAGTGAAATAAATGTGTCCTTATCTATTACCTGATCATTCCAAAATAGGATACATGTGCCAAAGGATTAAGGGTGAACTTGTTAGGTGTACATACTAAATTTAATCACATTAAACATTTGCCACCACCAAACAGACAATGATCTCATTAACAGATGCGTAAAAAAATATAAAAATGTACCAAAATAATGTGTTTCCATAGCATTTGAATATACATTGAACATAAACTGAAATGTAACGTAACAGTTGGGAATAGTACAAGCAAAGGTTAACTGCAAGCAAGCTTACAGACATTCACTTTAACAAACAATGAAGAGAAAGGGTCATCGGAATGTTGTAGAACCTCGCGGACATCGCAGAAGGATGACTTCTTTAGTGAACCTAAAAGCCATCATAGAAAAGACAATGGTCGATTTGAATGTACATATGAACACGTGGGTGCAAATGATGGCACAGTTAGAGGAGCAGAGCCGACAGAAAGACCCAGAACTGCTGCAAAATGTTCGTGAACAAATAATTTCATTAAGAGACGTAATGCTAAAAGAGGACCTGGAACTCATGCAAGCCTATTCGTTGGCTGGTCAATGCGACAACAATGTCATGTCAATGGTGGACGAAGTGAGAGAGATCAAGGTGAGTCTGCCTTTATCTGCCAACTCACAATTTACATAGATAGCATGCAGGTATTGTCGCTGGTAGGCCAGCGCTATAACAATGTGATGTCGCTGGTGGTGGAAATGAGAGAGATCAAGGTGAATCTGCCCTTATCTGCCAAATCACAATTCACATAGGTATCACTCAGATATAGTGCAATTACGCTACTTATACGATTAGATTACAAACAGTGGTATTTCTGTCAAAGCTGAAAATTAAGTATTCACAGGACAGCTAGTTTCAGCTGCTGACAAAATGAGCAGAGTGATATCTGTAATATTTATTGACATGCAACGCACAAAACACTTTTATCTCACTCAGGGGAGATCCCTTGTATGTAGCTCCGTGGAGAGTCCATTTCAAAAATCTGATATGATCGCAATTGTTGCAGCAATAGGGGAAGGGGATAACAGGTTTCCTTTTTTAATATCGTGCACCATTCACAAAAGATTAGGCTCACACCAGTAATAGATTCCTTTCAAGGCAATCATTTTTATTTAAATTTCTTTCATTTCTTCATTTAATCATTTCTATTTTCTGGTGTAAGAGGGAGAACACAGATCGGGATTAATTTTTGACCTTTTATCTCTTCAGATGGACCCTGATATTTCTACATGTCGGGTTCCGTGTAACTAAATATTAAATTTTGACCTTTTTGAGTTTTATGTGGACCACGCACACATACGCAACCTCGCAAACCAATTTCTAAAAACCACTTCTTTGGACTCAGTGGCTCAAAACGTTCCTGTAAAAACTCAATATCGAAATTTCACTAAATACTGGCTCTTACAGCACTAACAGGAAGTGTAATTAAAGAGATATTATGTTCTATTTGTAGCCAGCAATGTTCATTAGAATTACACTAATAGATATAGATTTATATATAGGTCTGTTTGACAATCATTAATGAAAGACTACTTCCTCTTACTAGCGTGTTGATTTTGATGACTTCATGGCCGAACTAACTGAGTCTATCAGGGTATGCCAAGACTTGTTGCACAAAACAGAAGAATTAGATTCACTTGGATTAGAAAATCACAAAGCGCTAAATCAATATGCAAAAAGAGTTCTAGTGAATTTGTTGGAGCAAAGGGAGCACTTAGAAAAGATACGCCCGGTAATGTTTCCACGGTTGCCGGATGTCCAGAAGCATGTTGACAAGAATAATAATTTTAAGAAAGCAGAATATTGCAAGGAATTGGATATCATGGTAAACAATATTGAAAAAAGGTTGCTGGGCTTGGGTGTAGAGCCTCGACCAGTCACCGAAACATTAGTAGATATAATATCAGATGTGGATGAACCTCTCGTTTCCAGGATCTCTGCTGGACTCTTACATTGAACATCCAGCTCTAATCATTGGAGCATTTACAATACATTGCTTTCACACTTGAACTGTGTTGTATATTCACTACACAAAAACTCACCATAAATATCAAGCTGTATAATTATTAATTTAAAATATAAACATATACCAATAAAACTAAATTATAAAGTTACTAAATTTTTAGAGAGACATGAAATACTAAACAATTGTAATATTGAAGATATATAATAAATACTTTTTATCACGGATTTATATATTGAATATTAGAAAGTAACATTTTTTTTTTTTTTTAAATTGACACCGGCAGCACTATTGATTTACCCAAAGGTGAATGTGAATACAGAGGCAAAATTGGTCACTATTACAAAATTGGTCTGTATTACTATCTATATTTTAACAAATAATTCATAATACAACAATGTTTGGACAGTATAATATTATATATATATATATATTATATAGATATACGTATATAAGAAATAAGTTAGGATTCAAATAAAAATGAAATATTAGTATACTATCTAAAATCTATTATTTTGAAAAGTATTTATTTTTGTATATGATTAATTTCAAGTTAAGGAATTGTTGTGAATTTAAGAAAATATATTTATAAGTAGTCTGTAGGGGTGCCTGCTCGGAGTAGCGTTCTTTTGTTTAGTAATGTACAAGAATTTAATTATAGATGATCGTCTAGTTCGAATGCCTCATTTTTTTGTATATTAAGGAATTAGGCGGGACGCTAAGTAATAAAACAGTGTATGATTGCTGGCGGAAGGAAGTCTAGTGTGTGTGTGTGTGTGTGTAGAGAAAGCATGGAGCTAGCAAACAGGAAAGTACCGTGTAATTTTTCAAGTATGTTCTGCTTAGAAAAGTATGTGTAGAAATAAATCGATCAGTTCAGAGTTATGGTGGACGGACTTGGGTTTATTTTTCTCGAACGCGCCCCTGGAAAGCACTGTGAGCCAGGGAGACGCAATCCCTCAGAATAGGTCAGTGCGGGTCACAGAGCGATAAAAGGAGATGCATAGACGAAGCTCCACATTAACAAATATATAACAATATGCTTTTTATGTTTTCTTTTTTTTTTGCTTTCTCTTACTTCCCATAAACAGGAAGTATTGTAATCGTGTCAAATTTTCGATGTCGAGTTGTCACCGGAAATATCCCCTGAGTCCAAAAAAGTTGTTTTTAGCAATTGGTCTGAGTGTGGGAAAGCATATCTCAAAAACGAAAAATCGCAGAATGTTCAAACTTAGTATTTCGTCAAAGTGTTACCAGAACTTAGTATTTCGTCAAAGTGTTACCAGAACTTAGTATTTCGTTAAAGTGCTGCAAGGAGACCTGAAAAGTCTTTACGTAAAAATCGTTCATCCGGAAGTGCCACTTTATAATGGAGTTGATGAGGAGGGAAATAATTAGACGTAATCTGAAGACACTATTATAACTATAAGTTTACATTGACTGCACTGGACTGTAATGATTTAATAGAATAAAGGAGTAGAGTAGAGTTATGACACGATGCGATGGATGTTGAAACTGATAGATTGATTGATGTCTAGATCTCTCGCTGACTTATATACAGGTTCTCCCCACTCTAGCCTGCTTAAGTGAGAGAGTGCGAGAGAGACTCTGTTTTCTCTCGGTCGGGCTTGGCTCTCTCTCTCTCTCTCTCTCTCTCTCTCTCTCTCTCTTGCCGTTAAACTTTACTGATTTTTTTTTCAGTTATTTCAGTTTATTATCAGTTTTTTGCAATTTTCTCAAAAACTGCTCCAACGATTTTTTTTAAAACTTGGTATATCAACTACACAGACAAACAGCTAATTACCTTTTATTTGAAACTTTCTTCGGGAAAATTCATTTAAGAGTACTTTGGGGGGGAAGGAGTCCTCTAAAATGCTACCTCAGTTTACTATACAATTCTGTCATCTTGATAATCTTAACTAGAATTAAATATTTTGTTGACATTTCGAGTTTGAAGAAAATTAAATGACCGAAGTGGGTTTATATGAAAAGTGTATTTCACATTTCTGCTGTTTTCTCTAAAACGGCTCCAACGATTTTCTTTAAACTAAAATGGAACTACTTATATAAAAAGCTACAACTTTTATTTGTAACTCTAGGGCCGGTAAAGTCATTTAAGGGGGCATATGGGAGAGGGGTAAGGTTACGTTTCCCTCCAAAGTGCTATTTTAGTTGATTATACAATTCTACCATCTAACAAAATCAATCAGAAATAAACAATTTATTTTACCAAAATTCCGAGTTTGAGAAAAATTAATGAACCGGAAGTACAAACAGTTTTCTCAGTTTTCCTGATTCTCTCCATAAAAGCATGACGAATTTCATTAAATTCGGTATACTAGCTGTAGAATTTGTCAATTACAATTTTGTAAACTGCAATGAGAGAAAGTTGTGTGAGTGTTTCACTTCGGATTTTTTTTATTTGCAGATAGGTGGAGATTCTACCTGCTGCTGTATATATATATGTGTGTGTGTGTGTGGGTATGTGTGTATGCGAAATACACGGTGCATGTTAAGAAAACATGCACAATGAGGCTTGGCAATAAGTTGACTGTTTGACTTAAAGTTGGTCCCAGTCCACGCCAACTAACGTTCTTTAGTCAAGTGAAAAAGTATGAAGTGTGGGTATGTGTGTGTGTGTGTGTGTGTGTGTGTGAGTAAGGTTTCGTGAGACGGCCAGTATGCGCGTGAGATTAACTTGTAGGGGGGATTTTGTTTATTACGCAGAAGTCACGCGAACGGCCGCTTGGTGGTCGGACCTGCTAGATATTATCTAAATTAGAGAGTGAAACACTGCTCTAGCCGGGCTCGAAACAATGGTATGGTAGTTGCAGGCGCGCCCTTTCCGCCCCACTTGGTCCGCCTTTTTTTACAGGCAGGTTGCTGTTCATAGTCTACTTCTAACGGTGCCCCTAGTAGTCGGCGGGCAGTAGTCGCGCTCGGACGGCCGCCTCCTGCTGCCCCTCATCCCGTGTTAGTGTCACTGTGTGCCCCTTGTTTGGCATTCTAAGAGGCAGGCCCATACACCCTCTTCATCATTGCCATTTTTCCTCTAATATCACTCTGACGACTATAGTAAGAAAGATGCGGTGGTATCAGGCGGGTGAGTGACACTGCGCAGCCTAGGTGCAGCCTCTTCTAGCTTCTCGGCAAGCAATCAAGGCCGATCGTTAAATAACCATAACACTGACTGTGGCCATGTTTCAAATACTTGTTGGCTATAAGCAATGCTGGATGTACGCAGGCATCCCGTCGCCAAAATACCTGCTTACTTCATCCATTGAATTCAATTTTCAACCTTCACATTTCTATTAGTGTGCATATTATCTGCAGTTTTTCATTGTTTCATTTTTGCAAATATTTCCTCTGCATTGCTTTGCCATGTGTTCATGATGCAATATACTTTACTTATTTTGTATTTTGCTTTGTTTTACTTTCTCTTATTCCTATCAACTGATAGTATTGCAATCATGTCAAATTGAGTTTTCACCTAATTACATATTTTGAGTTCCTTGAGTACAGACAATTCTTTTTACCTCAAAATTGATATTTCCATTAGGAACCACCTACCATCGCACATGACTGAAGGTTTCGATCACCATCCAACAACCAAGAATATAAATGCAACCTTATGAATCTTTCCCAGCTTTTCATACTAACTTCATATATTTTATTTGAAACAGTTCTCCAGGAAAATTGAATGTTAGAACTCCTGCAGAATTTTATACAAATGAACTTTTATTAAACAAAACAATGACATTCTAAAACACCAATGAAAATGGTATAATAATGTTACACTGTAATAGTGAGTAATCATGTTTGGAACAGTGTAGAACATTGGACAAATTTCCTAACAGACCTACCCACCCCTGAATATTACACCACAGTCCAAATGGTTCTTTTTGTCTAGAATGATCTACAAAGATCTAATCTGCCCCAAAATTCTTTAATTTGCATTAAACAGTTGAATATTACAATTTAAATCTTGCTTATATTATAAAAACACTTTTTTCACTCCATAATCCAGTGGTCAATGTTTTAATTTTATAAATAGTGTAATTAGTTAATGTAAAATTAAATATGGTAGTATACTCCGGAGATAGTTATACTTTGCTATCTTATGTGTTGGGAGGCACTTAGTGCCAAACAATCACGCCAATATAGAAGTCGGACGGCATTCCAAAAACTTACTGAGAAATCGTAATGCTTCTTTTGATGACAACGTACGTCTTCTCTCTATCTCTCTCGTTTTAGTAAGGGTCGGCCAGCACTTTGATCCTTCTTTTGAAAAGGAAAAGAACACGCTAAAGTAACACTAACAAAATTAAATAATAGATGAAACAAATTAAATGATATGAAAAAATATACCTAGAAAATATCTTAATGTAAATATTTTAACCTAATTAATTAACTATATGTCATAAACTGAAGTTATTTAAGACAGAGGCACTTTTTATAAGTACACACATAAGATGGGATTTGTTAAGAAAGGATATTTGTATATGAAGTCAACTAGGACTCGAACAGACTCACAGACAAAATGTATTTGAAATGAATACCTTCAAGTCACTATTACCAAACCAATGGTAATCAGCACTATCTATGATTTGTTAATTGAATTAAAGATCTAAACTCATGACAATGAAATATAAATTTGCTCCAGACTTGGTAGCGCTCCATATTTACATATCGAATTCTGTCATGTTACTTTCAGTCAGACAAAAATTTAAACTGATAAAGTCAAGATTAAATTATTATTTACTCTTATTAGCAGCTTAACGAGTTACCCTTTTACCCCTTAGCGGCTGCTAGTTAACCACCGTTGAAGACACTAATTCCAGCAGTAGAACAGGGTTATCTGGCAGAGTGTTGGTCAATTTCTTATTGCCGCCACTATTCACACACACACTCACAAACATTCTCACAACCACTTTACTGTTGTTCATTTGCCTAAATCTGAAACAACGCCACTTAACCTAATAATTTATATCATACTCGGCCACAGACTACCGCACCCACCGCAACAACTACTATTACACTTTCTTATTTGACTAGCTGATTTATTTACCGCCATTACCTAATATTTATGTTAATTATTAGTAAATAGTCGATGATTTATCATATTTAATTTATATAAAACAGCAGGTGGATTCACACGTGCTAAATAGCTTTAGTATTTGGCAACATATTATCTTTATCTCTGACTAAACTGCGCAAATAGGTTGTCAAAAGAAAATTAGGAAAATGGCAAACTGCGCCACAAAAATCGCGCAAGCACAGATCATTATACACATTTATATTTTAAAGCGATTTAACAGTATCGAGAAAATCTAAATTCCTCTATTCATTGTCATGATGACAACAAACGGTCCAGGTACACATGTTGTCATCCATTCCTTACTAATTTTACTTCTGTTTCGATAATCGCTAAGATTCCCTATCTCACTGATGTCACTCGTAAATCCAGTAGTTTTTTTTACAATATGTTGGCAATAGTCAAGCACAATCATTGTGAAAGTTGGTTTGAAATCATTTCATTTTTTATATAAATATATGTTCTTGTACAACTTCAACTTTCACATAATTTTCTGTTAATTCTAATTAACTATTGTACAGCTTCACCTTTCACATAATTTTCTGTTAATTCTAATTGACTATTGTACAGCTTCACCTTTCAAATAATTTTCTGTTAATTCTAATTGAGTATTGTACAACTTCAAATTTCACATAATTTTCTGTTAATTCTAATTGACTATTGTACAGCTTCAGCTTTCACATAATTTTCTGTTAATTCTAATTGACTATTGTGCAACTTCACCTTTCACATAATTTTCTGTTAATACTAATTGACTATTGTACAACTTCATCTTTCACATAATTTTCTGTTAATTCTAATTGACTATTGCACAGCTTCACGTTTCACATAATTTTCTGTTAATTCTAATTGACTATTGTACAACTTCACCTTTCACATAATTTTCTGTTAATTCTAATTGACTATTGTACAACTCACCTTTCACATAATTTCAGTTAATTCTAAATGAATATTGTACAGCTTCACCTTTCACATAATTTCCTGTAAATCTATGAATAGTGTACAGCTTCACCTTTCACATAATTTCTGTTAATTCTAATTGTCTATTCTGCAGCTTCACCTTTCACATAATTTTTTGTTAATTCTAATTGACTATTGTACAGCTTCACCTTTCACATAATTTTCTGTTAATTCTAATTGACTATTGTACAACATCACCTTTCACATAATTTTCTGTTAATTCTAATTGCCTACTGTACAACTTCACCTTTCACATAATTTTCTGTTAATTCTAATTGACTATTGTACAATTCACCTTTAACTTATTTCTGTTAATTCTAATTGACTATTGTACAGCTTCACCTTTCACATAATTTTCTGCTAATTCTAATTGACTATTGTACAACTTCAACTTTCACATAATTTCTGTTAATTCTAATCTACTATTCTACCCTTCACCTTTCACATAATTTTTTGTTAATTCTAATTGACTATTGTACAGCTTCATCTTTCACATAATTTTCTGTTAATTCTAATTGACTATTGTACAGCTTCACCTTTCACATAATTTTTTGTTAATTCTAATTGACTGTGTACAGCTTCACATTTCACATTTTCTGTTAATTCTAATTGACTATTGTACAGCTTCACCTTTCACATAAATTTCTGTTAATTCTAATTGACTATTGTACAGCTTCAACTTTCACATAATTTTCTGTTAATTCTAATTGACTATTGTACAGCTTCACCTTTCACTTAGTTTTCTGTTATTTCTAATTGACTATTATACAACTTCACCTTTCACATAATTTTCTGTTAATTCTAACTGACTATTGTACACCTTCACCTTTCACATAATTTTCTGTTAATTCTAATTGACTATTGTACATCTTCACCTTTCACATAATTTTCTGTTAATTCTAATTGAATATTGTACAACTTCACCTTTCGCATAATTTTTTGTTACTTCTAATTGACTATTGTACAGCTTCACATTTCAAATAATTTTCTGTCAATTCTAATTGACTATTGTACAGCTTCACCTTTCACATTTTCTGTTAATTCTAATTGACGATTGAACAGCTTCACCTTTCACATAATTTTCTGTTAATTCTAATTGACTATTGTACAACATCACCTTTCACATAATTTTCTGTTAATTCTAATTGCCTACTGTACAACTTCACCTTTCACATAATTTTCTGTTAATTCTAATTGACTATTGTACAACTTTACCTTTCACATAATTTTCTGTTAATTCTAATTGCCTACTGTACAACTTCACCTTTCACATAATTTTCTGTTAATTCTAATTGACTATTGTACAACTTCACCTTTCACATATTTCTGTTAATTCTAATGAACTATTGCACAGCTTCACATTTCACATAATTTTCTGTTAATTCTAATTGACTATTGTACAGCTTCACCTTTCACATAATTTTCTGTTAATTCTAATTGACTATTGTACAGGTTGACCTTTCACATATTTCTGTTAATTCTAATTGACTATTGCACAGCTTCACCTTTCACATAATTTTCTGTTAATTCTAATTGACTATTTTACAGCTTGACCTTTCACATAATTTTCTGTTAATTCTAATTGACTATTGTACAACTTCACCTTTCACATAATTTTCTGTTTATTCTAATTGACTATTGTACAACTTCACCTTTCACATAATTTCTGTTAATTCTAATTGACTATTGTAAAACTTCACCATTCACATATTTCTGTTAATTCTAAGTGACTATTGTACAGCATCACCTTTCACATAATTTTCTGTTAATTCTAATTGACTATTGTACAGCTTCACCTTTCACATAATTTTCTGTTAATTCTAATTGACTATTGTACAACTTTACCTTTCACATAATTTTCTGATAATTCTAATTGCCTACTGTACAACTTCAACTTTCACATAATTTTCTGCTAATTGTAATTGACTATTGTACAACTTCACCTTTCACTTATTTCTGTTAATTCTAATTGACTATTGTACAGCTTCACCTTTCACATAATTTTCTGCTAATTCTAATTGACTATTGTACAACTTCACCTTTCACATAATTTCTGTTAATTCTAATCTACTATTCTACACCTTCACCTTTCACATAATTTTTTGTTAATTCTAATTGACTGTTGTACAGCTTCACCTTTCACATAATTTTCTGTTAATCCTAATTTACTATTGAGCAGCTTCACCTTTCACCTAATTTTCGTTAATTCTAATTGACTATGTGTACAGCTTCACCTTTCACATAAGTTTCTTTTTATTCTAAGTGGACTAAGTGTACAAATTCACCTTTCACATAATTTCTGTTAATTCCTAAGTGACTATTGTAACTCACCATTCACATAATGCTGTTTAATTCTAATTGATATTGTACAGCTTCACCTTTCACATAATTTCCTCTTTATTCTAATTGACTATTGTACAACTTCACCTTTCACATAATTTTCTGTTAATTCTAATTGACTATTGTATAACTTCCCCTTTCGCATAATTTCCTGTTAATTCTAATTGACTATTGTGCAGCATCACTTTTCACATAATTTCCTGTTAATTCTAATTGACTATTGTACAGCTTCACCTTTCACATAATTTTCTGTTAATTCTAATTGACTATTGTACAGCTTCACATTTCACATAATTTTCCGTTAATTCTAATTGACTATTGTACAGCTTCACCTTTCACATTTTCTGTTAATTCTAATTGACTATTTTACAGCTTGACCTTTCACATAATTTTCTGTTAATTCAAATTGACTATTGTACAACATCACCTTTCACATAATTTTCTGTTAATTCTAATTGCCTACTGTACAACTTCACCTTTCACATAATTTTCTGTTAATTCTAATTGACAATTGTACAACTTCACCTTTCACATATTTCTGTTAATTCTAATTGACTATTGCACAGCTTCACCTTTCACATAATTTTCTGTTAATTCTAATTGACTATAGTACAGCTTCACCTTTCACATACTTTTCTGTTAATTCTAATTGACTATTGTACAGGTTGACCTTTCACATTTTCTGTTAATTCTAAGTGACTATTGTACAGCATCACCTTTCACATAATTTTCTGTTAATTCTAATTGACTATTGTACAGCTTCACCTTTCACATAATTTTCTGTTAATTCTAATTGACTATTGTACAGCTTCACCTTTCACATAATTTTCTGTTTATTCTAATTGACTATTGTACAACTTCACCTTTCACATAGTTTCTGTTAATTCTAATTGACTATTGTAAAACTTCACCATTCACATAATTTTCTGTTAATTCTAATTGCCTACTGTACAACTTCACCTTTCGCATAATTTTCTGTTAATTCTAATTGACTATTGTACAACTTCACCTTTCACATATTTCTGTTAATTCTAATTGACTATTGTACAGCTTCCCCTTTCGCATAATTTCCTGTTAATTCTAATTGACTATTGTACAGCTTCACATTTCACATAATTTTCCGTTAATTCTAATTGACTATTGTACAGCTTCACCTTTCACATTTTCTGTTAATTCTAATTGACTATTTTACAGCTTGACCTTTCACATAATTTTCTGTTAATTCAAATTGACTATTGTACAACATCACCTTTCACATAATTTTCCGTTACTTCTAATTAAATTTTGTACAGCTTCACCTTTCACATAATTTTCTGTTAATTCTAATTGACTATTGTATAACTTCCCCTTTCGCATAATTTCCTGTTAATTCTAATTGACTATTGTACACTTCACCTTTCACATAATTTTCTGTTAATTCTAATTGACTATTGTACAGCTTCACATTTCACATTTTCTGTTAATTCTAATTGAATATTGTACAGCTTCACCTTTCACATAATTTTCTGTTAATTCTAATTGACTATTGTACAGCTTCAACTTTCACATAATTTTCTGTTAATTCTAATTGACTATTGTACAGCTTCACCTTTCACTTAGTTTTCTGTTATTTCTAATTGACTATTGTACAACTTCACCTTTCACATAATTTTCTGTTAATTCTAATTGACTATTGTACAGCTTCACGTTTCACATAATTTTCTGTTAATTCTAAGTGACTATTGTGCAGCATCACCTTTCACATAATTTTCTGTTAATTCGAATTGACTATTGTACAGCTTCACCTTTCACATAATTTTCTGTTAATTCTAATTGACTATTGTACAGCTTCACCTTTCACATAATTTTCTGTTTATTCTAATTGACTATTGTACAGCTTCACTTTTCACATAATTTCCTGTTAATTCTAATTGACTATTGTACAGCTTCACCTTTCACATAATTTTCTGTTAATTCTAATTGACTATTGTACAACATCACCTTTCACATAATTTTCTGTTAATTCTAATTGACTATTGTACAGCTTCACCTTTCACATAATTTTCTGTTAATTCTAATTGACTATTGTACAATTTTACCTTTCACATAATTTTCTGTTAATTCTAATTGCCTACTGTACAACTTCACCTTTCACATAATTTCCTGTTAATTCTAATTGACTATTGTACAACTTCACCTTTCACATAATTTTCTGTTAATTCTAAGTGACAATTGTACAGCTTCACGTTTCACATAATATTCTGTTAATTCTAATTGACTATTGTACAGCTTCACCTTTCACATAATTTTTTGTTAATTCTAATTGACTGTGTACAGCTTCACATTTCACATTTTCTGTTAATTCTAATTGACTATTGTACAGCTTCACCTTTCACATAAATTTCTGTTAATTCTAATTGACTATTGTACAGCTTCAACTTTCACATAATTTTCTGTTAATTCTAATTGACTATTGTACAACTTCATCTTTCACATAATTTTCTGTTAATTCTAATTGACTATTGCACAGCTTCACGTTTCACATAATTTTATGTTAAATCTAATTGACTATTGTACAACTTCACCTTTCACATAATTTACCGTTAATTCTAATTGACTATTGTACAGCTTCACCTTTCACATAATTTTCTGTTAATTCTAATTGACTATTGTACAGCTTCACCTTTCACATTTTCTGTTAATTCTAATTGACTATTTTACAGCTTGACCTTTCACATAATTTTCTGTTAATTCAAATTGACTATTGTACAACATCACCTTTCACATAATTTTCCGTTACTTCTAATTGACTATTGTACAGCTTCACATTTCAAATAATTTTCTGTTAATTCTAATTGACTATTGTACAGCTTCACCTTTCACATTTTCTGTTAATTCTAATTGACTATTGAACAGCTTCACCTTTCACATAATTTTCTGTTCATTCTAATTGACTATTGTACAGCTTCACCTTTCACATAATTTTCTGTTAATTCTAATTGACTATTATACAACTTCACCTTTCACATAATTTCTGTTACTCTAATTGTCTATTCTCAAGCTTCACCTGTTCACATAAATTTTTTGTTAAGTCTAATTGTGAACTATTGGACAGCTTCAGCCTTTCACATACTTTTCTGTTAAATATCTAATTGACTATTGTACAACATCACTTTTTTCACATAATTTTCCTGTTAATTCTAAATTTTTTTTTGAAACAAAAAATTACATTTTTGTTACAGCTTCACCTTTCACATAATTTTCTGTTAATTCTAATTGACTATTGTACAACTTTACCTTTCACATAATTTTCTGTTAATTCTAATTGCCTACTGTACAACTTCACCTTTCACATAATTTTCTGTTAATTCTAATTGACTATTGTACAATTCACCTTTAACTTATTTCTGTTAATTCTAATTGACTATTGTACAGCTTCACCTTTCACATAATTTTCTGCTAATTCTAATTGACTATTGTACAACTTCAACTTTCACATAATTTCTGTTAATTCTAATCTACTATTCTACCCTTCACCTTTCACATAATTTTTTGTTAATTCTAATTGACTATTGTACAGCTTCATCTTTCACATAATTTTCTGTTAATTCTAATTGACTATTGTACAGCTTCACCTTTCACATAATTTTTTGTTAATTCTAATTGACTGTGTACAGCTTCACATTTCACATTTTCTGTTAATTCTAATTGACTATTGTACAGCTTCACCTTTCACATAAATTTCTGTTAATTCTAATTGACTATTGTACAGCTTCAACTTTCACATAATTTTCTGTTAATTCTAATTGACTATTGTACAGCTTCACCTTTCACTTAGTTTTCTGTTATTTCTAATTGACTATTATACAACTTCACCTTTCACATAATTTTCTGTTAATTCTAACTGACTATTGTACACCTTCACCTTTCACATAATTTTCTGTTAATTCTAATTGACTATTGTACATCTTCACCTTTCACATAATTTTCTGTTAATTCTAATTGAATATTGTACAACTTCACCTTTCGCATAATTTTTTGTTACTTCTAATTGACTATTGTACAGCTTCACATTTCAAATAATTTTCTGTCAATTCTAATTGACTATTGTACAGCTTCACCTTTCACATTTTCTGTTAATTCTAATTGACGATTGAACAGCTTCACCTTTCACATAATTTTCTGTTAATTCTAATTGACTATTGTACAACATCACCTTTCACATAATTTTCTGTTAATTCTAATTGCCTACTGTACAACTTCACCTTTCACATAATTTTCTGTTAATTCTAATTGACTATTGTACAACTTTACCTTTCACATAATTTTCTGTTAATTCTAATTGCCTACTGTACAACTTCACCTTTCGCATAATTTTCTGTTAATTCTAATTGACTATTGTACAACTTCACCTTTCACATATTTCTGTTAATTCTAATTGACTATTGCACAGCTTCACATTTCAAATAATTTTCTGGTTATTCTAATTGACTTTTGTACAGCTTCACCTTTCACATTTTCTGTTAATTCTAATTGACTATTGAACAGCTTCAACCGTTCACATTTTTCTGTTAATTCTAATTGAACTATTTTACAGCTTGAAACCTTTCACATAATTTTCTGTTAAATTCAAATTGACCTATTGTACCCCAACATCACCTTTCACATAATTTTCCGTTACTTCTAATGACTATTGTACAGCTTCACATTTCCCAATTAATTTTCCTGTTAATTCTAATGACTATTGTCAGCATCACCTTTCACAATATTTTCCTGTTAATCTAATTGACTATTGTACAGCTTTCGCCCTTTCACAAATTTTTCTGTTAATTCTAATTGACTATTGTACGCTTCACCATTTCACCTATTTTCTGTTTAATTCTAAGTGACTATTGTACAACTTCACCTTTCACATAGTTTCTGTTAATGTCTAATTGATATTGTAAAACTGCACCATTCACATATTCTGTTAATTCTATTACATTGCAGCTTCACCTTTCACATAATTTCCTCTTAATTCTAATTGACTATTGTACAACTTCACCTTTCACATAATTTTCTGTTAATTCTAATTGACTATTGTATAACTTCCCCTTTCGCATAATTTCCTGTTAATTCTAATTGACTATTGTACAGCTTCACATTTCACATAATTTTCCGTTAATTCTAATTGACTATTGTACAGCTTCACCTTTCACATTTTCTGTTAATTCTAATTGACTATTTTACAGCTTGACCTTTCACATAATTTTCTGTTAATTCAAATTGACTATTGTACAACATCACCTTTCACATAATTTTCCGTTACTTCTAATTGACTATTGTACAGCTTCACATTTCAAATAATTTTCTGTTAATTCTATTTGACTATTGTACAACATCACCTTTCACATAATTTTCTGTTAATTCTAATTGACTATTGTACAGCTTCACCTCTCACATAATTTTCTGTTAATTCTAATTGACTATTGTACAACTTTACCTTTCACATAATTTTCTGTTAATTCTAATTGCCTACTGTACAACTTCACCTTTCACATAATTTTCTGTTAATTCTAATTGACTATTGTACAACTTCACCTTTCACATATTTCTGTTAATTCTAATGAACTATTGCACAGCTTCACATTTCACATAATTTTCTGTTAATTCTAATTGACTATTGTACAGCTTCACCTTTCACATAATTTTCTGTTAATTCTAATTGACTATTGTACAGGTTGACCTTTCACATAATTTCCTGTTAATTCTAAGTGACTATTGTGCAGCATCACCTTTCACATAATTTTCTGTTAATTCGAATTGACTATTGTACAGCTTCACCTTTCACATAATTTTCTGTTAATTCTAATTGACTATTGTACAGCTTCACCTTTCACATAATTTTCTGTTTATTCTAATTGACTATTGTACAGCTTCACTTTTCACATAATTTCCTGTTAATTCTAATTGACTATTGTACAGCTTCACCTTTCACATAATTTTCTGTTAATTCTAATTGACTATTGTACAACATCACCTTTCACATAATTTTCTGTTAATTCTAATTGACTATTGTACAGCTTCACCTTTCACATAATTTTCTGTTAATTCTAATTGACTATTGTACAATTTTACCTTTCACATAATTTTCTGTTAATTCTAATTGCCTACTGTACAACTTCACCTTTCACATAATTTTCTGTTAATTCTAATTGACTATTGTACAACTTCACCTTTCACATATTTCTGTTAATTCTAATTGACTATTGTACAGCTTCACCTTTCACATAATTTTCTGTTAATTCTAATTGACTATTGTACAGCTTCACCTTTCACATTTTCTGTTAATTCTAATTGACTATTTTACAGCTTGACCTTTCACATAATTTTCTGTTAATTCAAATTGACTATTGTACAACATCACCTTTCACATAATTTTCCGTTACTTCTAATTGACTATTGTACAGCTTCACATTTCAAATAATTTTCTGTCAATTCTAATTGACTATTGTACAGCTTCACCTTTCACATTTTCTGTTAATTCTAATTGACTATTGAACAGCTTCACATTTCACATAATTTTCTGTTCATTCTAATTGACTATTGTACAGCTTCACCTCTCACATAATTTTCTGTTAATTCTAATTGACTATTGTACAACTTCACCTTTCACATAATTTCTGTTAATTCTAATTGTCTATTCTGCAGCTTCACCTTTCACATAATTTTTTGTTAATTCTAATTGACTATTGTACAGCTTCACCTTTCACATAATTTTCTGTAATTCTAATTGACTATTGTACAACATCACCTTTCACATAATTTTCTGTTAATTCTAATTGACTATTGTACAGCTTCACCTTTCACATAATTTTCTGTTAATTCTAATTGACTATTGTACAACTTTACCTTTCACATAATTTTCTGTTAATTCTAATTGCCTACTGTACAACTTCACCTTTCACATAATTTTCTGTTAATTCTAATTGACTATTGTACAATTCACCTTTAACTTATTTCTGTTAATTCTAATTGACTATTGTACAGCTTCACCTTTCACATAATTTTCTGCTAATTCTAATTGACTATTGTACAACTTCAACTTTCACATAATTTCTGTTAATTCTAATCTACTATTCTACCCTTCACCTTTCACATAATTTTTTGTTAATTCTAATTGACTATTGTACAGCTTCATCTTTCACATAATTTTCTGTTAATTCTAATTGACTATTGTACAGCTTCACCTTTCACATAATTTTTTGTTAATTCTAATTGACTGTGTACAGCTTCACATTTCACATTTTCTGTTAATTCTAATTGACTATTGTACAGCTTCACCTTTCACATAAATTTCTGTTAATTCTAATTGACTATTGTACAGCTTCAACTTTCACATAATTTTCTGTTAATTCTAATTGACTATTGTACAGCTTCACCTTTCACTTAGTTTTCTGTTATTTCTAATTGACTATTATACAACTTCACCTTTCACATAATTTTCTGTTAATTCTAACTGACTATTGTACACCTTCACCTTTCACATAATTTTCTGTTAATTCTAATTGACTATTGTACATCTTCACCTTTCACATAATTTTCTGTTAATTCTAATTGAATATTGTACAACTTCACCTTTCGCATAATTTTTTGTTACTTCTAATTGACTATTGTACAGCTTCACATTTCAAATAATTTTCTGTCAATTCTAATTGACTATTGTACAGCTTCACCTTTCACATTTTCTGTTAATTCTAATTGACGATTGAACAGCTTCACCTTTCACATAATTTTCTGTTAATTCTAATTGACTATTGTACAACATCACCTTTCACATAATTTTCTGTTAATTCTAATTGCCTACTGTACAACTTCACCTTTCACATAATTTTCTGTTAATTCTAATTGACTATTGTACAACTTTACCTTTCACATAATTTTCTGTTAATTCTAATTGCCTACTGTACAACTTCACCTTTCGCATAATTTTCTGTTAATTCTAATTGACTATTGTACAACTTCACCTTTCACATATTTCTGTTAATTCTAATTGACTATTGCACAGCTCCCCTTTCGATAATTGTTAATTCTAATTGACATGTACCCCACATTCAATAATTTTCCGTAATTCTAATTGACTATGTACCGCTTCACCTTTCACTTTCTGTTAATTCAATTGGAATTTTACATGTCTTGACCTTCACATAATTTTCTGTAATTCAAATGGACTATGGTACAACATCACCTTTTAATAAATTTTCCGTACTCCTAATTGACTATTGTACAGGTTGACCTTTCACATTTTCTGTTAATTCTAAGTGACTATTGTACAGCATCACCTTTCACATAATTTTCTGTTAATTCTAATTGACTATTGTACAGCTTCACCTTTCACATAATTTTCTGTTAATTCTAATTGACTATTGTACAGCTTCACCTTTCACATAATTTTCTGTTTATTCTAATTGACTATTGTACAACTTCACCTTTCACATAGTTTCTGTTAATTCTAATTGACTATTGTAAAACTTCACCATTCACATAATTTCTGTTAATTCTAATTGACTATTGTACAGCTTCACCTTTCACATAATTTCCTCTTAATTCTAATTGACTATTGTACAACTTCACCTTTCACATAATTTTCTGTTAATTCTAATTGACTATTGTATAACTTCCCCTTTCGCATAATTTCCTGTTAATTCTAATTGACTATTGTACAGCTTCACATTTCACATAATTTTCCGTTAATTCTAATTGACTATTGTACAGCTTCACCTTTCACATTTTCTGTTAATTCTAATTGACTATTTTACAGCTTGACCTTTCACATAATTTTCTGTTAATTCAAATTGACTATTGTACAACATCACCTTTCACATAATTTTCCGTTACTTCTAATTGACTATTGTACAGCTTCACATTTCAAATAATTTTCTGTTAATTCTATTTGACTATTGTACAACATCACCTTTCACATAATTTTCTGTTAATTCTAATTGAATATTGCACAGCTTCACCTTTCACATAATTTTCTGTTAATTCTAATTGACTATTGTACAACTTTACCTTTCACATAATTTTCTGTTAATTCTAATTGCCTACTGTACAACTTCACCTTTCACATAATTTTCTGTTAATTCTAATTGTCTATTGTACAGCTTCACCTTTCAAACTATTTCTGTAATTTAAGAACTATTGCACAGCTTCCATTCACCATAATTTTCTGTTAAGGTTAATTGACTATTGTACCGATTCACCTTTCACATAATTTTCTGTTAATTCTAATTGACTATTGTACAGGTTGACCTTTCACATAATTTCCTGTTAATTCTAAGTGACTATTGTGCAGCATCACCTTTCACATAATTTTCTGTTAATTCGAATTGACTATTGTACAGCTTCACCTTTCACATAATTTTCTGTTAATTCTAATTGACTATTGTACAGCTTCACCTTTCACATAATTTTCTGTTTATTCTAATTGACTATTGTACAGCTTCACTTTTCACATAATTTCCTGTTAATTCTAATTGACTATTGTACAGCTTCACCTTTCACATAATTTTCTGTTAATTCTAATTGACTATTGTACAACATCACCTTTCACATAATTTTCTGTTAATTCTAATTGACTATTGTACAGCTTCACCTTTCACATAATTTTCTGTTAATTCTAATTGACTATTGTACAATTTT